>NJDD01003546.1:46083-130819 GCA_002245505.1 Calephelis nemesis
TCGTGATCTGTGGTCAAAACGTTGTTTGCTAAATCTTGTAATAAAACCTTTAGCTACCTTTAAACAAACACATATCCAGTTAGTAAGAAACCCAACCATTTTAAAAAACAAATTGATAATAAATATTTTCATTGATTTATTGCAACTTAGGACAAGAAAATTCATTCAAGTATCTGTAAGACAACATATCTTAAAAACACAACAGTTACACTGCTTACGCGGAATTAGCAAATTAAAGGCTTATTTTACATCTGTTACAATGGATTTCCGCAAAGTAACGCCTGATTCAATAAAAAAGGTACCAATCCGGGTGAGTCGCTGCGAAACTCTACCACCTAGTCAGAGGTCACGGTGTTAGTGACGGCAAGCTTATGCTCGCCTTTTACGAGCTGCCTGGCACAGGAAGGCACATGGTTTAATTTACAAAGGAGCCCGGAACAAATTGGTGTATATACATTGTATACATGTTTTAAAATGCAAAATGTATAATACTGTGAGTACCCAAATAAAGTACAAATTACAGCAAAAAAACTAAAACTTAATAGACACAAAAAAACGACGGTTGCACTTGAAACTTGATTATTAACGTTTAGCATTTTTATGTTTTGGAATGGTGAGGGAATAATTCTGCACGAATTGTTTTAATTATCAGTATGAAAATACTATCATTTGGTTGGTGTAAATGGTAGAATACAATATTCGTTTATTGCGCTATCGTATACAAACATGGCAACACGAACATTCGCGCAAGCGCCCTGCACCGTCTTACGAGTTTTTGATTAGTTCACGTGTCCTGACGCGAGTTTAGAAGTTTTTACCCATTCCAACAAAAGTGCGCAACGCCGCTAAAGAAGTTTTCATTTCAAAAATTCAATTTAACTTCATATTATTATACTTCTCATATATTTAGGATTGCCAGTACGTACTGCAAAAACAATTCGCTCGTTATATCTTGAGTTACCTGATAAGTTCTTCACGCAAATCATATAAATAGGTAATAATCAAATATCTCGGGACAAATCACAAGAAATAAATCTAACTCTAAAGTAAGCAAATTATACGCTTGTCTTAAAGGTGTTTTTAAACGGTGTTAGTAAACGATATTATAAAAATACTTCCATAAAAAACTAGAATAAATTTAAAAAGCTCTCAGACCTAAAATGTATATCTAATATCTAGTTCATAGTTAAGTGCTAATCTATCGGGCAAACAGTGCAAAAACCTTCGCGGCAGGTCGCTCGAGTTAGGAATATACACTAACCCCACGACCAACGGAGAGGTCATAAGTCAAAATACGAATAAAATCGCCTATGTGGTCTAGCTGTTCAGTTGTCGGACTTGACTGCGTAAGATCCCTGGTTCAATTCCCGGGACGTGCAACAAAACGAAAATTGGGTTTTTTCAATTTTCCAATAAAAAAAACGTTGCTCGGGACTGTATATTTGCCCGATTGGCGATAGGCTTGCCACATATCACACCTTGAGACTAATCATGGTATTCGGCTAATCATGGGTGCCTTGGTTGTGCCTCTGCCTACCTCTTCGGGGATATGGGCGTTAAGACACGAATAATATTTCCGCCAGGGACGGCGTTTGGTATAGCGCGGTTGGGCAACCGCCCAGGGCGCCAAATGTAAAGGGGCGTCAGATCCTGTACGCTATATATTATTTACCTTTTAGTATGGTTTTAAACTGCATGTAGGGGGCGCCGTATAAATTACGCCCAGGGCGCAGCTATTACTAAAACATCTACTAATTTTCGCAGTGCCCACGAGAATTTTAAGGAGGTTAAACTAAACTGGACCTAGCGTAATTTGATGTTGTTTATTCGAATGTAAAACTTTTGCAATCCTGTATCTCGGCGTAATCGTTAAACATTTACGATTTCTGAATTTGCGCAAACAACGAAGCCAAACCTCGCATTAAAGCGCTGAAAATCATTAACGTATGTACCCAGCTTTGTTAATACAATGTAACATCAATGTGTCGTCTACTGGCCCAAGAATAGAAGAATGGTTGGCCTAATTTTAATGTGAACGAGAACTTGGTAGCTCAGCAAGACGACCTCGCTTTTGATCTGTCATCTCTCAAATTCCATCAAACACAGCTTTTTCAGTATTTGATACGTAAAATGATAAATAGCATCCGTTCTAATTACATCCATTAAGATCATCCAGAAACATTTAGTTTATCGAAACTGGTGGCTCGAAAATGAAGCGATTCATTTCCTGTATGTTCTATCTGATTATACATAAAGCGAATAAATTTACAAATTATTTATGCAGTAAAAGATTGGCCTTTTGAAACGAAGTTCCTTATCGCGCGTTGTGAAAGGGTAGACGGAAAAATTCTCACGAAAAGTTGTAACGACACTTTTTGCTATAGTACCTAAGCTATTGTAAGCTGTGAGGCGTGCGCATGTTTCTCTATCTGCCTCTCTTCTTTCTTATAAAAAGCAAGCTAGATATTTTCATTTCTATTTCGGATTGAACACTGTGGTGTCACGAAGATTATTTTTGTTGAGTGTATAAAAGGAACTTCGTTCCCTTCGGGTGTCCTTTGACACCTCTTAACTTTTCTTTAATCAATAGTGTCATAAGTTGTAATCGACCATCTATGTCTTTTAGAATTGTACGAACGAATTGTAGTATAAGAACATCATAAAATTACATTCATAGAAGGGTATACTGAACATATACATTCGAGGTTGTTTAGACAAAAGAGGAATTTTATTCATAGTGATAACAACCCTACTACAAAAAATTGTATACTAATTGGCATTCTAGACTGTTGTAAATACTCCTTCCAAGCCCAACCTAGAGGCAACTTTGTTTCCATATTCCGATTATTCTTAAATCTAAGGTCCAGACTGGTGCAATCCTCTGTTCATAACCGTCTAAAACACCTATTAATAACGTCCGATATTTATAATGAGTTCCAAGACTAATTTAGATCGAAACAATTTTTTTCGTAATTTCTGGCCTTGCTTTTGATCTGTCATGTTCATCGCTGCCAATCATTCAATCAGTCATAGGGTTATATATAAGGACAACACTATACTAATTTGAGCATCCTAACTCCTAAGATAAAATGAAGCAGGATAGTTTTACGTGACGACTGGTCTTTCTTTCTATCACTTGTGTCATCTCCGACAATCATATAATCGATTCAAAAATAAAGTGAACCAGAACAAAACAGAACAAAAATAAATTGAAGAATCAAGATAGCTTAGCATGATGACTAGCCTTGTTTTTAATCAGTCTTTTTTTGAGTGACTAAGGTGTTGCTAACCACGCGATTCTCACACCTTCACCAGAATTTGTGGGTGAGCAGAGAGCTTAGCCTGAGACATCATTATTAAAATGTAATGGACTGTTCTCTACAACGTCAGTAGCAAGGGCTGTTTTATGGGGGAATTTGAAATCTAGATCGCGATGTAGGTCCTCGTTGCGTACCTATGTACTAGAGGAAACGGTGACAGTACACATGAACCTATTCTTGAGGGCTTAATCAGTCGTGTTGTCATTGGTAATAATTTTGTCTTATTTTGTCACATATAGTGTTTCACATAAAGTAATATTAGATATTAATTACATTCCTAACTTAAAACGAACTAGAGACGTGAATAAAGATAGTTCAGCGACGACTGGTTTTATCTTGATCATCCTAATTTCTAAGTTCAAGTGAACCAGATCATATGAATCGAGATAGTTTAGCCCTGCTTTTAGTCGTGTCGCCTCTCGCAATGTTTTTTTAAGTGAAAACTTCTAGCGGAGTTGCGCACTTTTTTGGAATAGGAAAATTCTTCTAAACTCGCGTCAGGACACGTGACCTAATTGAAAATTCGTAAGACAGCACAGGGCGTTTGCACGAATGTTCATGTTGTCATGTTTGTGTACGATAGCACGATAAATGAATATTGTATTCTACCACATAAATGATAGTACTTTCATACTGATAACTAAAGCAACTCGTGCAAAATCATTCCCTAACCATTCCAAAATATAAAAAATGCACAACGTTAATATTCAAGTGTTCACTTCTGCAACCCGTCGTTTTTTCTTAAAATCAGTGTTATTCATTCAATAACACTCGGTATTAGTTAATTCCTAGTATAAAATGAACCAGAACACGTGGATCGAGATAGTTTAGCGTTAAAACTGGCCTTGCCTTGATCACCCTAATTCCTAAGATAAAGTGAACCAGAACGTGTAAATCGGGATAGCTTAGAGTGACGATTGGCCTTGCTTTTGATCAGTCTTGTCATCTCGATCACTCATTCGATTATAGAGTTATATGTTAAACAACATCCGATACTAATTACACCCTCCAAAGAGAATTCCTGAGACATTTATTTTTGGAAACACGTGAGCGAAGTCCAACCGAGTCATCGCGCTAAGCTCGACCTGACGTTTCTCTATTACTCATCTTTATGAGCAAAATATAATACTTGCAAGTTTTAAGCTAAGAAATTTTTACGACGGTCACAGACGGACAGACGAGACGGTCTCTTGATGGTAAAAAAACTGGTTGCAGTCTAGGAGTGCCGGCAAAAGTAAAAACTTGAATGTTAACGTTGTGCATTTTCGATATTTTGGAATGGTTAAGGAATAGTTTTGCACGATTGCTTTAATTATCAATATCAAAGCACTACCCATTTATTGCGCTATCGTACACAAACATTCGCGTAAGCACCATGCGCCGTCTTACGAATTTTTGTCTTACGTATCAGGTCACGTATCCTGACGCGAGTTTAGAAGTTTTTACGCATTCCAAAAAAAGTGCGCAATGCCGCTTTTTTATGATATTGGAAAGCAAACAAGCAGATGGATTTCCTGATGGTAAGAAATTTAGAGAGACGCCTGCCAACGAGAGGCAGAGCTGTTAGGCCTCGAGCAAAAGTAAGTTTACCGGCACTGCAACACGTGAACGACAAGCACCGACGTTATGGCGGCAGGAATAGGTAAGGCGGTGGTAACAATCCGGGCGAGTCGCTGTGAAACTACCTTCTAGTCAGATGTCACCCCTACAGAATTATAAGAAATTGAATTTATTTATTTGCTACCACCGTTACGTAGTAAAACTATAATTATAAATACGAATTTTAAGACCTCTGTTGTTCAAATTTCTGCTGAAAAGCTGGGAGTGAGTGTACTGCTTTTTTAGGAAAAATTCTGAAGAAGGGTATCAGCGCTTTAATGGGAATGTAAGTATACTCAAAACTACTGCAAGAGCGCAAATATATCTAACTCTCTTTAACTTGCAAATTTTGTATAAATAAATACATGTAACACATAATAAAGTTAACATAGTTAGTCTTTATGGAAATTTGCATAAAAAATAACATTATTGTTATACAGTTGTCTGAAATAAAAAATAGTAGGTAATACATCATATGGTGTAAAATGTGACAGAGGAGTCATGTTCTAGAAATTGCTTAATAATATATTTAATTAAGCTTTTTGTATGTTTTTGGTGCATTATAGAAAATTTTCCGAACTAACTTTGATGAAGTTTTCGTTACTTGTATGGTATTTTTTCTCGTTCTTTTTCTGTAATCGTTATACTTAGAAACCGAATCCAGCGCATAGATAAAAAATATGTTCTGGCACTAAATAGAAAAACGACACGACGACGACATGGTAGAAATGGCGACTTTCTGAAAACTGTGTATAAAGATGTGTCAAATTTAAAAATGTTCAATGACTTCCGATTATATGTACCTATATTGATTGTACGAAACGAAATCGGTCCATCCGTTCAAAAGGTATAACGCCACAAACAGACACACAGACACGTCAATCTGATAGTACTCCTCTTTTACCGTCGGGGTTTAATAAAAGAGACAGCTATATTAAACATTTCAGTTTTGAGAGCTGCCAAAAGTCAATTAATGGTTAAAAGTATAGAAGATATTAGAAACAGTTTATTGACTAGTACAAACTCTATCTAGAATTAAATTATTTTAAAACAAACTTAGATTATAGAATCGATCGCTTGTGTGATCTAGTGCTCCATTATTGGATTTGACTTCATAAGGTCTTGGGCTTAATACCCAGATAATAAAAAATAAAATAATTTTTACAATTTTCCAGCGAAAACGAGTTTGCCCAGGAGTTGATATGTGGCCAGTTGGCTATAGGCTTGCCACCTATCACTATGAAGGAGGTACTTTATGACCTCTACTGTACTGCAAGGAAAGGTAAAGACCTTACCTTGCTGTTTTTATAGAACAAAGCGATAAAGCTGTAGTTTAAACAAGTTGTTATACAGTTTCAGATTTCAGACAGCCAGCCAGCCTGTATCGCGCCAGTGGTAGTGGTAAAGGTTTTAAAATTACGTACGTACCTATTTACATTTACTTGGATGAAATATGAAACTAGTTATATATAAAAATAAATGCAATTAATGTAGCGAAACATTACGAAAAAAAGTATAGTGGACATCAGAAATTCATTGATATGCAAACTCTATCTCTCTCTAAGTTCTATCACTAAAAACTTAATAGATTATAGAACAAAGTGATAAAATGTGTGGTTTTGGCGAGATGACAGCGTGTCGTGTATGTGGTAGCGGCGACGTTCCCAAAACTGCGTATATTTAGACAAAATAAAGAGCCAGCCGAAGACAAAACGAGACGCAACTCTTGTTATATAAATAACTGCGTCGTTCAGCGGACGGCTCGCTCACCAAGCTCTGTGCGCCAGCTGTTATAGATAAATAATAATTAAGACGAAGAAAGCTACGTGGTTTTTAACATCCAAAGAGTTGGGAAATAAAAAATAAAAGTATTTTTATCGTAACACTTTATCAGTGTCGACTGTCAAGACTATCCTCTCGACCTGTCTACTAATAAAGCGAGTGCTACTAAAATATGTAGTTGATTATTTCTAAGTTTGACTATTAATAAAACAAGGTCCATTAACTATAAACTATGATTAATATCATTCTGTCATGACAGCTGTAAAAAATGCTCACATTTTAATTTCGCAAAAGAAAAATAGCATTAACGTACATAAAAATTTTCGGGCAAGAAGTCGTAGTTTTGACGAAAGCCCTAAACATTAGCCTTTCCGCTTTCTCTTTCAGATTCTGGTACACATGTACAAATATTTCCTTTTAACTGATTTATATGTAGTTTTTCATTTGGAAAGAATGGCAGACCAAATAGTGAAAAATCAGATATACAATGTAAATGTAATCACTTGAGTATTATCTGAGGGTTGTATCAAGAATCTTCGAAAGCGGTGTGTTTGTATGAAAATATTAATGAATGTGAAGAAATCATATGTGGGGGCTGATTCCATATCTTTTTTGAGATGATCACTGGGTAAAGTGTACATGAAATAGCTGTCAAATAACGTGTTTTGCATTTGATGTCTCCTAAGAGCCAAAGAAATACAATGGATATAGCAAAGACAAAACACGTCATTTGACAGCTATTTCATGTACACTTTACCCAGTGATCACTTAAAACAACTGAATAGCCCTACTGGTCTGTATGAATCTTGACAATTTGCACTTGATACTCTCTGCTTATACTGTAAGGGACTTGGCGTGAGTACATGTGTGTGTATAGTTTTTTCTAAGTCTTCCTCTGCTTTTCTTGTCCTTCAATGATGATTTCCAAGTACATGTCTTGTCGAAAGGACATAATATTTTTTTATAGTTCTGGTAGGAATATCTGAAAATGGTAAGTCAAAAATGAACTAATACTGTAAAAGTCCTTAAAGATAAAACAAAAACTACTTACAGATAAGAACTAGGGTGTATATATCAGGAAAAATATGGATCAGGATGTATATTTAGCCCAGAAAGAAAACCGGATGCTTAAATATAAGCACGAGAAGCAATCTAAAAGCAACAAAGATAATTTAAAATAAGATGTGGAAAACTTTTGAGATGCTTTTAGTTCGATGTCTCTATAATCTTTACGAGTGAGTGAACTTGTGTTTGTTTTTGTGATTTTCGCGGAATTTATATAGTTCGAAGATTATATGAAACATAACAATGAGAAACAAACACAAACTTAGAAAGAAGAACAAAATAATAAGAAACAAATATGTTTAACTGAAAAGATTCTGATACAATTGACTCATGTCCGTTTTTAACAAATAAAACATTTTGAGTAAATTTAACTCTGAAAAGGCAAAACGAAGACTGTTGTAGCAGCTGACTTCAAAAGCCAGAAAACAAACAAAGCTATATTTCCTTATTTTATTTATTGCCTCTGTGGTCTAGCGGTTCAGTTACTGGACTTGTTCGCTTGAGGTCCCGGATTCGAATCCAGGGTCGGGCAACAAAAAAAGGGGTATTTCCAATTTTCTAAAAAAATTTTGCTCTTGATTGGATATGTGCCCAGTTGGCGATAGGCTTGCCACATATTAAATTGTTAGACTTAGTGTCTCACAGAGATACATCTTCCGTATATCCCCGGGCGTAAAGATACTTTTTATATATACCTTTTTTTGTCTCAAAATAACGCAATAATTTTAGATACGTGATTCAAGTAAAAGTTAATGTAATACTTAGTATCTTCACGCCCATATCCCCGAAGAGGTAGGCAGAGGCACAACCATGGCACCCTCGACTAGCCGAAGACACTTAGTTGCATAATGTGATAGGTGGCAAGCCTCTCGCCAACCGGGCACATTTCCAATCCCGACCAAAATTTATTTTTTACGGAAATTGAAAAAATCCAATTTCCGTTTTGTTGGCCGAACCGGGTTCGAACCCGAGACCTCATGCAATCAAGTCCAACACCCGGACCGCTAGACCATAGAGGTAACTTAACGTTTATAAGTGTCCTGTATAAGAACCTACATCGAAGAAATGAAGTTTAAATTTAAAGAAATAACCGTTAAAGGTATCTTTTGAATGTTTGTAATCAAAAGAAAGTATATATGTGTGTATGTATATATATTATTTTAAAATGTAAAGTCGTGAGCCGCCATTTTGAAAAGGTAGGAAAATGTCCACGTCAGTTAAAAGGTTTAACCTGAGGTGGAGTACTCTGTATCAACTTTAAGGGCTTTAGTGGGCAAATCGTGTTAGGAGAAGCCGGACGAACGAGTGATTTATGTCAGTTTCAAACACTAAACGAATAAACTTTTCTAAAATTGTTCTTTGAACTCTCCATTTTATTATAGGTGCGTTATGTAACTGCTCCAACTTTTGGGACACGAATACCCGATTTCACCAAGAGCCCCTATATTTTAGGGGACCTTTTAACGCTTCTTATGGGACTGTTTCCATATAAAACTGTCCCCTAGAATACGTTAAAAGTCCCCTAAAATATAGGGGCTCTTGGTGAAATCGGGCAGAAGACACCCAACTATTTAGAATATTAAATAGCTTATTCATTATTTGAATTTCAAAGAAGTCGTTTTTTTTGTTCTTTAAAAAGAATTCATTTTTTATTATTTTACTTTAAAAAGAGTATTATTTTTATTCTCGTAGTTAAACATAAATAATTGTGAAAACTTAGATTAGTTAGATTAGTCTTTTAACGCTTTTTATACAATTAATATGAAATGAAACAAATCTAAAGCTGGCAATTCTGAAAAAGTTGTATTCTCTCTGTGACCAAAATCTGAAGACGAGATTGTTTTAGTTCACAGTAATACATCCATTACACAGTAGATTTAGCTGACAGTTTTTTGAAGGTTTTTCCAGTTACAGAATTATGTTTCAACATCGACATGTAAACATGATTCTTACTGGGTGGTAGAGTTTAGCAGCGACTCGCCATGACGTGTTCCGGTTTGAAGGGTAAGGTAGCCGGTAAACTTACTTTTGCTCGAGGCCTAACATCCCGGCCTCAGGTTGGCAACGCACCATTACCACTTTTGGTGTCTCTAGGCGGCGTGAATTTCTTAACACCAGGAAGTCCGTCTGCTTGTTTGCCTTCCAATATCATAAAAAACGTGCTAGGTTATTCGTCAGTTATAGCGGTGACTGTACTACAAACTGACTTTAAAATCGGGTAATGAGCTGGATGTCTTTGATGTAATAGTTTTATCTGAAAACATATTTAAAAAATATTTCTATGGAATATACATAATATCACTTATACGGTAGCAAGCGACTTTGTTTATTTTTGTCAATTCGTAAATTCAAAAAGAAGCTATAGCGTATTTTGTAAAATTTCGTTTTAAATATTGTCACTACATTATCCGTGATAAAAAATATGTACATTTTAAACGTGTAAATAAAGTATTTTCGTCGAGTTCGTCGAGTTATTAAAGCATAACCGTGGCCGTCCTTTTTCCGCTTTTTGCTCGGAACAGTCTCATCTCACTTTCTAGTTAAACTAGCAGCCCGCCCCGGCTTCGCACTTCTATAAATCATACACACAAACCTTCCTCTTCAATCACTTTGTCTATTAAAAAAAACGCATCAAAATCCGTTGCGTAATTTAAGAGATTTAAGCATACAAATACATAGGACATAGGGACAGAGAAAACGACTTTGTTTTATACTATGTAGTGATAAGACGTACTTTGTTTTGTTGCTTAAACTGATTGACTGACTGAAGGAGATTTGCCGCAAGTCGAACCAGTGTATCCATACCTTAACATGCGCGTGCTAATAGAGCTGGCTCTATATTTAAATCAATAAAATATGAGTTTCCTTGCAACCTTCAATGATCACGTTTTCATACACAAAATTTCACAACTGCAGTTCCGGATTTAGTTGTAAGGTTAACTTAAAAAATTATATTAGGTACTTAAATATTTTTAATATCGTGAAGATGGGATTCTTCTAATGCTAAAATATTTTTTCTAAGCGATCCAGTAGTTTCGGTGTCTATTCAATACAGACAAACCAACAAAGCTTTTCTCTTTATAATATTAGGATAGAATTTAGATGTAAGACTTTTTAAAAGATGTAATAGTTATATCAGGAAAATTCTTTGAAGATTCCGAGTCATACTGACTCTTATTGTTGCAAATTATATTAATAATAAGAATTTTCATGAATGACACAAACTTTAATTTTTATGTTGTTTTTGTCGCTGCTTTGTCGATAACAGATAAATAATATTTAGTCACGAACAGTAGATTTTTAATTAATTATCTCAATCAAAGTCGAATGAGTATAAAGAACTAAACGAGGCATAGGAAAACTAACTTATTCATATTTAGAAAAGAAAAAAATAAGATATTAATACTTCAAATACTCACTCAAATTTAATTATCAAGCCGTGTTAAAACACAACTACTACATACACGAAAAAATATACATTATTATTATATATTAAATTTAAAAATTACTAGTTTTGTTGATAAAATATGTATGGAATTATCTCTGAATCACAATCTTCCTTCCAAAAAATAAACAACAAAACTCCTTGGGTTATTGATCAAGTAATCTTAAACAAGTATAAAATAATAAAAAAAACATGTAGAAGAATAACCTACGCCTTTTTGAAATTCTACATTAGCTAAAAACGTAACAATAATTACAATAAAGTACTATGCGCACAGAATTCAAAAAGAGATTTTAAAAAGATTCTACTTTTTAAACGCAAATTGGAAAGGTGCATTCACTAGGGTTGTAGCTTGTAATAGAACGGAAAGGGAAGTGCACGGTAAACTATTGTTCCACTGTCGGCATAGGCAACTCGAGTGTCAATTCCTCCCTTGTCGCACCATGTAACGTGATCTGTAGTGACGATATCCGCATGAAGCCCTGCTATAATCCTTTGATGCCTTGGTTACTATGAAAATTTAATTTTTGGGTGCTAGCTTCGCAAAATAGATTTTTATTGAAATTTTTATATAGGCTATTATTATAAAACATTAAAATAATATAAACTAAAAAGAAGTCTCTCAAGAAGAATAAATTTAAGGCTTTTAAAGAATATAATACAATCTCCTGAGTAAGACGCAATATGGCCATAGTTACAAACAATACAAACAACTAGAGTGCTCCCCAGATAAACTCTACGTGGTTAAAATTGAAATGAACATTTTCTTAAAGTTACACCCGTTTCGAACACTATTTCCAATAAATTTTACAAATCTTATAAAATAAATTATTGTTTATAATTAACTAAATGTAATAATTCGCTTGTATCCTCCAATTTCCGATTTTCATTAAGTCGAGATTCAAGAGAATGAGAAATCGACTGAATGTGAATCATGCACTTTTGAATGCTGCTCTGATAAATGGATCAGCATAGCATAGCAGTAAAAATATGGGTACACATCTGGAATACTATACTTTCTAATTTTCGATTTTGTGTTTGTCCTAAAGTATTGAGGTATACCAAAATTGATTTTTTTATTTAATAGAAAAATTGGGACTACAAAAAAATATTCTATTTAAATTTATTTGTTAGAAAGTGTTTTTAATGCTACCCACATATTTTTTTATTTAAATCTCTCAGTGTAAAATTGATAATAAGTTTGAATATAATTTTATTTCTTGCAAGTGATTAAGTTCTGTATTCTTAAAGAAATTATGAAGATCTTAAACTGTAAAAGCTATATTCTGCTAACTATTTTCTGCTGATATTTATAAGTTGGACTATAGAAACCCACGGCGTAGTTAACATTCCCTCATAATGAGGAAGATGCTCTATTATTCACTTGGACGCAGTTCAAAAACTTCGAGGTTATTAGCGTGACGATGTCGTTATGTTTTTTCGGGATTACATTTAGAAATATTTTTGTGAATATTTATTAGAGCAACTACCTCCGTGGCCTAGTTACGGATAGCTTTATTTTCATTTTCCTCAGACTAGGTCGTGTCTATAGATTATGTTCAAATTACAAACAGCTGCGTCAATGTTGTATTTAATTTGGTTCAATTTTTCAGTCTATGATTTTAAAATTATTATTTAAGTATTTGTATGTATTAGAATCGTTGTTTACGCCCTTAACACATGCATATAATTTGCTTACTTTGGGGTTAGATTCAATTTGTGTAACTTGTCCAGGGATATTTATTTTTTAATATTTTAAAATAGCAACAAAGCAGACGGCCCTATTTATCACTTATAGAAACTTTGACTACTGATGTAACTTATGAATTTTAAGCCCGGTTTATAAGACTAGTGACTATTCTTGCTTTCAACATGGAACAGAGTAATTGCAAACACAAATTTTATGATGGAAAGAATGAATAAACGGTGGTACCTATGAGGGTGAGCTGCTTCATAGCACTACCACGAAATGAGAAATGCACATCGTCAAGCAAGTTATTATGGTGTAGTTGTATTGAGTTGCTGAATGCTTGCTAAATTTGCCGCCTTCTCTATACTCCAAAGAACATGACAGTGGCAAGCACTGAATACAGAAGGAAAATGTGAAAGCTATCTCATAGATATAAAATGAATTCCTGTTTCTCTTGGTTATCGTATCACTCGTTAATAATAATGGATCATGGGACAATATAGCAAATTCTTTTTTTATGTTGTGTCAATAATATAGGCGAGAGAAGGTTATTAAAGAGCATTATTAAATTTAAATTTATTCATTTACTTACTAGGTGGTAGAGTTTCACACCGACTCGCCCGGATTGGTACGACCGCCTTACCAATGCCTACCGCCATAACGTCAGTGCTTGCCGTTGACGTGTTCCGGTTCGAAGGGTAAGGTAGCCGGTAAACTTACTTTTGGTCGAGGCCCAACAACCCGGCCTCAGGTTGGTAACATACTATTACCGCCTTTGGTATCTTTAGGCGGCGTGAATTTCTTACCATCAGGAAATCCGTCTGTTTGCTTGCCTACCATATCATAAAAAATATAAAACAGGCATAAATAATGCGGTACTGGTGTCTATATTAATGCTACTTTGATAACATATTCAACTACTTTTTATTACTCAGGTACGACCTCGCAGATATAATCACTAAATCTATGGAAGATTGTTAGCATAATTGTACGTTTCCGTTTGAAGGAAATAAGTAGGATGCATGAGACACAGTCGTGTGGTCGCGTGGACTCGACATTAAGCAAGCACTATGGCTTCACTTCATACAATTACAACCGTATCGATCTAGTCCTACCCCTAGCAGTTTACGCGTCGTCGATTCTAAAGCTAGCTCTCGACAAACGGACGCGGGAAGTGTCAAATTGACATTTTACAATTGTTAAAAATCTTTGTCAATTTTTTAACGACTTCAATTCAACCGAACACTCACTCAAACACTCAAGATTTCTGTGGTAACAGTGTATTGTACCGCTTTATCTAACATCTACAGAGTATAAAAAAAAGTCGCTTACGTCTGTTTATGTTTGCTTAGATCTTTAAAAACGCAACGGATTTTGATGTGATTATTTTAATAGAGTAATTCAAGAGGAAGGTTTTTATGTATATCAAGATAGAAGTTTCTACAAAATTTTAAAGAAAGAAAATTTTTGCCTTTGATATGATTTGAACTTGTACCCTTTCGTCTCAAGCCGACGAATGCTCAAACCATCTGAGCTACTGAAGACATAGACAGTTACCCGCGTTAACGGTAAAGGAAGGAATTAAAAATTTCACCGCCAAAAAAAGCTTTTGTCAGCTAGATACGAAAGGGTACATACAGGTTTAAATCCTGCCGGAGGCAAAATTTTTTTGCTTTTATTTAAAATATGTAGAAATTTAAGAAACAGACAGGGCAAGTGCTAAAATAAAAATAACCACCCGTGCGAAGCTGGGACGGACTGCTCTGGACAGGACGGACTGTCTTTTAATAATACGTTAAGCATTATACGTGTTATCTGACCTAAAAATAATAAGATTTATTGCAAATCTACCTATTTTGGATTGATATTAGTTTCAACATTCCTATCAGAATTTTGACTGTGGTTCTGTCAAAACATGATGGTACCGTTACGAAATATTGCTATAAAAAAACATTAAACTTTGAAAAAGAAATATGTAGTTTTATTAATTAAGTATATTGTTATAGCAACTATTAAAATTGCCAATTTTGCAGTCACTAAGCCATTTATCAGTTGGAACAAATTACAAATCAGCTATACCTTTGTATTTCAGATATGAGTTATTAAAATAATCGTATAACTTAATAAGTATTGAAATCGAGACATAAATTATAATTATACTATATAATTACTATATATACTCACATATACAATTCGGATGTTGATAGATAAACCAGGGGAGACCTAGGTTGACATACCATGATTAAATCAATCAGGTTTTTTATGTTAATGAAAGGCAAACAAGCAGAGTAAATTTCTGGTGGTAAGAAAATCACGCCGCCTAGAGACACCAAAGGTAATAATGGTGCGTTGCCAACCTGAGGCCGGTATCTTAGGCCAAGAGCAAAAGTAAGTTTACCGGCTACATTACCCTCCGAACCGGAACACGTTAGCGGAGCATTAACGTTATGGCGGCAGAAAAATGTAAAACACTCATACCAATCCGGACGAGTCGCTGCGAAACTCTACCACCTAGTAGGATGTCACGGTGTTAATGACGCTCACCTAAACGAGCTGCCTGGTAGAAAAACTCTAATACATGATATAATAGAACAGATGGTCTATTCTGCAAAAGAAGCCCGGAACCACACGGGGAAAATTCGAGGGTGGTATCAAGAGTCTCCGAAACCTGCGCGTTTGTATGAAGAGTAATGAAAGGTAGCTGAAAGATCTGCAACGTCGTGATTTTTGGCACTCAATACTCTGCCTACCCCGTATGGAACTTGGGGTGGAAGTATAAAAAATATATCGCTGGTGATGCCGTGCAGGAACTTGCTCGGATAGAAATTTGCAAATTTACCTACTCCTGTCGCAAAATATCATGTTTCGGTCAGGGTGGTAGGGTAGCCGGTGGACTTGAACAATAGGTCTTAGTCCCCAGCTACACCATCCATAAGATGGATGGACGGATCCATAATTATGGTATATATTACAGGTCACGAAGAAGGAAGGTCAGGTCTTACCGAGAAGAGAGTTTTGTCGTAAAGATCACTATGCTATTTCATAAAAATAGATGCTAAATAATAAGCAAAAGTACTATTTCAACCGACATTTTAACCAAAATTCTCAATTTGATTGTTCTTTTCATGTATTCTATTAAAACTATTGTTGTTTGAAATCAGGTATTTTTTTATTGACCCCATTTTATCAAAATTTAATCAAAATCTAACAAATTGTTTCTGTGCTATAGTTAATAGTGCGTATTATTGTTTACTTAAAAACATAAGATTACAATTGGAAACGGTTTTAACCGACTTCCAAAAGGAGAATGTTAAATTTTGATCTCCCATATTTTTTATGTTAATAGAATTTCCCGTTTTTACTGGACCAATTTCAAAATAATGAAATATCAGGGAGTTCGAGGATAATACTCAATTTTTATGTATGTAGATGACTAGGCACTTTTTTGCAATTTTACTGCATTAAGGTTTTTGCTTATTTGATATCGATATTTTTCACCGTCGGGCTTTGGTAAAACTTTCAAACACCTACTTATTGAACTCTACTAATGTTTCACGTAGCACTTACATTTTTTCTAATTTAATATACCCGATTTTGCTCTTACATCTTCAGAGTCAAAACTTATGTATTACGGGTTTTGTTGTTTAATAAAAAAATCGTTATTTGCTTTTACTTTCAATGTTACATTATTCTACCTTTGTTTTATTATTATTATAGGTTACATATTCCTACAAAATACCTCGTACCCGATATGACCCTACACAATTCATTTCCTTAGTGGCTTCATTTTAGGGTTATAAAAAATTTCGAAATTCGAACAGTGGGTCAACGGTAGTCTAGTTAACCCGTCACTATAGACTGAAGTGACCCAAAAAAATTCTAAAATTTGTTACAATGTGCCGTAGTTACACAATGGTTGTCTAATTATTGATCGGTCTGGTTAACGGCGTTGTATTCATCAGTGCATTCAACGCCTAAATCCCTGAGCCAAAATAAAAATAGTGACGGAATATGGGCAAAGGGAACGAGTAGTTTAGGGTTGCCACTTACCAGTTTTAGAACAGAGCACAAATAGTTTTCAAGACATGACAAGATGTCATTAAGTGACATATTCATTATTCTTAAGTGGACGGTAATTTCAATATTTTACCTACAACAAAGTTGCAGTTATGGATTTCATAGCAAGCTGCGTAATGCCTAAAAAAAATTAGTGAGTTTTTGGTTTTTGCATTGTCGAATATGTCAAAATGAATCCATCCATGAAAAAAAACGTATTTAGTGATTTTTTGCAGTTAATGAGTTCTTGCAATAAGCCGGTGATATTGACATTAATCGCTGAAGTAGCACGTGGATATAACAAGAGATAAGATACTAAATACCGATCAAAATAATAGAAAAGAATAGCAAAACGTTTCCATAATACAGAAGTATGTTGTTAAACTAGTTTATATTTTGATAAAAGAATATGTAAAAATGATACCTGTCAGCATATTTTTGTTTTAAAATGATCGTATATTAGTTTATTTTTTGTTTATTACTACTAGAAGCTTAGTATTCTAATATTTTTTACATGTTGCTAAACTAGTTTAAAATGTTAAAAAATATGTGAAATCGATTTCTGTTGGCTTATTTTGTAACTAATTTTTAATAGTTTAACTTTTGTTTATTAATTAGTACCTACTAGAACTTAGTATTCTAATTTTTTTTATAATGTGTTATTTAATCATGTCTAAATATATGAGCTGACGGTATATATTTCTTAAAGCTTTGATATACGAGTATTTAAGTATTAAATGATATGAAGTAACTTGCAACATACAAACAAAAACCGATTTTGATTAAACAGTAAAACATCAACATATGTTATAACCATGGTGATTTTTAAAGAGGTATACTGGGTAGCTATTTAAAAAAATAAAAGAAATATATAAAAAAGTAACACATAGAACAGTTTGTTACAGTTATTGTTATTAGCCCTAGAATGAAGAAAACATGCGTCCCCCGTGTTGGTCCGGGCTCCTTTGTAGAATAGACCATCTGCCTTTCTTGCCAGGCAGCTCGTAAAAGGCGAGCATAGGCTTATCATCACTAACACCGTGACATCTGACTAGGTGGTAGAGTTTCGCAGCGACTCGCCCGGATTGGTACCACCGCTTTACCTATTCCTGCCGCCATAACGTCATGACGTGTTCCGGTTCGGAGGGTAAGGTAGCCGGTAAACTTACTTTTGCTCGAGGCCTAACATCCTGACCTCAGGTTGGCAACGCACCATTACCATCTTTGGTGTATTTAGGCGGCGTGAATTTCTTACCATCACGAAATCAGTTTGCTTGTTTGCCTTCCTATAACGTAAAAAAAACTGCACTGGCGAAGGGCGAGCGATGTAAGCGATTTGTGATGCCAAATAATCCCTTCACAAACACCCGATCATTCTTCATTGATCAATGGCCTGCATATTTTACTTTTTGGCTTCAACTTAATGTAAAATTTCAAGCAATCAATAGTTTAGCTGCTTGTTAAAATTAATTATTTTACATTTATGTTTATCATAGGGACAAAATTAATTATATCATATTCTTGGAAATTAATCTATTGGGACGTTTATCGTAATAGTTTTTATTATTCTGCTGCGAAAGATTATTGCTGAAAATAAACTGTCCCTGCGTTGTCTAATCAGATTTTCTGTGGAGTGATGGAAACACCAAGGATCTGGATGCTCTGTAAATAAGTAATCAATATTTTTCAGATTGCAATTCAGGGATGAGTATCGTTTTCTTCGATTTAATACATATAATATATAAATTAAGTATTTTTCTCGACTTCCCTTGGATCGCATAATCAAATCCAGATTTGGTGGCAAAGGGTTCACCTCAGGAGTACGCCCTTTCGAATAAGAAGAGTTTTTTAAATCGGTTAAAAATGACGAAGAAATAGATATACACAAAAAAATTACAGGAATCGAGCATACTCCTCCTGTTTACGAAGTCAGTTAAAAAAACAAGCTCCTTTTATGGTTATTGAGCTAGCGAAATTCTTTCATGAGCCTATGTATACAGTTCTACTATAAAGTTCCCACTTATATGAAAGAACTTCCAATTAATAAATTTAAGAAATGTGTTAAATGTAAATTAAATCAAAAAGGTTACTATAACATTGCTGAATATTTAACAGATAGACTGCTTGGGATTAGTTGCTCCTCATGCCAATCTCTTATAAAATATATTGTATCATTACATAAATTATTGTAAATCAATTTTAAAGTAAGAAAAAAAAAGACAAGCCCGCTGAGTTTCTTGCCGGATCTTCTCAGTGTGCGGCCGCGTTCCGATCCGGTGGTAGATTTATTATTATATAGACCCGTCACAAGTGCCTCTTGTAAGTTTATGTGAAATAAAGATGATTTATTATTATTAAAATAAAATTGATTAATAGAAAAAACGATATATTTTTGTGACAACCCTAGAAGGGAGGCGAGTACCATGCATAAGTAATGCACCGGCGAAGGGCGAGCGACGCACGCGATCCGCGATGCCAAACAGCCCCTCCGCAAACACCCAACCACTCTTCATTAATCAATGGTCTGCATTCTTTGCTTTTTGGCTTCAAACGCATTGTAAACTTTACAAGCCGTCAATAGTTAGCTGCTCGTTAACGTTAATTGACTATAGTTTAAGTTATAGTTGTGTTTAGTGAAATATGTTATCTCAACTCCGTGTTGATCCGGGCTGCTTAGATAGATCCTTCCTGCCAGATAGCTTGTAAAAGGCGAGCATAGACTTACCGTCACTGTCACCGTGACATTTGACTAGGTGACTTAGGTGGTTGCAGCGACTCGCCCGATTGGTACCACAGCCTTACCTATTCCTGCTGCCATAAGTTTACGTGTACCGTAAGGTAGCCGGTAAACTTACTTTTGCTCGAGGCCTAACATCCCGGCCTCAGGTTGACAACGCACGATTACCACCTTTGGTGTCTCTAGGCGGCGTAAAAAAAAATAAGTCAGACAACGAACGTTCATTATCACTAGTCCCTTGCTCTTTACTATTAAAAACTTTCCGAAACTTATTACAATACAAAGAAAATCGAAGTATTAACATCCACCCAATCGGTGGTCTTTGTTTAACAAGGTGGTCTTTATTAAGGAATAAGGTTCCTTCACGATGTCATTAGCATGACACACGCATCTCTAGTATAAGTGTATATAGTCTATGCACACGCATTAAGGTCACCTTATCGACCGACGAAAAAATAGAGATGGTTTTCAATTTGGAGTGTATATCTTTTTTACATCAGACTAATTTTTTACTACAGAATTATTTTATTTTGATACTCAATAAAAGTAAGATGCAAGTAAGATGAGTAATAAGATTCTATTCAAAAAGAAATCTTACGAGTATCTTTTTTTATGGCATTTGGCACTTAACTATTGCATGTTTTTTTTCATCAGACTTTACTATATAATATTTAGATATTCACATATGAATGAATTGTAATTTTATCTTGTTTATTTTAATAATATTATGTATGTAATATGCAATATACCTATAATTATTTATTTAAAAATTTATCTTAAATATGTAAAATTGTAATGTCACAATGTTCGTTCCCGTACTCCTCCAAAACGGCTTGACCGATTCTCATGAAATCTGTGAGCATATTAGGTAGGTCTGAGAATCGGCCAACATCTATCTTTCATACCCGTGGTAAGGGTGATTCACTCCAATGTTTTTTTACTAAAATCACATTAAAAATATAGCAGAACAACGACTGCCGGGTCAGCTATTACTAGGGACCAGATAGTATGCAAATGCATATTTGCATATGCATTTGCATATTTAAGCCATTTTCAACGCTAATAGCATATTTTTCCTAAGATCTAGTGATGATGCATATTATCGCTATAATTTACAGTAGGTATTTTTCTAACGCAGCACATTCAGCAGCCGCGCATCTTTCGTTTTGGTACGATAATAAAATGAAAGAGACAAAAGATATTCGCGCTGTAAAGTGCGGTAAGCGGCACTACTCTTTCCTTCCATTTTTTATGCATGTTATTGCATTCAATTGCCGGCGGAAATTTTGCCAGAAAATATAAGCGCTAACAAAGCACCCAAGTTCAAATTCTGCCCAGTTACCCCAGATGTGGAGCGATCCTTTTCGACCTATAAAAGTATTTTGAATTATCGAAGAAAAAATTAATAATTAAGAAGAATCGAATTTTATAGAACAATACTTGATTGTTAATATTTACAAAAATATTAAGTAATGTTACATGTTACTGTATCAATTGTCGTCTATCAATGGATAGTTTACTAAATGTATGCTGATTTTATAATAAAAAAAACATTTTATAAAAAAAATAATAAATTATAAAGATACATACTTAATAAAGTACAACTTAAAACAAGTGTTTACTAACAATAAACTTAAACCTAAAGGAATAATATACACAAAACAAAAAAATACTCATTTAATGTTGCATATTCTGTCAGTCTTTCTTAGTTTTTTAATGCATATTTCAAGCTTTTTATGTTCCATATAATCCGGTCTTTAGCTATTACATTGTAATTGCTCGAATTATCTTATTTATGTGTACGGTGTTGTGCAAGTATTTCAGTGTGTAGTAAAATCAATCAAGTTCAAATTTATGTGTTTTATTCTTTGTTTTTGTATATTTGATACCTACATATTTGATCTCTGTTAGCCTAAAGGTTGACTGAGAGAGAATACATATAGCATTAAGGTCGCCTTTTGTTCTCCCTTTTTTTTGTGTACGATCAAGTTTAAATAAAATAAAATAAAAAGTTAGTGTGGTTTATAGGAATCGTCACAAGTCTCATTCGATACCCTCTGCCTATCTTGTGATATGTTTAAATGGATAAGGTATACCTAGGTACTCTCAGGATAGTCCCATAAAGATTATATAGCAATTAGTTCCGATTTTGTGTTACACTTAATAACACTTATTTGTTTACCATGATATTAATATTAAATAAAATAGATAATAATAAAACTAAGTCGGTTTAGTCCAGCTATACAACTTTTAAAATAAATGTTTTCATAGTTCTTGTTCAGACCTAACGCTAATATATTCATTCATTCTAAGTCTGTCACTTCAACCTAGAAATAGGTGCGAGGTATTCCAACTATTACAGAAAATGTCCTCAATATCGTAAGTATATGGGTTAATTTACTTCGTAGGTGTAAATCGATTGGCGCCCATTTTACTAAATAATTCAACATGACGCTCATACTGTTTGGACAAGTGGCTCGTTCGGTCTTCATCAGCACACCCATGTAATAAAATTTTAACAATGTTTTCACAATCGATAGAAGCTCGAAACCTTGTCTATTATTATTTAAACCAGGCTATATAATTAAACCACAACGTTACCTCGGCATAAACATAATACCGAAAGTATATTTTTACGGACTAAATTAAAATTGGGAAGTAATAAATTATCAACAAGAAAATAGTAAAACCGGGAAATTTGTAATTACATTCGTCGTAGATAGTTTTAATTGTATTGAAATTATTGACTGCGGTTTATTTTGTTCGTGTTTTTTAACACACACCTCAGTGTTGCCTGATTATTATTTCTCTCTCCTCAAATTAAGGCTAAATCATACTAAGATCAAATGATAACATACTGACATCCAAAACCCGAAAATCCTTCCCAAATGTTCTCTTTACGTAATAATACCACTACATATTTTAATGTTCATAACTGTTTTTTTTACGCATAAACGGGAATTTTCATATGACAACAATGAACAAGAATACGGTTCTTCTGGTGGTAAGAGATAACCATGGCCTATGTACACCATAAATGTTACAGGTGATTCTTTCCTTGTGGCAATGATGGCCTATCTTCATTTTGTAACCTACTTTTCCCTCCAAACCGGAACTCGACAGTGTTATTAAGGCGGCAGGAATAGATAAGGCGTGAATCTCAACCGGGCAAGCTGCACAGCACTCTACCACCTCTTACGATTTGCCAGGACTTGGACCAACACGCTAAAATCTTATAATTACCCAACAACTCCAAAACGTAACTGTATCTATGATATTGCTGTTTCAATTTATATAAATAGCTGCGTTTAAATCTAAAGCTAGATTTTTTAATTGTAATTTTTCAGAAGAACGTCTCTTGTATCGTTGTGATATGAAATATCGATGTTTATTGTGTCATTTACAAAGAACTAAGTTTAATAAGTGCGTATATTTTAAATCTCCTTTAAAGGTCCCATTATGTTAAAAAGTCTAAGTCCATTATGTTAAATAATCTTGATCTGTTTCGCAGAATACAAAGAACAAATCTAGCAACGCATAATATTATGCAAATAAACGTTTAGATACAACTCTAAAAACGGATCATATTTGTTTATGACGGATGCCACGTTACGTTCCCTAGTAACGGTTTTCAACAGATGCAATATGAAATGAAAGAGAACCGGACAATTTAACGGACAAGCTTTTATACTTTACCCTAAAGTAATCTAGAAAATAAGGTCATGTTAAGTGCTAAACAAATCAAAAATATCTTTCCGTTTGAAATACAAATGTCTACTACTTTTAGTACTTCAAATGACGGTTAGAAGGCCTATTATGTATCCTTGGCAAGTTTTTTCAATTATGTGTTCTCATTCAACAGAAGTCTTTTCTATTTGATCTAAATTTTAAACAAAGCAAATGAAATTGTATGTTACTTAAATATTTCACAATAGTAATATTTATCAAAGTCCATATTTTAACTAAATAAAATGTGTCTACTTTCTTCAAGAAATAAACGTACTTTGTTCCTGCTAACCTAGAACTGTCATTACAAAATCCTACTAATATTATAAATGCGAAAGTTTGTGAGGATTGGTGTATGTTTGTTACTCTTTTACGCTCGAATGGCTGAACGTATTTGTCTCAAATTTGGAACACAGATAGATTATGACCTGGATTAACATATGGGCTTATACTTTTAATCCCGATCGCACAATGGGTTCCTGCGAAAACGCGGTCGAAGCCGTAGACAACAACAATTATCTAAAATTTAGTCCTTTACTTAGAGGAATTTCAAAAGGCATTCATTATAACTAATAATAAGTGCCTTGTAAAATCCCTCTGTATATTTAATTGAATCATCTTGTTTTTGTTAATAACAATTTCAACTACGTCTGTTTTTGTCTAAAATAAATTTAGAATACGACGTGTCTGTAACTTATAATATGGATTTATATTACGCTGTATTTTGTTTATCGCCTCTGTGGTCGCCGCTAGCGGTCCGGCATCGAATTTGACTTCTTGAGGTCCTGGGTCGGGTAACAAATAAATTAGAAAATGTATATTTTCAATTTTCTAATAAAAATATTGTTGCCCGGGGTGGGATATGTACCTGATTGTCGATAGGCTTGCATTGTGGGACTTAGTGTCTTCGGCTAGTCGTGGGTGCCCTGTTTGTGCCGCTGCCTTACCATGTGGGGATATGGGCGTGAAATACTTTTTTATCGTTTACAGCAATCGAAGTCACGTTTATTTTAATTGATAGAGATTTAAAATACGCCTCTTTTACAAAAGGTTTTAAGAACGTTATATTTTGTACTTTTTTCTTCTTCATTTTTTAGGTTTTGTCCTTCACGTTAGTATTTTGCCATTAGTCAAGTAGAAATTTGTATCAAAATTTAGATCAATTTTAATGAATTATAATCAGTCATAAGTCGTCAGTAAGTCATGTCAGGCTCTTGGGTAAAGCGGTGGCCTCATTACTCAAGCTTGTGTAATGAGATTTGGCGGCAACGATATACACGATACGCTATACACGATACGCTAATTTCTTCATGATCATGTCATTTGTGCACTTTCACTGAACGAAATTGTACAAAATGCAACCAAAATTGACTAATTATGAAAATACTCAATTCAATAATTACGAAAAAACTGCGACCATCACTCTAATTTGTTTCTCATCAACAATGGGGTTTTGTTTTATGTACAGTATGTAGGTCGTTTAATGAACTTGGATATATACCATTTTATGCTTTAAAGTAATAAAAAAGCCATGTCGGCAAAGAAGTAAAATTCTGCCGGTACAGGAAGCGATAAACAATTACAGACTAAATCATTTTCAGTAGTAAAGCACTTACGTAAGACATAAGCAACCAAATCTATCTAGAGCAAAATTGTGTTCAAAAAATCTTTGAAGTTCTCAGTTTAGCGCTTCATGTTTACTCATAATCAATCTAGTTTGTATTCGGTTGATTTTCGTTATGTTTTTATGAAATACGAGTATCATTCAATTCTCAACAAATGTAATCTTCTTTGAATGTTGTAAGTAAAATTATTACTTATCGCCTCTATAGTCTAGATGTTCAGGTGTTGGACTTGACTTCGTGAGGTCCCGGGTTCGATACCCCGGGTCGGGCAACACAAAAAAAATGTGGTTTGTCCAATTTTCTAATTTTAAAAAATGTTGTTCGGGGTTGGATACGTGCCCGGTAGGCGATAGGCTTGCCACCTATCATATTGTAGGACTTAGTGTCTTCGGCTAGTCGTAGGTGCCCTGGTTGTGCCTCTGTCTACCTCTTCGGGGATATGGCCGTAAGGATATTTTTTTTTAATAATTACTTTTTGGTATGATTGGGCCCCGGGTTGGTCTAGGTCCCCTGTGTAGCACTTACCTCGTAAGAGGTAAGTACAGGTAAAATAGGTCTTAACTAGAAGACCACTGACTAGAGTGTCGTGCAGCAACTTGCCCGGGTAGGCCACTACCACGACCACTATCTACCACTTTATTCATTCCTGTCACCATAATGCCAGTGTCAAGTTCCAGTTCCGCGATTAAACTTTTTGTTTTCAAAATTAATGGTTATAAATAACACTATACTATGTAGACATATGTATTGTTTGTAAATTATAAGGTTCTTTTAAAAGAAGAGGCAAAGGGGCAAGTCGATCACCTAATAAGTGATCATGTATTATCAAAAGGCAGTGGTCTCTTACATGCATTGGAGATCGTTTATTGAAAGTCTCATCAGCTGGCAAATACTGCTATGGTTAACTTTGGGTACAATGGTTTTGCATGAAATAAAAATGAAAACACGCCTAGATAACTAGCAAAATTAAAATATGATTGTAATAAAATTAATCCAAATAAAATTTATATGATCCTTATAAATATCACAGAATACAAAACATTGGGAATAATTTACAATAGACGAGCTTATCTCCTGAAAAGAATTCTTACAGATAATCCTAGAGATAAAACGGAAAAGAAATGCATTTGAAATCCAACAAAATACATTATTTTAAGCAGTTTAGTTATCATAACCTTGAAATAGCCAGCAGACTGACATAATGACTCAAAAATCAAACAAGTTAGTACATCCGTACCCCGGGCCCTAACGTTTGTTCCTCGTAAGGGTACGGTGCATTACCGGCATATGGCGGGACCGGTACGCCACGGCCAGGTGGCCGTCATGCGCGCCCGCACCCATTGTCCCACTCGCCCCGCTTTCCCCTCACTACTGCGAACAATACTGCCGTCTCAGCAAACGCAGATTATGAATCTATTCAACTCGTTTTCACACATCTTCACGTTCTTCAAATCCACAGGCTGTCAACGGATATAGAATTTTAGGTTATATAGACTTTTTTATTTTCCATGTATTAACTATGGTAAAATTGGCTGGCGTACCTAGGGTTGCCACCTGTATTATAAAAATATAAAAAAATAAAAAATGGCAATACTCTATAATGCTATGGTAGACTCTTACCACAAGAAGAGCCGTGTGATTGTTCACTTTTTTGAACATGAAATAATAGTTCCTTGTTTATACAATATCAACTGTAATGGAAATTTAAATAGGCCTCGAATCAGAGGAAAAAGGAAAAAAAAGAAAGGGTTCCCGGAAATTCGCAATAGGCGGACTTAATGAAATACCATTCAATTTTATTCACGGAACTTCGCTCTTGTTTGTGATGTATTACTCGTATTTTGTTTGTGATATATTATGATGAAGTCGTTAAAAAAATATGCATTATTAAGTGTAACTCAAAAAATACTATTAGGATGTTGATAACATTTATGTGAGGACATTTAGAAACCATTTGCTGTGACGTGGTACCCAAAGAAAAAGTTTTACTGCATTTAATTATTATACTGTGTACTTCATTTTTGTTTTAGCAAATTAAAAAATGCTTTATTGGCACTGGAGAAAGGTGGCAACCCTACACGTATTTGTATATGTAATTATAAAAACTTTGAACAGCGCCTCTATTGATAACTGAGAGAACTAAATTTCAGTTCAAAATATTTCGATTATCGATTCGGTTGAGCTTATCTATAGTATGTTAAAGGCCCTTGCGTATAAATACATAAATACTCGCATGAAGACAACATCTAGTATTTAATTTTGTTTGGCAACGCACCGTTACCACCTTTGGTGTCTCTAAGCGGCGTGAATTTCTTACCATCAGGAAATCAGTTTGCTTGTTTGCCTTCCAATGTCATAAAAAAAGTATTCATACAAAATTAACAAACCGTGACAGATAAATACTGCATGGGCCCTGATTAACAATACTTTTGATTTTGATATCATTGGCCAATTCTGTTGTTTCCGGTCATTGACTAAAAATCACTAGATTGTGACAAATAATAATCTTTTGTTTAATTTTATTTATGCATAATATGTAATTAAAAAGCTCATATATTTAAAAGTCGCTGTTGCATAGCTGTGTCTACGTTTTTAACGTTCGCTCTACCACAGAAACTGTAATTATTAACAACTAATCTCAGGTTTTACCTATCTCTATATTAAATTTCTTCTAAATTCATATAGGTAACTGATTAGCCGCCATAGTGCAACATAGACGGGTTGAATTAATGGGTATGCGCTCTATGTGTAACAATATTTTAATTGTAATATACAGACTTACCTATTTAAAAAAGAATACCTATAGAATTGGTTGATAGTTATACAATTTTGTATTCTATGGGTTTTGATGAATCTTATATCGTTATGTATCATTCATTTAAAACTCGCTGTTGCATAGCTGTGTCTACGTTTTTAACGTTCGCTCTACCACAGGAACTGTAATTATTACAAACTAACCTCAGGTTTTAACTATTTCTACATTAAATTTCTTCAAAATTTATTTAACATGTAAAAGACAGACATATAGACTAATAAAATGAGTAAGTATTCTATTTACGAGTATAACAATATTTTAATTATAACATAGACTCTTTACACGAATGCTTAAGAGTACCTATATATTATATAGGTATTATGTACCTATATATTATATATTACCTATATATTATTTATATATTTAGTATTTTTATAGTATTTTAGCTATTTTTTTTTTATTAGTATTTTTGTAAGGTAATGATGATTCTTATATTGCAAGGCAGCTTATGATTAATGATGGTCCCACACAAATTTAATTAAGGGCAGTCGAGTACTTTTTGTGTTAATTCTAATAATGCACATTTTTATGGAAAGTTATAATGAAGTTGGAATTGGCATTTTGCAATTTTACTTAGTTTTAATTTTCAATAATGGTTATTACGGCAGGAATAGATTAAGTTGGTGCCAACCAATAGAAGGATTGGTGCCAACACTTTACCTATTCGTGCCATCAAAGAAGATACCGTTATGGCAGACGGCAAATTGGTCATTACTAACAAGACAATTGATAGTAGAGTACCGTGTTGCAACTTGCTCGGGTAGAGATCCACCGCCTTACCTATTCCTATCCCCATAATAAAACATTTATGTTCTAGTCCAAACGGGGTGTGGTCGACTTGAACCATCCGGTAGACTTTAAAAATTGGCCTTACACCACGGGACAGCGACACACCTACAACATACACGTCTATAGACCACGGTCATTTTTTACCATCAGTAGAGCCGTGTTCTGGTTCGCTGTCACAAAAAAAACACTATAAGAATAATTTAGTCATATTATCACCAGTGATAATGCCTCGACGTTAAAGCTATATAATAATTTGGCGATATGTCTATAATATTAATACATGATGCCAAAACTTTGGACCCCTTTTTACGAAAATTGCGAGGAGGCAAGAGCATAAAATTTGGCACATACATAGTTTATGTGTAGGAGAATTGCAGAACGCTAATATTTTTAAATAATAATGATTATAAAGTACATTAAATCAATAAATAAAACATTACCCACACTACCATGCATTTGACACACACAAACAAATATATTGATGATAACGATAAAAGATCACAGATGGCGCACTAAAAAGGTTGGAAACAAAGTAGTTGGTCTGGAGAAATGAAGATGGCTTATCAACAAGATATTAAAATTTATTATGGTCGAATTTCGACCAACGGGCGCCCACTAGTATAAATAATCCGAGTATCAGTGTGAAGGTTGTTCTCAAAAGCAGCAATTACGTATACATATACAATTCAATTGCTATTTGCCCATGTATTGTCTGCAAAGGTCACGATCGCTATTGTTTTCGATATTCAACCTTAATAATGTAAGCACATCAGCATTTATACGTATTAGTATCGAATTTTATATGCAACAAATACGTATTCTATGAGTACGTATTAAGCGGAATAAAATTTAATGATTCCAAACTTAAATCTTCGGGTACCATATTATAAGAATCCAACAGAGTGTTGACGGGTTTATCTTTCTGGTCCTGTTAAAAGTTGCCGTCACAGTCACAGTCCTCTTCTGGTATAGTACTTTAATCATGCGCTCCGGCTTCACACTTTTAACTCTTTTTACACTTTATTATTTTTTTTATGACATTGGAAGGCAAACAAGCAGACGGATTTCCTGATGGTACGAAATTCCCGCCGCCTAGAGACACCAAAGGTGGTAATGGTTTGTTGCCAACCACAAGCCGGGATATTAGGCCTCGAGCAAAAGTAAGTTTACCGGCTACCTTACCCTCCGAACCGGAACACGTCATGACGTTATGGCGGCAGGAATAGGTAAGGCGGTGGTACCAATCCGGGTGAGTCACTGCGAAACTCTACCACCTAGTCAGATGTCACGGTTGTTTATACTCTTATTTACCTATAAATTGGCTGACTTAATCTAAATTTAAGCGAAATTATTAATTATGTGTAAAAACAGTTCTATGTAGATAGAACGGAGCTTCATTTCATAAATATCTTTAAAATACATTCGGATTACCGAACCTTTACGGATATAGTCGAAGCGCATAATTTAAATAGATCCACAGTAGATACCACAGTACAAATAAAGAACAGTATGGGAACAGCCTAGTTGTCAACCTACTTACTAACAAAGATAGTCTTTGTTTTATCGTCTTCTAATAAATAATATATTTAATATATATTATATTACATCTTTTAATCTCTACTATTAAGTACACTCCATTGAAGCAATAGGGTTGTCATATTATTTATTTTTTATCAATCTAATTGCACGAAAATACCTAATTTATAAATAAGCAGGCAATCTCATGGCGTCAATTAATCACAGCAAAAGACGGATACGCTCACGGTATTTTCAAAAAAGATCGCAGAAATAATGACAACGTGATAATTCATCTTGACGCGGCACTCGTTGCTGTAGTACCGCGAAAACCGCTTAGGGGTATCGTCGATTCGCATGTATGTGTGAGTGTGATGTTTTCGAACGTTTTTGGGTAGTTTCCATACTTTGTCGTGCCGATATGACCACGAACTATGTAAAAGGATCGAAATATCAACAATTTAGATAAAATTAAACATTGAGTATCCTCTATATTTGAAAATAGTTGATCTTGGTGAATTTTTAGAAATCTAGCAATAAATACTGTGTGACTTACCTGCAATTACCCCACACTTAAGGTACTTAGCATGTTGTTTTTTCTATAATTGTGCTACAAACAAATTATTTCATTCAAATTATTGCCGCATTCAAAAAAGCTTTAGTCTTATTGTAAGTAAGATATTAAATAAATAATAAGGTGCTTATGGAAATGTATCCAATACTTCTTCGCAACGCACTTTTTTAATCCCTCGCGGACAAACAGGGGTTCTATGAGTTTGTCATGTATGTGTGTGTTTGTAACGCTTTCTGTTTGTGGCATTATAATTTTTGAACAAATGGACCGATTTCGATGAGGAGTTTATGTAAGTACAAACTTACATGTCGGTTTTTTTGGGGGTTATCAAAAATGTTTAATTTTATAATTATTAACGAGTGAAAGGGTTTTTGCAAGTCCTCAGTTTCATTGAGAAAGGTTTTTACATTCCGCTACGACCTTCAGCTGTAATACATGGGTAAAGCCTCGTAATACGTAATTTATGTAGTACGAAGCATATCCAACAGTTGGTTAATAAATTGCAGAGTCAGCAAGCCGCAAGCCGAACTTCACAAGGGTCGCGTGCTAGTCCAATCAATTAGCCGGCCTCCTACCCACTTCCGGTTGTAAGCGTTTAGGACTTCCGGTAGGGCAGATTGTTCCGCTAATCACGCGGTGTGAACACCGGTGTACGAAGGTATGAATAATTGTTAAGGAAACAAAAAATAATTATTTGTACATATATGAGACAAGTATAGGCCATAGCTTTGCCTAAGCACATTCATATTGTATCATTACGCTTTTTATTTAATATAATAGATATACTCGAATCTCCCGACTCTACTTTTCGATTTTGATAAAATGTTAATGTCAAATAGGACCTATATTTTCGAATAAGTGAAAAAAATGCACAGTAAATTACATCACATTACAGTCATTAACAAACCCACATATGCAAGTATCTTAAAAATCGTCTAATCAAAAACATAAATGTGAAATTATAGCCAAGACCTGTTTACAAAAACTTGAAAAATAAGATATAAGAAGTAATATAGTAAGTATATAAATTCAAGCTTTAAATTTTACTTGGATATTTTTTGTTTACCTGGGTGGACGGTTTTTTGCACCAATATTTACAAAAGAGTATAATGTTTTAGTTACGATTGTATGTATGTATGTACTTAAGAAAACTTTTTTCCATCAAACTATAAACCAAATAAATAATATATATGTACTTTAAAACGCACAAATCTTGCCATCATAACCTAATGTTATACTTTAACTGTTATCGTCATTTATTTTATACCGCTTATAAAATTACCGCTAATCAACGTTATCAACATTAATTTTAGTTTCATCATTATATCGATAACATGTATGAAAGCTTAATATTTAGTTTTATTTAGGTACATTTTCTATTGTGACCAGCTAATTCCGCTTGTGCTTAAAAGTATTTTTATTTTACGGTAATTTAATAATCTAACTCCAAAAAAAGGAGGAACTTCTCAATTCAACTGTATGTTTTTTTTATATTTTGATGTATTTATTTTGATGATTCTTTTTTGGAAAGAAAGGTCATGATTGATGACAAGGTCATCAATGATAAGGTCGACAAGATAAGTGAAAAATGACTATACACTATTAAATGTAACTCAAAAACCATAAGTCGGATCATGATTAAACTAATATACGACCATTTCGGAAACATTTGCTATCTTTCGAAAAAAAATTCGCAGATCGCGACATTGTACCCTATTAAATAGTTGGAGTTAGTTTTTGCAGTTTCACTGTGTTTGATTACACTAAAAATAATTAAAGTTAATGACATTATCTTGACTACCTGCCAAAATATTCTAAGTAAGTATTATACTTGGAATTTAATTAGTGTTCAGTGTACTTATATACCGACACTAATAAAATTGCAAATATGGTACATAGGCAATTTATTATATAATTTATTTATACTTAGTCTACTATATTTAACACATTATAGTTACGAAAAAGTTAAATAGGTACTACAAGTAATAAATCATTAGAGACTTTTCAACAAGTTTGCCAGATTTTTTTTTCAAAATGTACAATTTAATTTTTTTTAAAAAATAATAGCAGTCGTGGGACTGCCGATAGTATTGAAAACAGAACTATTAAGTTTAGAGTAATTAAAACTATATGCAAAAATTATATGAAATTTTTTATGTTTTATTTATTAGTTACATATGATGGGTTAAACAAAGGCTACTGCGTCTGCTAGTCTGGCCCTCCATAGCTATACTTAGTCTGGCCATAAATACTGTTACACTTAAAAATAAAAAAATATTACCCTTCTACTAAAACGCTCAACGCGCCTAAAGAAGGATTCACTTTAATAATAAAGTATTTTTATGCAAGTTTTTTGTTTTATAATTTTATACTAGTCGGGGAAAGGCAAAGGACCTGAGTCCATACAGCCACGTCTTCCGTATTAATAAATCTTTTTTCTTGTTATATATTTTCAATTCATGTCTTCCGTATTAATTCTTTGTTTTAGTCATTAGTTTCTATTAGCAAAGTCATGTCTGGGTCTTGAGTAAAGCGGTGGTTTCGTTAGCTGGTTGGCGGCAGCGAGGAAATTCACGATATACTAATTTCTTCGTGATTATTTCATTTATGCACTTTCACTGAACAAAATTAAACTAATTCCCACCAAAATTAACCAATTTTACTCATATTTTACACTAAATTCAATAATTGTGAAAAAATTACCACCATCTTCATTCACGATGGCGCCAAAATTCTTTTATGCAAGGTGCAATATTTACAAAAAATGGCGCGTATGTTTTGTTTTTTTCAAGCGCCACGTCAACCTTATTTTTTTATTTAACTCCACACAGCCAATATTAAAATGAAATAATCCAATAATTTCGTATTGATCCAAAAGGCTTTTGTTTGATTTTACTTTTTATTAAATTAACTGTTAAATATGGTGTGATATAATTTATCTAATAAATAAGTAAATAATGTTTCAGTGTACCTAATATATTTGTTAAAACGAAAAAAAACATCATGGGGTGGACATATGAGTTGAACAGCAAAGTTAAAATGCTCCACAATTCAGTGTACTAGTAAAATAATTTATTATTTCTTAGCAAATAGAAGACTAAATTATTTATTAAATATTGCTAGCTGTTTGCCACTATATAAACAGCTAGCCACAATAAAAACTATCGTATGTGTTAATCCATGTTACCCTCTATGTGTGTGCCAAATTTCATGAAAATCGGTTCAGCGATTTTTGCGTAAAGCAGTAACAAACTTTCGCATTTATTATATTAATATTATTTACTGTTAATGGCTATCATACTCCTGAATGTTTGGAAATCCTATTAATGCAATATCACTTAAATCGCGTATCTGTGCGTACGTAACTCTTGAAAGATAATAGATATTAAAATAAACAGTAAGCGCGTTATCAAGCCCCTTATCACTGTATCAACTAATTATCTTTGAAACTATAAGACCGTTTAATTATGTGACAACAAATAGAAAATATTGAAGACTTGCTTTTGCTCGCTATTTAACACTTGTGTTTTTTATGGTAAAAGATAGCTAATAAGCACGCGGTTTTCTTGATGGTAAAAGATGACGGCAGCCTGTAGGACACCATAGGTGTTATAGGTGCGTCGCTGTCCTGTGGCCGATGTTTTAAGCCAATGCACACATTAACATGACACCGTTATATCGGCAGGAATAGGTAAGGCAAATCCTTACCCGAGCAAGTTGCTGGACAGCACTCTTCCACCAGTGATTTTGTTAGTATTAATCCGTTTAGTTTTCACTCGCCTCTTACGAGCTACCAGGCATGACGTTTGATAATCTATTCTACATAAAAAAAGTGTTCGAAACTGTCGTGTTTGTATGGAAAAAGTTATGATTGTAGAAAAAGCCAGGTAGGTCTTCAAGGATCGTTGAGTTTGGCACTAGATACTCTCTGCCTACCTCCGTAAGGGACTTGGTGTGAAGATATGTATGCATTATATGTACGTAGAGGACCGGAGAAGACGGCAGAAAAGTTATTAAAACCTATTTGCTTCTCTAAAAGTCGATTAAAATCGATTCGGTTATTCTACTGTCCGTTTTTGCAGTATGTGCACCGAACACGAAATTCCAACAATTAGGTACGTAATTATTTTATTATCTTATCTTATTATTATTATTATCGCTATCTTATGTGTAAAATTCTCAATCAAAAAACTAAACGTCACACTTGCGACGCTGTTTTATGAACAGCATAAGTCGACGGTCTCCATAAATTAATTACATAAAAATGTTGAACAACGCCTCTACTGTTAATTAAGAGAAACAAACTTTCAGACCCGAAGCGCTAAATGATACTTATTTTGTGCAATCTGAAAGTTGGTAGCCGCCAAAAAGTATATAAATACTACGTAAGAAGAGACGGGACTTCCATAGATGAATTTTGTATAAAGTTTACTTGGAACGGTATAACCCATACAATTTGAAATTAAGTCTAAAGGCATTCAGATATAAGGCAACTAGTGTCATATGATTTGAGTTAATAAAAAACATAGTAAACTTTTTTTATTATTTTTTCATATTATGAAAGTTGCGCCAAACTGGTAGCCGCTCAAGACTTTATCCACCATCAGTCAATACTTTAACCACCAGTTTCCGAAACTCGAATCAATTTTATGATTGATTGCATGATTTGAGTTTTGGCACCATCGAGAGAAAAGATGGTCGAAGTTTTTTCATAATGGTGAATTTCGTGTGCAATTGGTGAATTAAGTGCACAAATGAAATAATCATGAAAAAATTAGCGTCTCGTGTATTTCCTCATTGCCGCCAAGTCTCATTACATGAGCTTGAGTAAACAGGCCACCGCTTTACCCAAGAGCCTGACATGACTTCCTGACAACTTATGACTGATGACTTATTATAATTAATTGTAAATGATATAAAATTCGATGCCAATTTCTACTTGACTAATGGCTAAATACTAACGTGAAGGCCAAAACCTAAAAAAAGAAAAGATTGCATGATTTAGCTCTTCAAAATCATATATCAAAACTGATTAGTTAATACTATCAGCGTTTTGGAATTTGGTTGTAAGCTAGGTTTATACAAAATAAGGCAGTTTTCACTTCAGCTTACAAATTTAGTAAATTATATGACACAAGAAAATTAACAGTAAACTCTTAAATCTATAGAAAAGCTAGCAACTTGGATTAGCAGTCTGGGTAGGCTAAAACCAAACAAAATATAACTACTTAGCCCAATATCTAATTACAGCTAAAGTAATAAAGATAAATCATACCTAATATAAGAGCCCATATCAAATACATGTTAAACTGTAGTACATATGTATAATATTATTACTATGGGGAGAGTCTGCTTGCCTGTTACGCTTTAACAGCTAAACCGCAGGATCGATTTTGATAACATTCGATATACATATAGTTTAAACCCGAGTTCAAATATAGGTTTTTTCAAAAATCGACACCTAAGGGTCTATAAAAAATTGTATCAAAATCTATTGACAAAGTTGGAGGTAGACAGTTGTATCAGCTGGCTGTATAATAAGTCAAAAGGGCTAAAATGTCCTTACTGAAGCGTAAATCAGATACCATTGGATTTTTATCTACAACCTTATCAGTCAGTGACTCTATGGTATTCAAAGTCACTTTATCCATTTTCACGCGCATTTTACGGCTAAAGAATAAGGGCAGAAATCCACACTTAAATTAAATACCATAAACATCTGCTCAGCTTTAACGGATAAATCGCGAAGCCGATTTTGTTGAAATTATTTATTGAAAACCCGGGGTCAAATAAATTGACCGCCTCGTTGGTCGAGTGGCTAGCGTACACGACCAACCGCGAGGCACGGGTTCGATTTCCGACGGGGGCAGGCATTTGTGTGATGAACATTTAGATATCTGCATTTCCGGGTCTGGGTGTTTATTAAATTTATTCTGGATACCAGATATATAAGTATTTCTATGTATTAGTATCGTTGACTAACACCTATAACACAAGCATATAATTTGCTTACTTTGGGGTTAGATTCAATTTGTGTAACTTGTCCAGGGATATTTGTTTATTTACATTTTTTAAACTATATAACAGCTCGAAAGGTTCTCTCTGAGAAGCGTAAAAATATCAAGTTGCAGGTGAAGCCATGGTTATCACTTAGTGAATAAATAAACAACATTCAACGTCTTTTTACCGACTCCAAAAAAGGAACGTTCTTGATTTAACTATATATTCTTTTTTGTATGTGTTTGACTCAGTCAATAGCTAACTGATTTTGATGAGATTTTTTAGAAAGATAGGCCATGACTCCAAAGTGGTCTCATATTAATTTTATTATGTTCCGACTAGTGGTTTTTTAATTAACATAAATCATTAAAATGCAGTCTTAGGTATAAATCGAAAACTACTAGTAAGTAGTATGTGGATAAAATTAAACAAGTCCATTTTGGAATTATTTGCTATCTTTAAAAGAATAACTATCAAATTTCGATATGGTTCCTAACGAAATAGTTGGAGTAGGTTTTTGCAGGTTTACTGTATTTAATTATTTTTATTAATATATTCATATAACAATTTTTATTTTTTGTTAATAACTAGAGATAACCATAATTGTCTTACGGCCAATGTTAATAATATTTCTCTAAAGATGGATTTCAAGCAATCTCGATAGCTGCGTATCCGCCGGCCTATCCTAAGTATTTGCCATATTTATCCTGTCCACAGATATGTTATTGGCAAGCGATAACATAGAAATGGATCAAAACATCAATCTTGGACAGCAAATTTTGGATTAGGATTGATTATTAATATTGGCCGTTATGGAATAAACACCAGGATCAAAGTCAGATAGTTTCTTATAAAGCTATACATATCTTAGTAACGCTAATAATTTCCTGATAATAATAATGATCTAGAAAGGAACTACGCATAACTACTCAAAACATAACAGTAATATTATACTGTTGGATATACCAACATAATTGATTAGGTACACAAAATTTGCCTTTTTAACTGAGAAATCAGCGAACAACCATACGGCGCTCTTGATTGTACGAGATCATAGATGTTATAGGTCGACGTTATTGTTATTATTATTATTATTACTGTTATGCACTGTTGACGATTTTGCGCATCGTAGCAGGTGATACATCTGCTCAGTCATCTGCTTAGAAAGAGCAGTTCTTTTAAAGACTTAAACATGTGAATCATTAGTTTCTCAAAGGCGACGTACAAAGATCTGAATATTAAACTGGATATGTGCCAAATTGGCATTAATTTCACAGGAAGTATAAGTGGCACTTACGATTTACGGCGTGAAGCGTGAACGGCATTGTCTTATTAGGTCACGTTATCAGTTGGCCACCATGATATATCATTCTGCCAAAAGATTCCGTACAAATGCCAAGTGTTGCCTGTTGAGTGTGTGGAAAATGTGAAACTAATACGATTAAATGAAAACTTACAATAACTGGGAGGTGATTTTATAAATCAAATAACCTCATTTGCATAATAGATTATGGACCTATGAGATCTTATTTCTATTTCTGACTTCTAACTGGCATTTAATTGGCAGCTACTTCTTAGGTCAAACATTTTTTAATGTCAAATGTTGCTTTATATCATCCCAATTACTTGACCCACAAATTATAAAGTAGTATACTTGTACATACATAAGCCTTTATAACTTGTGATCCCAATCCTGCTGCTTCTGGATTACTCAAATATAATATGACAAAGACTCTGAAAATAAATCATATGCTTTGAATTGAATTTGGAGCATTGGCTCCCTACTCTATAAATGCCAAGACCACACAGAAAATTTGATAATAGTCTGTCGACTGATTGCAGATCTTCCAGCTCAAAAAAAATGTTGCTTTATAGGGACGTGACTCCTTGTTTCTCAGGGAATATGAATCTGAAGATATTTACTTTTACTCTGTCATCTCTCTGGAGTAAGAGTAGCATTGTCGAGTAATATATCATAGCATTATGCTGGCATTTTTTTTAAATTTTTTATTTAAACATTTACTGAATATTCAAACCATATTGCAAAAACAGTTAAAACTGTGTCATTTTACTAAATTTAATCCAAAGAATGAAAATATTGTGGAATTCGTGGATCAAAAACTTAGAACATATTTCTTCGGAATTCTTATCTGTTTGTTGGTAAGCCTGCTTGTACAAGCACAGATAAGGTAGGCACTGTACTTGTTTTGATGTATTTGAAGGGTAGATATACATATCTTAACTAAATAATAAATCAAAAATAATTAAAAAAAATGGACTTCAAATAAATAAAACTCTTAACTCGAAGTTAATCCAGTCGACAGTTTTCTAATAGTTTCTTTTTATATCCCGACGGAAAGAGGGATGTTATAACGCATCATGAATTTTGAACGGATGGACGTATATCGAGCCATTTTTTTGTTTGAAAATTAACATCATCATCCTCGCATCGATCCATCTTTTTTTGTTAGAAAACTAACGTCATCTAAATAGTTCCTAGGTACATTATACTTAAGTTTAGCGCAATTATAGTTAGGTTTGCTGAAGTATCCAGAGTGTGTGTATTGCTATTGTCGAACAATATTCATATTTCTATAATTTTTCACTGCCCAAAAATTTTTATTTTCAATTAATTAACTACAAAAAAACTTGTAAATTTAAACACTAATTATTTTGATATGCAAAATATAATTATGTTAAAGCAATTTTCTTCAATTTTGCAACATCAACTTCTCTTTTATAATTTTTTTATAACTCCGTTTTTAAATATTGTAGAGTTAACCGTTAGTTTTGTTACTTACGGTTTAAAGTACATTGTTCACGGTATTTTTATTTACTTCAATGAATTTTAAGTGAATTTTCGTATATAAGTTTTCTTGAATATTTTGCAACTAAATGGTAAGTCACCTAACGTAATAATTATCATTACTTTTAATAAAATCGGTTATAAAGGAACCGTTTACATACAAGCAGGGCTTGGAACTGATACCAAAAGTACTGGTTCTATACCTGGATACCACTTCCATAGTGAGTATCTGTACCCCATATACCAGTACTGTCCTGATATAGATATCTAGCAAAACACCTGATACCGATAAGTACCTGTACCTACTAAAGATATCCAATAAATACAGAGCTATTACCGACTTTCTTTATTAGGTCTCGGCATCATTTAAATCTATCAAGAAGTAACAGAGATATTTGCGATTGAAGAAAAACTACTTAAAAGTACTTTCTGGTACCGGTATCATTGAACCAGTACCGATATAAAACCCTTAATAAACCAATACAGGTAACGCTTTCGATATTGGTATTGCTCCAAGGCCGTTACTACCGGTACCCAAAAATACCTGTATTTCAAGCCCTGCATACAAAGTATAAAGTCAGTATGCCCAAGCTTTAATTTGTTGAAATTCAGTATTTTTTTCAAGTAGGCCTAGGATACGCCCTAGCGTCGAATTTATTAGTAATTATAAAGTTAGAGTTCCTAACTGTAACAAAAAAACTTAACAACAGATACAAAATAGTAATCCAGTTTTATCAGCGAACTCTGTCAAACGACATGTCATTTAATTTTATTATTTTCATTCGAGTCGTTGTCTTTAATTGTCGACGACAAAAGTTTACTTTTGTGTACATACATAAATACATACATATCTTCACGCCAAGTCCCTCACGGAGTCAGAAAGTATCGAGTGCCAAATATCACGATCCTGGTCCATGGTCTCCCCGAGTACCTAGGTACATATATTCACATTTGCAATGTATATGTACTTTGTCAATATTTCATTTGTCATTCTTTTCATATGACCGATATTACTTTTGAGTAGTAACAATATTGTTACAGTCGTTATAAAAACACCTTGTAGTAAACTTCTAAATCAATATTACTTGAAAGTAGGTTAAAATCGACTTCCCCGTTATAGTGACATATTGACTTAGTTACATGCAAGTAGTTTAAAAAGTATGGAATAAAGTACAACACTATCTATTTGGATGTAGAAGGTATATAATTTAGTACACTACAAATAAGTTTACATTGTTACAAACAACAATAACCCCCGCAATGCTCGATGTCACACTCACACGCGAAGCGAACCTACAATTTTTTATCGATAACTGGCACAGCTCTACAAAAAACTGTCTCTCGTCCACGTGTGCTATTGCATCGGCAAATTGTGCTCCTTTTTTATTACATCGGGTTATTTTGTATGTTTTATCCATATTCAAAGTATTACTTTCTCAGGTTTAAAATAATAAATGATAATGTGTACTCACTTCTGCAAAAACACAAACATATCTGGACACACGCTGAAATAAATTAAAATTCGAATTTGCTTTTATGTGTACTTTTTTGTTTGTTTGTCTTAAGTTTCCTTTTAACGTTTTTTGTTTTTGTAATATGTCACACTTATTTTTGGCTATCTAAACTTGTAAGTAGCAAACGTAATGGAAAATGTTTTTGTGAAATATGGTCAATACAAACTTAATTATAACAATAAATTAATGTATCTGGAGAAGTTAAAGAAATTGAATCGAACCCCAAAGCAAGCTAATTATTTGCTTGTTTTTTGGGATGTTAGTCGACGATTATAATATACAAAAATACTTAAATAGATACCAGAATAAAAACTACCTTCAAAAATTAATAATACGATGTGTCTGCCTTGTAGACCGACACTACATTGTAGACTATATTATGTGGTACAGCGTAGAGACAAAATCTTGTAGCTGTAGACATTTGAAGACTTCCAACCCGAAGAAACTGCCGCAAGTAGTTTTGATAGATATTTTTTAATGTACTCATATAATATATTAAATAACAAATTAGGTAAAACACTTACCTGGTGCCAGGTTTCCTCTGGGTTTTGCTCCTAATATCGCGAGGTTGACGTTTGCTTTCCTCCCATCTATGATAGGGTTGGGGTCCTTACACGCTCTCTCCGCAGCCGCTCTATCTCCCATTATTACCTGCAAAAAATAACCATATTATAGAAATAGCATTAATTCCGCTGGTATTGGAGTATAACCCCAACCTTTGCTATTTTCTTTTATGATAATGTAATCTTTTATGAAAAATGTAAGAAATTCACGCCACCTAGAGACACCAAAGGAGGTAATGGTGCGTTGCCAACCTGTGGCCAGGGTGTTAGGCCTCGAGAAAAAGTAAGTTTTCCGGCTACCTTACCCTCCGAGCCGAAACACGTCAGCGGCAAGCATTGGACGTTATGGTGGCAGGAATTGGTAAGGCGGCGGTACCAATACGGGCGAGTTGCTGCGAAACTCCACGGTGGTAGTGACGGTGAGCTTATGCTCGCATTTTATGAGCTGCCTGGCAGGAAGGCAGATGGTCTATTCTGCAAAGGAGCCCGGATCAACACGGTCTAGTAATTTAATTTCCAGGAATGTCCCTCTTATACTGTCAAGTGTCAACCAGACTAGAATGTAGAAGCAGAAGGATTACGTAGATTCAGGCGGCATACCACTTGAAGAGGTAACGTCAAACTTATCAGTAAAAAAATATCGATCGTCAGAACTTTATAAATTCTTAGATAATCTTTGGCCATTAATTTTAACACCTGAGTTTTGAAGAAAGTTTGATCTACTCGCTCAGTGTATTATGGACCTTTGTTATACATTTTAAGATTAAAGTTTGCTTGCGTTTCGTACACCAGTAAGTCTTCTGTACGTTAGTAGTATCACTTATTCTGTGGTAGAGTCTTGCAACGTTTATAAAGAGATGGTATGACCGATGACTGCAGGAAAAGGTTAAAATATAAGATTTTAACCTTTTCCTGCAGTCATGAAGATGGCCCTCGCCATTGTAGAGTTCCATTTCGGAGAGTAGAGTTAAAGGCAAAACTTTGTAGAAACACATTTAAAATTAATAAAAAAAAAGAAGATTATTTTTGGCAATTATTTGAGTTTGTGTTTCTCGTTTATTAATTTGACATTGAATCTAACATCAATATTCCATTCAATTTTAAATTGATTTCGCTAAAAACCTTTGCATAAAAATCTCATTTCACCCTAAAAGGACATACTTTTAAATGGAATTAAGGACTATTCCAATGCGCTTTCAAACATATGCGTAGATCCCTGTCTTGAACTCCCCTCGTTCATTAATTTATTAAAAGATAGATTTTATTATTACAAAACTTTTCCTATTTCAAAAATTAACTTTAATTAAATTCACAACTTATTTAGCACCTTACGGTAAAATAATACAAAGTTAAGTTTCTATAAAAACAAGATTATTATCACTACCATTCTTTAAGTTCTTTAATTTAATTAAAATATTTCTTACAGTGCCATTGTAAAGATTTATCTAATTTACATAAATTGAGAATTAAATATGTTAATTACATTTTTAAACACGTTTTAAGTTAAAAAATCATAATTTTCCTGGGTTTATTAGGTTCTGATAATTAGTAATTAGATCCTGTAATAAAAAAATTAAACTTGTAATACGTATGGAATTTGTAAGGTCACATTTTCTTAAATTTTGAATAGAAGTAAAGAGCGTTTGCTTTTTGATTAGAAAGTACAAACTGTTGCATTGTACTTATTTGTAGTAGACACGGGATAATTTAGTTCCAATAATTAGTAATTAGAACATATTATAACCCAGGTCCAGAATAAAATCGCCACTGTGGTCTGGCGGGCTGGCGTTGGAATTGACTTCTTGAGGTTCCGGGTTCGATCTCAGGCAACAAAAAAAATTGGAAATGTGTATTTTACAATAAAAATAGTGTTTCCGGGGATTGGATACGTTCCCGGTTGGCGATAGGCTTGCCACCTGTCACATTGTAAGACTTAGTGTCTTCGGCTAATCGTGAGTGCCCTGGTTGTCCCTTTGCCTACCCCTTTGGGGATATGGGCGTGAAGACACTTTTTTACAGAATAAAACATGAACTCTTTTATGTCGTATGTAATCTGAGAAGTCAAATTATTATTTTGTTTTATATAGGAGTAGTAAACGATGATTTTTTGACAGGAAAGTTTAAGCTGTGATGATGATGTTGCCACAGAAATATTGCTTTATAGTAGACAGTAGTGGCAGCGTTATGGTAGAGCGGGTTTTCGTGCTACCGTCCAGAGGGCTGATTATGTATCTCAGTTGCCAACTCAAAATGGTTAAGTGTATATCAAATATCTGTCAAATGACGTGTTTTATATTTGCTATCTCCAAACAACAGAAATACAATAGAGATAGCAAACACAAATGACGTCATTTGATGTACAGTTTTGCAGTTTGAGTTGGCAACTGAGATACATAATCACCCCCCAGGGCGCTGCATAGAAAGGTGTGCCTGGAGCCCTACCATGAGCGCTTAAGACAGTAATATTTCCATGTTGCTAAATATTTATTTATTAAAGCACCTTTATGGCATACCTCATAAGGTTGTCGTTCTCCGACGACAAATATTATTACTTTAAGAGCTTATGATAACCCCCCTGATTGGTCATTGCACGAGGCCTACTTGTAAATATCCTTTATTTGGCGAAAAGTAATTATAATAAAAATGCTAGAAAATAGAAAAAAAAATAAGAAATGTCTCTTATACAATTACACTTATCCTTTTCCTTTTTTTATGTATTTAGAGGGTGCCGTAAAAATTTTGCCTAGGGTGCTGTAAGTTCTAAAACCGGCTCTAAGCAAGTGCAGTTTTATCATTATTCCTGACAATTGTTGTTTAGGATTACGAGCTGTACAAAAGTCTAAAATCGTAAAAAACCTTTGCCTTTTCCTAAAGTTTAAAATTTGAAAATAAGAATTTTGGCGCCTTCGTGAAAGAAGATTATCGTAGTTTTTTCGTAATTATTAATTTCGTATAAATTATGAGTAAAATTTGTTAATTTAGTTTGGAATTAGAACAATTTTATTCGGTTAAAGTGCACTAGTGAAATATTAATGAAGAAATGAGTGTATCGTGCATTACCTCATTGCCGTCAAATCTCACTAAATGAGCTTGAGTAAAGTGGCCACCGCTTTACTCAAGACCCTGACATGACTTTGTACATAGTGACTACTGACTGTTAATAAGAATTAATTACTACAGAAGACATGGCAGCATGGTGCAAAAGCAGCCTTAGCCAGCCCCTAAAAGGGATAAATTAATTAATGAATAATAATTGAAAAAAAAGGTCTTAGCCGACCCCAGTAAGGGGCAAAATATTAACTGAAAAAATAAATTGAAGAAACGTTACTGAATGAAATTTTAAAACATTGAAGATATTATGGTTCCTTCAATGTTTGCTTTTACGATACATACATTGATACATTGTATCGATTTAAACTAAATTTAAAAGTGACACAGTCCCACATTACCAATTATAATGCAATCGTACCCCGCAGGTCGCCACCTCACTAGTGCTGACCAACCAGGCTTATCAGACCTTGTAAACTTATTAACGTACAAACAATGTATTCAAATCTCTCCTTAAAATGCAGTCTATTTAAACTGGTCACATATATCGTTCGACAAGAATCACAGGAAACTGATGACCTTCGCATATTGAAGGTAACATTAAAATAAAAACAGCATTTTTTATTACAAAATTATACTTTAACGTTTAATATAAAACAATTGATGCAACTATAAAAGCTTAGGATTTTAGCTAACAAAAAATAAAGTTACACACCAGATCAACGGGCGCGTAAGTTTGATTAGTAAGGGATTAACAATTTGAACAGTTTACATTTGTTCAAGATCTTTGTTTTTTAACTTTTAAGTATATAATCTTTTGATCTAGCGGTCCGGGTGTTGGACTTGACTGCATGAGGTCCCGGGTTCGAACCCCGGGTCGGGCAACAATATGAAAATTGGGTTTTTCCAATTTTCGAATAAAAAAAATATTGCTCGGGATTGTATAAGTACATGCCCGGTTGGCGATAGGCTTGCCACTTATCACATTATGGGACTTAGTATCTTCGGCTATTCGTGGGCAACCAGATCATGGTTGTGCCTCTGCCTGCGTCTGCGGGGATATGGGCGTGAAGATACTCTTTAGTGAAACCTTTGGTGTCTCTAGGCTGCGTGAATTTGTTACCATTAGGAAATCCATCTGCTTGTTTGCCTTCCAATATCATAAAAAAACATTCCACAAATGGCAGCTATAATATTTAACAAACGATTTAAATCATGCCAGCCGTGCTATCGATAAGAAATTTTATCGACGTGTGGTTTTTCATTACCGATATAAGTTTAATTGCTTTTGCCACAAGATATCAAAGAAACGACATATTTCAAATTATATTAATTCTAAATATTGCTTAGAATTGACCTACATTTTTCTATATAAATAGAAAATGTATACTTTCTTGCCTGCCTTTAATGTCTTCGGCTAGTCATAGGTTTGTTGTGCCTCTGCCTACTACTTTGGGGATATGGGCGTAAAGATACTTTAAAATAGTATTAAAAGTTCTTAAGACATCACTAATGTGTTTGTATCAATCCATGAATTAGGAAAAGACTACCACGATCCTACCAATAGCCGAGGTACGGTTTACCGGAGACATCCTTAGGTCCCAGGCCCCACACATGCTTCAATCTCTGGCTGAGCACTCTACTCGCCCACTAGCCCGGTGACGTTGTAAAAGTCTGTAGACTTACACAACAAAAGACATTTCGAAAAAAAAGGAGAAAACTAAAAAATAATTAAATTAGACGAAATACGTAGTTCCGTAAACATATTTCATGAGTCAACGTTTAAAAACCTTGTAGAAAGCACGGTCCAACTTCTCCCACTCATTTGCAGAATCACAGTGACGCAAATGTCTAATGTCTTTTAGTCATTCACGAGAAACTAGACTTATTAACCCATAAGGGAAAAGCTATTTAAATAACCTTCTTATAATTAGCATAGCTTGACTGAAAAAAAAGTAAATTAGTATCTTCACGCCCATATCACCGAAGACGTAGGCAGAGGCGCAACCAGGGCATCCACGTCTGGCCGAAGACATTAAGTCCGTCAGTGTGATAGGTGGCAAGCCTACCGCCAACCGGTATAACTAGATAGTACCTAGCTGATCCGACAGACGTTGTCTTATCTCTCTACGCTGCTAAAAAATACAAACTTCACATGACCTACTTTATTCTCCATCATCTAATCAAAAAAGTCGCATAGGCATTATGAAGCTCGAGTGGCTACACATTTAGTATCCTATCCTATCCCCTAACATGATGGTTGAATACTGTGGCCAGGCTGAGAGATAATTAAAAATATTAGGCCATTGTTTTACTGGATGTCAAACTCAATCTTTTTTTATTATTTTTTATTTTTTTTAGGTTAATTTGCCCCTTTCTGGAGCCGGCTAAGACCTTTCGGCCATGGTGCCAAGTCTTCCGTAATAATAAATTCCTTTTCGTATTAAAATTTTAAAGTCATTTCTTCAGTTTCTGAACATACTGTCTTCCCCTTTTTAAAAGTCATTTCCTTCACTAATATAAAGGTTATTTGAGTCCTTCAATACGTCTTTAGTTTTAATTTCTTGATGTTATAATATTTGTTAATTTAGTTTATAGTACGTCACATCCTTGAATTATGATTATTTTCACACAAATTATAAAACCAAAATTCTGAACACCAAAATCATCTTCTTTCATGATGGCGCTAAAACTTCTACGTCAGTGCATAAAGTATTTTTATTATTATTATTTTTACCTCTATACTTTATACTAGTCTTATATTATGTAATAAACCCATATCTTAATATTTCATGTCTTTTTCTCGTTTCGTCTTCAATTTCCTTTCTTGTTCAGGCCTCTGCCTCTTCTGTCGTGATAGAAAACTACAATAGTCTTTCACTAGTATAGTTTATTTAATAAATCACATTTACACACACCTAAGTAATTTACACTTTAATTAGTTTACAAATTATACATTTTTACATTATATTACATATTTTTAGCTTAAAAATTGGAGGGAACCCTCGAAAAGCGCGCCTTCCCTCTCCGACCGTTCCCGCCAACCTCTTTTTTTTTAGGTTAATTTGCCCCATTCTGGGGCCGGCTAAGACCTTTAGGCCATGCTGCCACGTCTTCCGTATTAATTATTTCTTCATTAGTTATATTATGTCTTCCATATTAATTATTTTTATACAGTCATTGGTCACTTTAGGCCATGCTGCCACGTCTTCCGTAATAATAAATTCTTTTTCATATTAAAATTTTAAATTCATTTCTTCAGTTTCTGACCATATTGTCTTCCCCTTTTTAAAAGTCATTTTCTTCATTAAGACATAGGTTGTTTGAGTCCTTCAATACGTCTTTAGTTTTATTTTTTTTTGAAGTTTACATAGTATGTTTCTCCGTTAATTTGTTTTATAGTACGTCACATCCTTGAATTACGATTATTTTCACACAAATTATAAAACTAAAATTCTGAACACCAAAATAATTTTCTTTCATGTTGGCGCCAAAACTTCTACGACAGTGCAAAAAGTTTCTTTATTATTCTTTTTTTACCTCTATATTTTATATTAGGTAATAAACACGTATCTTCATATTAATTCATGTCTTTTTCTAGTTTCGTCTTCAATTTTCTTTCTTGTTCAGGCCTCTGCCTCTTCTGTCGAGATAAAACACTACAATAATCTTTCACTAGTATAGTTTATTGACTAAATCACATTTACACACAACTAAATAATATTTACACTTTATTTAATTTACAAATTGTACATTTTTACATTATATTACACATTTTTAGATTAATGATTGGAGGGAGCCCTCGAAAAGCGCGCCTTCCCCCTCCGACCGTTCCCGCCAACCCCCCTTTTTTTATTATTAAGTTAATTTGCCCCTTTATCGGCGGGCTAAGACCTTTAGACCATGCTGCCACGTCTTCCGTATTAACAAATTCTTTTTAATAGTCATAAGTCATTTCAGGCCATGGGTCAAACATTCATCATCTATCATGTCATCTCAAGCGGTGGCCTCGTTACTCAAGCTCATTTAGTGAAACATGGCGGCAACGAGGAAATACACGATACACTAATTTCTTAGAAAACATTTCACTTGTGCAATTTGTTAACTAAAATTAAACTAATTGGCTAAGACCGTTTTTATTCATGATGGCGCCAAAATTCTCACACATAATCTTTTTAAAACTGTCAAATCGAACTCTAGACCAAACCTATTAATCAATTAAATAAAGTGAGTTTTGAAGGTTGTACCTAAGTAATCTATAGCCTGCAGTACAAACTACATTGTATGTAATTTCAAGGTATGTCCAATGATAAATTGATTAGATAAGAAATTGATTACATCTTTTAGGCCACAAAAAGTTGCGTTGCTAACGACAAGACTGACCCAATCAAACAATACAAATCATTACTTCCTAGGCTTTTTATTGCTTAATCGTTAAACAAATTTTTAACTTAAGATTTTAAACTTAAATTGTCGCGTATTATTAACATTTTACTTATTTTTACGGGATACTCACGATCTCCTTTTATTTTATTTGTCGATATTTCGGTCTAGTTACATAGGCCGTGGTCACTACGAGACTCCTTCAAAAGAAAAGGTTTATGCTAAATTTATTTTTGTTTTAAAAGTAAGGCTCAGTGGTTAATTGCATTGATTGGAACCACTACTATCAGTGCTCACCATTGTCGTGACCTAAATTAGTCTTGTATGATGTATATATGACGACGTAAACTTATTACAATCAGAAAATGTGTCTGAATGCATGTGTACTCGTACACTTTGTCGTATAATATTAACTATTACAATAATTGAAGGGTTATTGACTTCAGTTCGAGAATGGTTTAACAGTTTTTTTTTCAATAATTAGTTATTGCTATCGTTGGATTCAGAAAGAAATAATCTACTTAATGCCCTTTTCAAAATAACAAGAATCGCATTATATCGCGAGATGTTCAATCTAAAAACGGTTTAGCTAAAACGGATGTTGAAAAAGAAAGAAAAAGATTGAATGTTAATTAAACCTACATTAAATATCATAATTATCTCAGTTCAAATATAAAAATATCAACTATCCCCAACAACTCTTTTAACTTTTAACAAGCGCCATATTTGGGTCAATTTTCTTAAAAAGGATTGAAAATATTGCTCCCAATGTTTAAAATTTATTTGAGTCAAATCACGTTTTTATTAGTTAAATCAATCCTTCAATTATTTATATTATCACACTTAAAAAATATAATATTAAACTTAAAGTACCCGAAGACGGTCTTACAGCATCGAAACAATAACTACCAAACTAAAAACCAACAAAAAAATAATGTTATTAGAACTTGAGGGGTTTCATGCGGATAACAACTATTCATACATAAAGCGTGTACAAAAATATTAAATTAATATACAACGTGTAATAATGCACAAACAATTATTTGGTTGATCGAGGATCTAGTGTAGACGCCTAACTCCACCGACACCCGGAAAAGCTCAGGTTCAATTCCCAACGGGGCAGGTATTTGTTAAATTTATTATGATATATAGTAAAAAACACATTATTAAGCTTAAAGTCTGTTAAGCTTTTAAATATTTTTTTAATTTCAAATAAATGAAGTAAAAGTTGATGTAAAAATATTTAATCATACTGTCCCTAGATGAGACTCCAGTTCGATTCTCGACAGGGTCAACAATTTGTGTGAACATCTAAATGTCTAAAGTTTTCGATCTGGGTGCGCTTATATTAAATTTATTTTGGTTTTTATTTAAGTAATTAGTAGAATCGTTGACTAACCCCAAACCACAAACACATAATTTACTTAGGGATAAAATTGAACTTATGTAACTTGCCCAGGAATATATTACTTTTAACAAACGTCCTATCCTACAAAATATATTATTAACAAACGTCCTAACCTAAAAAAATACTTAAAAATCGTAATTTCCAACAAAAAAAACATAAAAGTAACAATAATCTGATAAGCTTTAAGCCTTCCAACAAAAATAGCTGGAAACTGCAAATACAGGAAACAAAAGTGAAACTAACACATTGAACTCGTTTTACTCGCTAAAGTGATAACGATTCGCCTATACGAACCTTCCAGTACGTATTAACGTGACTTGCATAAATTACTGCTAGTTTTAGCAATAACTTTTCGCCTTTTTTTAAAGTAGTGAGAGTCATTAGTCTATTACACGCAACGCCTGTTTTTCAAACGACTTTATAAAAGGTTCCAAATTCAAAATGGGGTTTTCTTGTTGACGACTTCAGAACTGGAGTTTTGGCGCCATCGAGAGAAAAGATGGTCGAAGTTTTTTCATAATTATTGAATTTCGTGTTAATATTGAGTGAAATTAGTCAATTTTGGTGGCATTTAGTACAATTTTGTTCAGTGAAAGAGCACAAATGAAATAATTATTAAGAAATTAGCGTATCGTGTGTTTCCTCGTTGCCGCCAAATCTCATTACAGAGCTTGTGTAATGAGCCACCACTTTACCCAAGAGCCTGACATGACTTCCTGACGACTTATGACTGATGACTAATTATAATTAGTTGAAATATATATAAAATTCGATGCAAATTTGTACTTGATTAATGGATAAATACTAACGTGAAGGCCAAACCTAAAGAAAGAAAAGAAGACTTCAGAACTTATTATTGAAGATGATAAATATTTTTTATGAAGTAATATGTTTAAATTTAGATATTAAAATAAAATAAATAAATATCTTGAAAAAATTACACAATTTGAAATATCCACAAAGCAAGTAATGATTGTGTTATCAACGATACTAATACATAGAAAAGAAATACTTAAATAAACACCAGAATAAATTTAATATAAACACACCCAGATCCAAAAGTTTAGACATTTAGATGTTCATCATACAAATGTTTGATTCTGCCGGGAATCGAATTAAAGTCTCATGTTGGGACAGTCTTAGACTGATTAAATATTTTTGTATCAACTTTAATTTTATTTATTTGGAAAAAAAAATTAAAGGTTAACGGTCTAGATTAAATTGGGATAAGTGGATTTTTAGCTAAGATTAATAAAAAAATAAAAATAATTTAACTGAAGCTAAAAAAAAATATGAAAGTTTCACGTTTGTGGGATTGTCTCTCGGTGTCTTCATATCTTTTGAAATCATTGGACCAGATTTTTGTTTTAAAACTGATGTGATCAAAATGGTACATTTCATACAGGTAGTGACGGGAGCTATTTAAAATTTTTAATTTTAAGAGTAATTATGTTCAGTTGCTAACCGTGAGTACCCTGGTTATACCTCTTTATACCTTATCTACTTATATAGGTTTTGTGGAGAGTTACTTTTTTTGAATGTGAGTGTTATTTTATAGGTAATACATGTTGCGTCTTATCTATTCAGTAAAAAGTATCACTAGGTCGCTAGTATTTCTGATTGAACAAAGAAAATAGCCCTAATAATACTAACAAAATATAAAAAATATATTTGCACGAATTTAATTATTATCGGTGCTTACTTCAGAAACTGACAGGGGAATGACATTTTAATTTCGATTTTGACATCTGAACAGGTATAAGTTGGAGGCTCTATACACATTATGACATAACATAGAATTCCACACTTTCAGCGACACAGTTTTTATTATTTCGACTTTCAGTTCTTGGTACGCGACACCCTTTTCACTTTTACTAACTTATATAGTTCTTCGAAGGTCTTCTTTCTCTCTTTCCTTCTACGATTCCTTCAATGATGTCTTGTTGCACCAAGTGACCAATCACAGCTCATCTTATTTGTATATTAAAAAAGAATTGCTAAATTTGATGGTAAGCACTTAACTTCCGAACGACTGAACCGATTTGGCTATTTTTTTTTTTTGTTTGTGTTGATTATTACCGGAAGAAGATCCTTATGAAGAGAAAAACCGGGAAAATTGCAGGGAAATAGGAAGAACAATACTTTATTTTTTCCCATACAAACTGAATAGGTGGAGCGAAGTTCGCCGGGACAGCTAGTATACAATAAATAATAGGCACTTGTTTACTTTTCCTGAAATGTGCGTAATGGCTACATTCAGCCTCGTAAAAAATGTTTATCCTAGAAGATATTTCGCAATTAACGACTAATTTTATCCGGCTACTTGATGATAATATATACGTATAGATATAGTACCTTTCATAAATAAAATCGTAGAGCTGTAGGTTATTATTTTTTTATGATACCGCAGTTTTTGAAAAATTGGCAAAGGTTACACAAATGACTCTGAACCAAAAGAAACTAATTATTTTCAGTATCTCTCTTGCGATCACACCTGTATCCCTGAAGAGGTAGGTAGGAAGAGATGCAGCTAGGCAGAAACGATAAGCCTAAGACGCAAAATCCCAAAATGTGTTCTGGGACCTCATGAAGTCAAGTCAAACACCGGACCGCTAAACCACAAAGACGATTAAAATCTAAATTATTTGATATTTTTTATAGTTTGCACTTTTTATCTTCCAAATATTGTAGTCTTTAAATGAAAAAACAATTGTACTGTTTTACGTAACACTTACATAAAATAGTACAAGGGAAACGTGATATGTAAAACAGTACAAGTGGATCTTCATCCATCATTCATAAAATCTAAGTAAAGTTTGATCAAAACCGATCAAGTGTGTTTGGAGACATCATTATTAATTACGGCAGTTTTTACTATTTAACTAACATTATATTTGTATTTGATCCACTTTAGGGAAACCGCACAAACCTAATAAATCACGTCATAGTATAAAACAAAGTCGCTTCCTCTGTCCCTATATCCCTTTGTATGCTTACATCTTTGAAACTACGCAACGGATTTTGATTCGGTTTTTTTAATAGATAAAGTGATTGAAGAGGAAGGTTTATATGTATATTTTATACCCGTGCGAAGCCGGGGCGAGCCGCTAGTACTCCATAAACTCAATTCGATTTAAAGTTAAACACTTGCTTAAGCTCAACTGAATTGGAACGGTTTGACCAAATAGGTACGCAACCTTGACTCAAGAAATTTTAAACAAAAAAAAGTCATAAACCGTTGCAAGTACCTACATACATAAAATTTATAATACAACCAACCACATACAGGTTTAATTCTTTAACTATTTCACCAACCCGATATAATTTTTATTTGAGTTCCAATTGGAAGGTATCCATATTATTTTTTATTTAAAAAAATGGAAGATGTAAGGTTCTATGTTGGGAAGTTGAAGTTCATGAAGATGGTTCGTAGATGTGAGTTTTATAAAAAATATTGAAAATTTAAATTTACATTATTTTAAGGTATGTTTATTAACATCTTTGTCAATTTTAAACTGATTTAAAAAATATATTGGTTTATAACGGAACCAACAGATTTTCATACCAACTGTCATCCCTTTTGGGGCACATTATTTGAACATCCTTTTTTAAACGACTTCCAAAGCTATCATAGCTGAGTACCAAATTTAAGCTCTCCTATATTGTAACCTAACACCCTGGCCACAGGACACGATGCACCTGTAACATCTATGGTGTCTATAGCCTACAGTTGTCTCTTACCACCCGGAGAGCTGTGTGCTTGCTGGCGTTCCTCCCAATTAAAAAAAGGAAAGCAATTATACCAATAGGGACGAACTGCACAGGACGATACTACCTAGTTACGACTGATTATCTATACATATATTAATGACAAAACTTTGGACCCCTTTTTACGAAAATTGCGCGAACGGAGGAGCATAAAATTTCTCACACTTATAGTTTATGTGTAGGAGAAGTGCAGGACGCTATTATTTTTCAATAATAACGCTAATAAAGTACATTAAATCAATAAATAAAACGTTACCCACACTACCATGCATTTTACACACACAAACAAATATATTGAAGATAACAATAAAAGATCACAGGTGGCACATTAAAAAGTTAGGGAACAAAGTAGGTAGTTGGTCTTGAAAACTAAAAATGGCGTTCTTCAACAAGATATTAAACTTTTTTTATGGTCGAATTTCGACCAACTGGCGACCACTAGTTAGAATAATACTGTCTATCTACATCTATCATAAATCCACATTTCTTCACTACAACTGATCACAAGCAGCAGATGAGGAAGCTAAATCTAGACACCGATAGACTATTTCTTAGGTAGTCATTTCTATGTCACAGATTCGGTGCAAGAGGCGTGTCGGAGTCTGTACCGCCCAATACGTTGGGATGAAAGATCTACATAACCACGCCCTGTTGGACATGTTTTTAGTTTTGCTTATAATTTGTATTGCTTCAATCGTTTGAGAGAAATTAATTGGAACATAACATTAAAACCTCTTTCCTAATAATTATAGTCATATTCCAAATTCGAATGTTTTTCATAATCGTGTTAAAAATCTTAAAATGTACGCTACTCTCAAGCTTATATAGCGCTTTTCGAAACGTCATGTTCCAAATTCGAATGCTTTTCATAGCCGTGTTAAAAATTTTACGAATGTACGTTTTACTTAAGCTGAAATAGCGCTATTCGAAAAGTCATGTTCCAAATTCGAATGCTTTCCATAGTCGTGTTAAAAATCTTACGAATGTACGCTTTGCCCGAGCTGAAATAAAGCTTTTTGAAATATGTCTAAAATATAGTCCAACACGAATATTTTCCGCAAATGGCAACAGCAAAAATGATAATAGTGTTAAAAGTATTGATGTTCACCAATTATAGTAGTAGGCAGGTACTATTTAAATTATGCGCTTCGGCTATATTCGTCAAGCTTCGAAAATCCGAATGTATTTTAAAGATATCTTTAAAGAGTTATTATTACATAATTAATCGCTTCGCTTAAGTTTAAATTATGTCAGCCAATTTAAAAAAAAAAAGTATTAAGTGTAAAAAGAGTAAAAAGTGTAAAACCGAAGCGCTTAATTTAAGTAACATAAATCTAATCCCGAGCAACATTTTTTATTCGAAAATTTAAAAAAAAATCTTTTTGTTGCCCGACCCGGGAATCGAATCCGGGACCTCATGCAGTCAAGTCCAACACCTGAACCGCTAGACCGCAAAGACGATAATTACATTTTTTTTTAAGTCAATGATGTTATCTTAGGCAAAGATTTTTCTCAGTTATCTTCGGATTGTATGGTTTGCTAAAATCCGTCCGGTTTTTTATATATTTGCGTTCTAGCATATTCAGAGCATTAAGCACTTTACACTATCCGATGCTTCGATGCTATTCCGATGCTTTCAAATAAGCTGATGACTTTCAACACCTGAACAGATGGATATAAAAGATTAAACCATCTCGATCACGTTAGCTTTTAAATAAATAAAACCGCATCAAAATCAGTCCATCCGCTGAAGAACTACATTGCCACAGACATACTCACACAGACACGTCAACTTATAACACCTCTCGTCTTCTGTCGGGGGTAAAAAAAGAGAGGTGTTTTAAGTTTGACGTGTCTGTATGTGTGTCTATCTGTGGCATCATAACTTTTGAACAGACAAACCGATTTTGATGCAGTTTTTTAGTTTGAAATCTGACGTGATCGAGATGGTTCTCAACGGCATTACATAATAGAGGAAGTGACGGGGATTATTTAACATATTTAATTTAAGGACTATTTATGTTCAGTGGCTAATTGTCAGTACCCAGGTTATACCTCTGCCTACCCTTTCAGGGATACGAACGTGAAGAGACTTTTTTATAATTTCTAATTATTTATTATGATAGAATTCTAACAGTATAGTTCGCAGTTATATCACCCGCACAATATCAGATGACGCTCTATTGTCTCCAACATCTACTTCAGCACGTCCTGCCAAACAGGGTCCCTGCCCAGAGAGCGTAGCACTTCTCCCCAGAACCATTTCCAACTGTATTTTAATGGAATAAGGTTGAAAATGCGTTTTATCAATGTCGCCTATTTAGTCTAAGCATCTCAATGGACCATGAGAGAGGCTCTATTACAAAACTATCGAGATAAATCTGCTTCTAACTGTTCTACTTTATAGTTAATTATTTTACTAATTTAACTTTCATATTTTATACAACTACTAGCTGACCCGGCAGACGTTGTTCTGCTATTTTTTTTCGCTGTGATTCACCCTCATCACTTAGGGTTATAAAAAATAGATGTTGGCCGATTCTCAGTTCTACTCAGTGTGCTCACAAAATTTTATGAGAATCGGTCAAGCCATTTCAAAGGAGCACGAGAACGAACATTGTGACACGAAAATTTTATAAATAAGATGATTATATAATATAACTATGAACTATGAACTTTAAATAACAAAAATATTGAAAGATAAATAGTTCCATATTAACCTTTCAATATTTTTACTACTGACTACTGAGGTAAAATATTGCCTCTACGGTCTAGTAGTTTTGGGCTGGATTTAACTTCGTGAGATCAGGGGTTCGATTCCTGGGCGGACATCTACTAAAAATGTGTTTTTTTAATTTTATTTCGTGTTTCCCGATCCGGGATGCGAATCCAGGACCTCTATCAATATTAACAATGCTAACACTTGACTACTAAACGACAATAGCGATATATTCACCAAAATTTGGAAAACCCCTACCACTGCAAACTCTATCGTTGGTCAACTTTTCAGTTTACATTGATAAAATGTACTTACTACCCAGATAAGGGAATCTACTGCTTGATATAGATAAGGATTTAATTATTATCAAACATATACAAATTATTAGTACTAGGCGCGAAGTAGACGTTTAATATTATATATTATATATTATTATAATATTTTAATACTTCATAAACACGAACGTATGTATACGTACATATTCCGTTTTCTAGAGAAAACGGTTAGACCGATTTTGAGTAATTTTAGCAAAGACATACATTACTAATAAAGACACAGCTTAATTAAACAATAATTGTCTCAATGTCTTAACGAGTTTTCAGCGCAAAAGCTAGTATACTTTACATAGTATACAGTTTAAATGCATTTTTTTTACAAATTCACGTGTTTCTAGATAACACTCTATAACTCACTTTATAAAACGTATTTGTCATTTTAAGATCCGAAAGATTCAAGAATAGCAGGTACTTTTTTTATTATATTAGAAGGCAAACAAGCACACGGATTTCATGATGGTAAGAAATTCACGCCGCCTAGAGACACCAAAGCGTTGCCAACCTGGGGCAGGGATGTTAGGTCTCAAGCTAAAGTAAGTTTACCGGCTACCTTACCCTCCAAACCGGAACACGTCATAACGTTATGGCGGCAGGAATAGGTAAGGCGGTGGTACCAATCCGGGCGAGTCGCTGCAAAACTCTACCACCTAGTCAATTGTCACGGTTTTAGTGACTTTAAGCCTATGCTCGCCTTTTACGAGCTGCCTGGCAGGAAGGCAGATGGTCTTTTCTACAAAGGATCCTGGACCAACACGGGGGAAAACCTTAAATACTATACATAAAGTGAGCAATTTTCCATCAAACAGAATTATTAAGAGCGAAATAGACTTCTATTGAAAGGCAACGGCATTGACTATCGAAGTATTGCAATTATTGCAGCTATTTGGATGTAGGTATCTGCGAGGGTGCAACAAATGTCCCCTCTTTCAGGGGTCTGCCCCAGCTGAATTGAAAATGGGGTTGTGATTCATTTCCCACGAGCCAAACTGGCAACGAACGCTACCACGCCGAAATATTTTAATAAAATTTATCGCAAGTAATCTACGTAAGCTCGGTAAAACTTCTTTAGAAACTACAAATACACAATGGTTGTACTACAAAATGTCAAGAAGTTCCCATTTTTTTTAAAAAAAACTTGGTTATTACCAAAACAACTTAATCGTGGAAAGTTTGAGAAGGTAAAGAAGTTTGGAAAAGAAGGAAGCTTATATCTTACAAATGTTATAAATGTGAATGTTTGTGATATTTGGATGTTTGTTACTCTTTCACGTTCAAATGGCTGAATGGATTTGTCTGAAATTTGGAACACATATAGATTGACCTGGATTAACATATACGCTATTTTTGATACTGATCGCACAACGGGATCCTGTGAAAACGCGGGCGAAACCGCAGGCAATAGCTAGTTATATATAAATGCCGTGCATGCACATTATTTAATTAAGTTTTTATACAATAGCTGTCTATTATAGTTTTATAATTTAAGTTATATATATAAGTTGTTGTTTATGTATATAAAAGTTAATAAAATAATTTAACATGTGTTTTTAGTGACTCACTAACCTAACATTGAATAACCGTGGTACAAAATACCAAATTTATTCTCATACCTTTTTTTGACCTCAGTCTATTCAATCGATAAATCATAAACAATAAAAAAATATTGCATGCTAGTGCTTGCTTCTTTGTTCGTGAGTTTTTTTGTTTTTGGTTTGCATGTTTGTTTGCCTGATTGCATATTCTAATCAATTTTAATATGTTTTACCCATGGCAAGTCTTAATCATATTCATTAAAGCCAATATTAGATATTGAAGCGTGAAAAACCTTTCAGTGGTTATAATGCATTAGCCACAACTGATAAAAGTCAAAAAGATACTAGTATCCTCACGCCTGTATCCCCGAAGTGGAAAGCAGTGGTGCAACCAGGACACCTACACTTAGCCGAAGACACTAAGTTACATAATATAATAGGTACGTGGTAAACCTATCGCCAAAAAGCTCATAACTTATCCCGTTCAACGTTATCTTCTTTTAGTTGCTAGACCTCATGAACCTCCTGTCTCCCCATGAACCTGCAGTCAACCTTATGAAATTAAGTCTAGCAAAAGGACGTCAGCAGCAGTATAACAGACGCGATAAAAAGATACTAGAAGTACCTCTCCTTATTCTACAGATTACATATGTAATCCATGCCATGCAATATTATTATATTACTAGCTGTTACCCGCGGCTTCGCTTATATTGAAATGTAATCTATCCTATCTTTCAAGTTGGATCAAACTGCACACAGTGTGCAAATTTGATTAAAATCGGTTAAGTAGTTTAGGGGTCCATCGCGGACAAACAACGTAACACGTAATTTATGTATATTTTAAGATGAACTAGAATAAGATTAAAATCATTATTAAACGAAATATTTTTAAGAACCACTTATAAAAAATATCGCACCAAATTCAAGACATGGAACTTGCAGAGGATGAGGATACCACTTAATCAGGATAAGTTTGATCTGGATGGAATAAACTGGATGCTCAGAGCCCAATATAATAATAAAGGGTTACTCTTGAATCTCGATTTCGTGCAAATCAGAAATTGGAATCGGATCCGTGTCATTTTGTACTCTTCAGAACAATATCATCAGTAGATAGGTACCTAGTTACGTGTTAATTTACAAGTTTTTTTCAGGATTATGATTTTTTGTTGCCTATAAAATCCATAAATTATAAACGATAAAAAATATTGCTTGTCTATCCTATTGGAACATTGTATTTGATTTGCATATCTATTTGTCTAATTGCATAGGCAAATCATTTGTTTTATATTTTAAGCATACCTAGTCATTTATAAGATTATATTGCTTATATTTTTGTACGTATATAAAAACCTGGTAAACCTGTCACAAGTTTAATTTTTTTAGTGTTTTGACTGCTTATTATAGACATTTAAAACTGGTCATAGCTTGTCCTCCATTTTCTAGTTATGAATTCACAGGTTTGTAAGCCTAGTACCTATTTCTTTTTACCAAAAATTTATAAATACCTATGTACTAATAATAGTAATATTTAGTATGTATATCTATTTACCCCGAAGACCCTGGATATTAGATTTATAAATATTCAACTACCGCTTGCAATACTTACCTACTCCCCTTCGTCATACTAGGGGACTCTTTTGTCCCCCTGAACCTGTGACGTAATACATAACGACCCTTTACTTCTAGCAAGGGTGGATCCAGCCTCTAAGATAGGAGGGGGTCATATTAGGGGATTTGATGATAATACTTTAATTTTAATTTCTACCGTTGATCGTAATTCATCTAGAACCCGACCTTTCCTATAGATCTCTTGACAATAGAAGATCTACTGAAGGCAATGAAAACTTTCAAGTTTTTTCATCATTAGATGCTGAATGTAGACCTACCACCAACGTCATCTTATCTAGCAAGTATTTAAACAAATCCCGACTATACAAAAAGTAGTAAAATAAATATAAATTACCTACCTACCTAGGCTAAATCTCTTTTTTAATAAATTTAGAACACTTTCATAACTTGCTACCTAGCACGAATTTGATGAAATGTACAGAAATACAAAAATATACCTACCTAGGTAGGTGCTAGACTGGTAATGGACATGAGTTCTTGAAAGCTATTTTTTGAATGAGCCAGACTATAAAAGTTATCCCTGTCTAGGTATGTTTTTAATTTCTATTATTTGTAGCTAAATGCCACACCTTCAGGGAAAATATTTTTTATAACTCCATCAATTTACGTGAAAATAAAGATAAAAAGGTTACACTGACGCTGAAAAAATATAATCTGACCACAACACTTAGATAACTTAACCCGCTTTCTGCTGTTGCGGCTCAAAAAGGAATTATTTATTGTACAGTGAGCAAATAAGTTTGTTGGTAGGTACTAAGTGAAATGAAATTGCCTAGGTATTCTTTATTATTTAAAAAAATGTAGTTAGTAGAAGCAATGTTGCTTTACCTATTAGAGGATACAATAACCTGGCTGTCCCTATAGAATTAACGTTTTTAATATTTTTTTAATATAATTATTACAATCCGGCTACGAATGAGCTAATTCGATTTTAAAAATTCGGCAAACAATGTAGGTAACACTTAGAAAAAAATGTTATAAATAAAACCAGGTACGTATTACGATAAAACGAAATTATTTTACAACTGCATTTGTACTTTTATTTTTACTTTATTTGTACGTGTATTTTTACGTTTTGCAATTCAAATATATTTTCAGTTGGAGAACCTTGTAACAAAGTTTTTACTATAAAATATTATTTTGGCATTTATGTCCATTAGAGACCGTGAGGTACAGCTCAACCTTGTATAGCTTTGAAACATAATTGGAAATAAATACGCCTAGTGCAGTAAAAAAACTTCCGTGTTCGATTTATTATCGCGATACGCTTAGCCATGGTTTAACATGCGCCTACTCTTGGTACAACAAAGCAGGTAATGATAAAGGCTACGTGCGATAGGTACGTCGTTTCAGGCCAACGCGACAGTATTGCGCACGGGCAAACGTTTACGTGTCACTTGAAAAACTATTTTTCAGTAATGTACTTGCAACTTTCAATACCGAATAAAACGATACTCTAATATATTAGAAACTGTTTACAAATAATAAAAAAGCAATAACTTACAAATCCATATCCTCTGCTTTTACTAGTTTGTCTATCTGTGATCACAACAGCCTCTTCTATATCTCCATACACAGCGAAATGTTCCCTTAAACTTTTATCCGTTGTGTGATAAGGTAGGCCACCAACAAATAGTTTGGTCCAGGTGGTGTCTTTCTGGCCCGGCAATGCGCCTAAAGCCAGCAGCCCTTCGGGCTCGGCCGGCAAAGCGCCTGCCATCAACATGCCTTGCACAGCCTCCGTCGCGCCGGTCACCGATTCACTCAGCTAACACTCACTCCGCTGTTGCGGATTTCACGAGATATTGTTGGGTAACACAGGGGAATACGAGCAGCGTGTAAGGTGATCGAGCGCGAACTAAAGTTAAAAGTACGGCGCACGTGGCTCCGGTACTAATTTTAACCCCCGCGCCCTCCCCGCGCTGGCTACCAGATGCGTCGACACCGTCCCGACAGGCCACATGCGTTGTGCCCTACTGCCTGCTACCCTCCAGCACTCCGCACTCACATAATGATATGCCTCATTATCGGTCTTTAACTTGAACATACATATTCCAAATTTTAATTCTAAATTATTCCCACTTTACAAGTTAAGATTATTTATCGATTAGCTAAGATTAATTATCAACACCTATTTACTATTAATTATAAAGCTTTAAGCATTTAACTGTTTCAGTGAAATTGTGTATCGTGAAAATTAAATATTTCTTTTTCTTTTTTTATTGTAAAAGTGACTAGGAAATTGAACGTTCTTCAGTAAATTTAATGAATTTTTATCAAAACCGTTTGCACTGTTTCTTTAATCCAAATACATATTTATACAAACATCGCTCGTGTATTATTAGTATTTGATATCCAAAAAACTTTTTTATGTTTTTATAATCGCATTACTGAATAATTCAGTTACTTATACGTAAATGTGAGGTGTAGGTACGCGTATTGTTATGGAAATAATTAGATAGTACAAGGTGGTCCTAAGTTTTTTGTTAATACTTTAATACAGTCTACCGATATCTGAGCAAAATGCATTGTTATGTATGTCATCAATGAATTATATTTTCGTACATGTAATTGTTCAAAAATAAAAAACAGAACACAAATTTTTGCTGTCGAAAAAGTTATTCAATTATGGCCAAATTTTTGCAATAATCTTAAATCTGAATGATAGTGTTGACGCTTTGGTACAGAGTAGTTTTGAAAGCTTTAAGTTTTGCAACGCTAAACGTCAACTCTGTTGTATCTCTACTAGAAGTCATTAAGTTACATTTTGTGAGGTAGCAGTGAAAGGGTTAAAATTTATTTTTTAAATATTTATGTGTACTTGTTACATTTATTTTTACAATTACTCTCGCAGTGACCCATGACTATTACCTCGTTTTGCAGATTAGTCTGGAAAAGAAAAATTTGATCAAAAATTCCAAAAGGTTTCATTCGACGCTGAGGCATTCAGGAAGGTACAAGTACCTATTAATTGAAAACCTTCGATGATCGGAAACAGCTATATAATAAAATTATAACTACTTTATTTAACATAACAAATAATAAATAAATATCCCTGGACAAATACACATATTGAACCTAACCCCAAAGTAAGTAACGATTCTAATACATAGAAATACTTAAATAGATCTATACATATAATAAATCTGTAGTGGGGTCAATTCTGTACATTGAAAATATTGAAAAAATAAATAAAATGGGGATGTTACTGGATCGATACGAAACCCAAATATGTGATTAAAAAAATTTTTGTCTGTCTGTATGTTCAGGCATCACGTGAAAACTCGAAAGTTCGATTTCGATGAAACTTGGTATAATTATACCTTATTATCCTGGGCATAAAATGGGCTACTTTTTATCCTGGAAAAATACGTAGAAAAATACGTTTTTCAGTTTTATCACGTGAAAACCGACAACCGCGCGGACGGAGTCGCGGGCGGAAGCTAGTACCAGAATAAATTTAATAAACACCCAGACCCAGAAATGCAGACATTTAAATGTTAGAACATAGAGAAAAGTGTTGATTTCTACTAAGATAAATTATCGTATTAAGAAAAATCGAAATTGGAGTAATATCTAAACATTTGAAAACCCAACGGCAACGTCCTCATCATCCTCGAGGGTCGGGTAAGTCAGGTATATATTATACTCTGGATCTGGATTACCCCAGAGACAGGCTTTTGTGTGATAAACAAAGACAGAACAGTATTTCTGGTCGAGTGGCTAGCGTACATGACTAACTACATTAACCAACCGCGAGGCTTGGGTTCGATTCCAGACGGGGGCAGGCATTTGTGTGATAAATATTTAGATATCTGCAATTTCGGGTCTGGGTGTTTGTTATTCTGGTATCTATTTTAGTATTTCTATTTATTAGAATCCTTGGCTAACACCCATAACACAAGCATATAATTTGCTTACTCTGGGGTTAGATTCAATTTGTGTAACTTGTCCAGGAATATTTATGTTCCTGCTAAATTTATTTTAACTGAGTATTTCTAAGTAATAATGTTATTAATAAACACCTTTAACACTTTGTAATTTTTTCTAAAAATAGTTTTGGAATATAAATCGTTAATAATTTGTCAAGAAAACTGCCTTTTAAAAAAACATCATTATTTAAAGAAAACGTATTTTTTGCCTCGGACAATTACTATACAAAAACATCATCTGAAAAAACTCAAGTTATTACCTAGGTTTTTTTGTTTATTTACCTTTTTTATGATACTGGAAGGCAAACAAGCAGACGGATTTCCTCATGGTAAGAAATTGACGCCGCCTATAGACACCAAAGGTGGTAATGGTGCATTGCCAACGTGAGGCCGGGATGTTAGGCTTCAAGCAAAAGTAAGTGTACCGGCTACTTACTTATTCTCCGAACCGGAACACGCCATGACGTTATGGCGGCAGGCATAGGTAAGGCGGTGGTACCAATCCAGGTGAGTCACTGCGAAACTTTACCACCTTGTCAGACGTCACGGTGCTAGTGACAGTGAGCCTATGCTCGCCTTTGACGAGCTGCCTGGCAAGAAGGCAGATGGTCTATTCTGCAAAGAGGAACGGACCAACACGGGAAAAATTTCTTTTTCCCGTGAAAAAAAATTATCTAGTCAAGAAAAGTCGTTTCATAAAACTATTAAATAAAATAAAAACCGCGTCATCTTTTGCGAACTACCTTTTTGTACCTGACCAGCAGACCTTCGTATTCAAGTTTTATATTACTAAAAGTTTGAATATGGCAAAAAAGTATATTTTTTCTTTTTTCCCTGCAAAATTTCCCAGTTTTTCTCGTTATATGAACATTTTTTTGACAGTAACTTATACAACAAAACATTATAATGAATAAAGTTGGTTCATCCTTTCACGCGTGATGCGATGTCCAAAGAAAATAGGGATTCATTTTTACATATAAAGAAGAAGTTACAACCTAGAAAAAACCTAGATAATAACCTATGTTTTCATCACTTTTGTAAAATTGGGTAATCCTTTTTTATTTTTTGTGTTTGTTTTAGAGTAGTGGTCTCCTTGAGTATAATTTATTTACTCAGAGGCTGTCTAGTTTCTACTTAATAGCATCTTCACGCCCATATACCCGAAAAGGTAGGCAGAGGCATAACCAGAGCATCCACGACTAGCCGTCTAAGTCCCACCATGAGATAGACGGCAAGCCTATCGACAACCGGACACATTTCCAATCCCGAGCAACATTTTTTTTATTAGAAAATTGGAAAAACATAATTTTCTCTTTGTTGTCTGACCCGGGATTCGAACCCGGACCTCATGCAGTCAAGTCCAACAACTAAACCGCTGGACCACAAAGATGATAACACACTACACCACAGAGGTTTCTACTTCATTACCTGGATATAACCTGAAACGAATGTAAGAGATGTGTCTTTGGTCTCATAAATCAATATTTACGAAAGCGAATGCAAACATCCGTATCTACATTCAACTTGGAACGTTCCTTATCAGGAGCTCTCCGAAGGGTAGACTTGCATGTGAGGCCTAAAATATGAAGTTGATTTTATGGAGAAAATTTTAAGTTACTGAAAACTATTTCTACTAGGTGGCAGAGTTTTGCAACGACTTGCCCGGATTGGTACCACCGCTTTACCTATTCCATAACGTCAGTGTTAGCCGTTGACGTGTTCCCGTTCGGAGGATAAGGTAGCCGGTAAACTTACTTTTGCTCGAGGTCTTACTCCTGGCCTCAGGTTGGCAACTCATACCACCTTTGGTGTCTCTGGGCGGTGTGAATTTCTTACCATCAGGATATCTGCTTGTTAGCCTTCCAATGCTGTAAAAAATGTTCCTACTGGTACATGAATTTGAATTTTGGAGAGTGTGCTCACTGCGGTAACGCTATTGCAGTATATTCCTCTGTAATTCAGGTCTGAGTTAAATAGACTATCTACCTCTCTACCAGGTAGTTCATCAAAATCGAGCATAAATAAATATCCATGGACAAGTCACACAAATTGAATCTAACCCCAAAGTAAGCAAATTATATGCTTGTGTTATGGGTGTTAGTCAACGATACTAATACATAGAAATACTTAGATACCATAGTCAATTTAATAAACACCCAGACCCGGAAATGCAGACATCTAAATGTTTATCACACAAATGCTTTTTTCGTCGAGAATGGAATCCGAACCCCGCGGTTGGTCGTTGTAGTTAGGCGTGTACGCTAGCCACTCGACTAGCTTCAGAAGAACCAGTTCTCAAATTTTTAAAAGAAGTATCATGAAAATACGTATTTTTACTAATCTTAATACATATAATTCTTGTGTTCGTGTATTTGTCACTGAACTCCTCCTAGACGACTGGAGCGATTTTGATGATATTTTTTGTGAGTGTTCAAGGCCCAAGGGGATTCGAGAATGGTTTAGATTCACAAGTTGGTCACCTGGAAAATGTTATTTAATATTTTTTTGAATAAAATAATTAGTTGCTGATTTTGGAATGTTTCACATTGGCTCCGGCAGACTGCGCTACTATGGAAGTATTAATGTCAAGCGATACGAAGTTTGCTGGGTCAGCTAGTTTAATACAAAGTTCTGAAGTTTTGAACAAACAAATTAAGAGCTAGATTTATATGTAAGATAAAAACGGTTTAAAACTATTAAAAAAATTTCGTACATAAAATCTAAATATTTGTTGCACGCGTTAATTAAAAAGTATTTTTGTTCCCCTAAATTAACCACTTGAAAATTAAAAAAAAATTAAAAAAAACTTTGTGATTTACTTTATTCTGTGTACTTCGTCCATCTCCAGGTTAAATGTGCACAATTTTAAAAACCTTTTTAACTCAAACAGTTGGAACTTCGACACCTCGTTATTTTTAGACAAACGACGAATGGTTACACTTAAGGATCGTTTGTTTGTTATAGGCAGGCATAATTAAGTAACAGTTTGTCCCGTGTTGGTCCGGGCTCCTTTATAGAATAGATCATCTGCCTTCCTGTGCGAGGCAGCTCGTAGAAGGCGAGCATAGGCTTGCCGTCACTAACACCGTGACATCTGACTAGGTGGTAGAGTTTCGCAGCGACTCACCCGGATTGGTACCACCGCCTTATTCCTGCCGCCATAACGTCATGACATGTTCCGGTTCGGAGGGTAAGGTAGCCGTTAAACTTACTTTTGCTCGAGGCCTAACATCCCGGCCTCAGGTTGGCAACGCACCATTACCACCTTTGGTGTCTCTAGGCGGCGGGAATTTCTTACCACCAGGAAATCCGTCTGCTTGTTTGCCTTCCAATGTCATAAAAAAAATAACGTTAGCATCATCGGTAAATGTGCTATAGGATTATGAAGTGCATACATTTTGATGGGAAAATCATTGTTCGAGTTTTGTATACTCGTACTTCCTCTGAATGTTGGCAGTTTGTGAATATTTATTCATCTGTCTACGTGAGAACGACGTACAGCCTAATAGATAAGTAATGTTCTTAATTTTTTTTATGATATTAGAAGGCGAACAAGCAGACAGATTTCCTGATGGTAAGAAATTCACGGCGCCTAGACACACAAAAGGTGGTAATGGTGCGTTGCCCACTTTAGGCCGGGATCTTAGGCACGGTAATATTATCTTAATATATAATACTACTGTGTCTTAGGCCTCAAGCAAAAGTAAGTTGACCGTCTACCTTATCCTACGAACCGGAACACGTCAACGGCAAGCGCTGACATTATGGCGGCAGGAATAGGTAAGGCGGTAGTACCAATCCGGGCTGTCGCCCGTCGCTGCGAGCTGCCTGGCACAGGAAGGCAGATGGTCTATTCTGCAAAGGAGCTAGGATCAACACGGGGAAAATATCTGTATATACAGGTTTTAGGTGAACGGTTGGACAAACAAAAATGGTAAAACAGCGGTGACCACATTTTTTAATTCTCGCAAGTTTTCAACTTTTTGCAATAACGTTTTTGTTTATAGACACAGAAGCTTCAATATCATTTTCATCAGCTCGAGGACGTCCACTGCTGGATATAGGTCTTCCCCAAAAGGCGCTACGAGTCACAATCACCAGCCGCTTGTAGCCAGCGACTTCCCGTGACTTTGACCAGATCATCAGTCCACCGGATGGGAAATCGTCCAACACTACGTCCTCCGGTGTGGGGCTGCAACTCGAGAACCTTCCTTCCTCAGCGATTGTTGGTTCTACGAGCAATGTGGCCTATCCATTGCCATTTTAGCTTGGTGACACTGTGGATTATGTCGGTTACTCTCGTTCTCTTGTGGATCACCGAATTACGGTTCATATCTCGCAGAGAAACACCGAGCATAGCTATATCCATGGCACGCTGAACGACTTTGAGCTTAATTAAGAGGCTGTGGGCCTCTGTAACGGCTAAGTCTCAGTTCCGTATGTCATCACCGGTAACACACTGATCGAAGACTTTCGACTTCAGGCTCGGCGGTAATTTGGACATGAAGATACCCTTTAACTTCCTGAATGCCGGCCATCCCATTAGAATTCGGCAGTCGATCTCCTAAATGAACAGTTACCTAAATTAACAGTTATTACAGACTTACCTAAATGAACAGTTTGACCTAGAGATACATACTGATCAACAACTTCAAGAAGTGAGTTACCAACGTGAACTGGTATAGGTGCAACATGAACGCTGGGTACGAAAGATTGATAAGTAAAAGAAAGATATAGTATGTTGAATAATACGAGCAGAAAATAAGAAAGAACTGGCATGAATGTACAGACAGACATACAAAATCATTGCGTTTTATGGCAATGGAGTTAGATGGTTGCCAAAAATAAGCAACCGAATAAAAAAACATGAACGTTGGTCATGGCTTCATGTTGCATGATAGAAGCTTCAAATAAATTTTATTTTTATTGTAGGTACTTGTTTACTGCATTAAAATATAAATAAATGTTTTAGGAGAATTTATACAAAAAAATTAAAATTCAATCAAAAATAATAACATTGTTTTTAAAATACATTTGCCCCGGAAGTGTTTCTGAAGATGTCATACATTCACCATTTTCGTTTTAAGTCTAACCATGTGCCTAACACCCTGTATAAAAAAGTCGTAAATTGTGTTAGTTACAACACTTTTAACTCAAATACATCTGTACATCTACTCTTTAAATTATGCACTTCGGTTTTACACTTTATTTTTTTATTTTTAAATTGGCCGACCTAATCTAAATTTAAGGTAAATGATTCATCATGTGTTATTACAACTTTATATAGATATGTTTAAAACACATTCAGATTTCAGAAGCTTGCCGAATAAAGCCGAAGGGCATAATTTAAATAGTACTTCTGTACTGATTTTATATTTGGTCCTCAAAGACATGAAGACGCTGATTATTTCGAAACCGTAATCTCTAAGTCCTATAACAGAGAAAGTTGTCATAAAAGTAATAACAATTGATTTGAGATAATTTATTTGTTTAGCTAAGATTTAAAAAAAAATATTTATGAAAACAAATAAAAAAAAAGTATCTTCACGCCCATATCCCCGAAAAGGTAGGCAGCGGCACAACCAGGGCAGCCACGACTAGCCGAAGACACTAAATGCCACAATGTGATAGGTGGCAAGCCTATCGCCAACCGGGCACATTTCCAATCCCGACGAACATTTTTTTATTAGAAAATTGGAAAAATCCAATTTTCTTTTTGTTGGCCGAACCGGGATTCGAATCCGGGACCTCATGCAGTCAAGTTTAACACCCGGACCGCTAGACTACAGAGGCGATAACAAATAATTTAGCTTATTAGTCTAAGATTCGATCCTAGGTCTATGTACAACGAGCTGTTAATAGGACGAAACCTGTTTTATAATACCTAATTTGGGGGCACGATGAGCCAAGCGAAGCGCAAGGGTAGGTAAAGCGCAGGCTCTACCTACCTTTTCTCGAAATGTTTCGTCGTTTTTTTTGAACCCTTATAGATTTGGTTTCCCATGTTCAAAATCTCTGAATAATATGTCAATAACAGACTAATTAATCACACAAAGCCTCAATTAAATAGTTTTAATACTTTAGATTTTATTGATATCAAAAATACACCGATTTCGTCACTGATACAATGTAGAACATCAAAATGTTAGGCTACTTCTTTAGCTTTACTAAAAGCTGAAATTTGTTATGTAATCTAAGTTTAGTAGGTATGCAACCAACAAAAAAATTATAAACTTAAAACTTTCGCCTCACTGCCCCCTAAAATTGGGTGATAGATGTTTGTATGAGACATCAAAATGTTTGGCTACTTACATTTTTACTGATATGTAAAATTTGTGATGTTAGGTTTAGTAGAGTTAGGCCGTGTAGATACAGAAGCTTGGCTCTACATGAGATCTGATAATTTTTCACATGGCAACATTTTACATGAAATATTTTGGGGGATGTAGTACACGAGAAAACATATTACAAATGGGTTGCCTAAAAAACCTAAGAAGAATATGATTTTTTTTAAATAATGTAATATTAAAAAATATACTGCACTACTGAATTAAATTAAAGTAGTGTAATCACATGTATATAATGTGCAGAAGTTGGAATTATTACATAAGTGAGTTGTCAGGTGTAAACATAAATGGAGGAAGTCAGGCAGGTCTGCCAGGATAGTGAGATTTGGCACTCAGTACTATCTGTCTTCGCCGTAAGAGACTCTGCCTGAAGATACATAATATATGCATGTATGTAAACATAAATGTCCATGGAAGTTACTTTTACAGGATAGGATAATAGAAAAAAATATATTAACATATGCGCAGTTTTATAGCAAACATGTTGATATGGGGTTGCTAAAAAGTTTTGGAATAATGAGAAAAATATTTTTTTTAAATAATAGTCGTCTAATACCTCTGTGGTCTAGTGGTTCAGGTATTGGACTTGACTGCATAAGGTCCCGGGTTCGATTTCTGGGTCGGGCAACAAAAAGAAATTTGCTTTTTTAAATTTTCCAATGAAAAATGTCGCTCGGCATTGGATATGTACCCGGTTGGAGATAGTCTTGTCACCTATCACATTGTGGGACATTAATGTCTTCGGCTAGTCGTGGGTGCCCTGGTTGTGCCTCTGCCAACCTCAAAGGGGATATGAGCGTGAAGATACTTTAAAAATAATTCAAAATATTTCGTTCAGAATTTTTAGGCAACCCATTTTTGTTATGATTAAATATAAACTAAAGTTATAATAAAATATGTTTTATTCTATTATCAGATCGGTGTAGGTCGATGTAGATTCGGATCTTCTACTATAATTTATCTAATATATAAAATTCTCGTGTCGAGGTGTGCGTGATTGAACTCCTTCGAAACGGCTTAATCGATTCTCATGAAATTTTTGAGCATATTGAGTAGGTCTGAGAATCGGCCAACATCTATTTTTCTAAGTTACAAGGGTGACCCACCCCATTGTTTTTGCTAAAATCATATTCAAAACATAGCAGAACAATGTCTGCTGGGACAGCTAAAGCTATATATATATAAATAAATATTCATTTCGAGTGGTCATCGCGTAGTGCCTACATGTATGGACCAATTTTGTTTATCCTTTCTTGTTAGTTGTTTATTGGTGGTATTTTGTTGCGCACTCACAAAACCAATTTTAAGTTATCGTTATCTTCTTTCAACGAAAGTAATTGAAAGGAACAAAATACTTTTAGTGCTGTGCTGTACACGATTTTTCTACAAACGTTTAATCTGTCACTCGAAAAACGTTGATTAAAAACATCACAATTTGACATGTCCGGACTAATCTGACATGTCTAAAATGTTCCATCTCTTTTGTTTTTGTTTCATTAGAAAAAGATAGTTTGCACCTTAAATAAGTTTACTTTGTGAGTAGCAGAATCACCATAATTGTCAGGCGAGGGATCATAATTATTATAAAAGAAACGAGAAAATTGCAGCGAAAGTGGGAAAAACCACTCTTCAATTTTACCCATACATCACTGTTAGTAGATATACAGGGTAGAATTTACCCCGTATTGTTCCGGGTTCTTTTGCAGAATAGACCATCTGCCTTCCTGCCAGGCAGGCAGACATAAAAGGCGAACATAGGTCACTAAGATCACTAGTCAAATGTCACGCATCTGACTAGGTGGTAGAGTTTCCCATGGACTCGCCAGGATTGGTGCTACCGCCTTATCTTTTTCTTATGATATTGGAAGGCAAACAAGCAGACGGATTTCCTGATGGTAAGAAATTCACGCCGGCTAGAAACACCAAAGGTGATAATGGTGGTGATGGGATACTAGGTCTCGAGCAAAAGTAATTTTACCGGCTACCCTACCCTCAGAACCGGAACACGTCAACGGCAAGCATTGGACGTTTAGGTGACAGGAATAGGTAAAGCGGTGGTACCAATCCGGGCGAGTCGCTGCGAAACTCTACCACCTAGTAGGATGTCACGGTGTTAGTCACGGTAAGCATATGCACGCCTTTTAGGAGCTGCCTGGCATATGGTCTATTCTGCAAAGGAGCCCGGACCAACATAGGACAAATTCCTGGATAGGTTACACAAATTGAATCTAACCCCAAAGTAAGCAAATTATATGCTTGTGTTATGGGTGTTAGTCAACGATTCTAATACATAGAAATACTTAAACACAGTACAGTATCTTCACGCCCATATCCCCGAAGAGGTAGGCAGAGGCACAACCACGGTACCCACGACTTGCCGAAGACACTAAAGTCCCACAATATGACTGGTGGCAAACCTATCGACAACCGGGCACATATCCAATCCCGAGCAACGTTTTTTTATTAGAAAAACAGAAAAACCCAATTTTCTTTTTATTGCCCGACCGGGGATTCGAACCCTGGACCTCATGCAGTCAAGTCCAACAACTGAACCGCTAAACCACAGAGGCGATTCTTAAATATATATCAGAATAAATTTAATGACACCCAAATTAATAATTATTAATAATATTTTTGTTAATATTAATATCTGGGTGTTTATTACATTTATTCTGGTATCTATTTAAATATTTCTATGTATTAGTATCGTTGACTAACACCTATAACACAAGCATAGAATTTGCTTACCTACTATGGGGTTCGATTCAATTTGTGTGACTTGTACAGTGAAATTTATTATTATTATTATCATTTATTTTCAATGCCTCTTATTTTCTACGTTTATACATTTAATAAAATAAAGATATTATTATTATTATTAATTATAATAATAATTAATATTAATATTAACAAAAATACTGATATTAGAAACTTTAAAATTAACATATACGACACTGCACAAAGCATTTCTGATTGAACTAATAAAAAAACCTTTCCAACATCTGCTACCCCAACACAAGGGTAACAACAGCTGTCAGCGCACGCGCATATTCGACAATAGACGCGATCAATGAACCCACGACCCCCGCTCTATGGGGCTCTAGGACCATATAGCTTTCGACCGGTACCTATTGTCACTGGAATGAATGGGAAGATTAAAAAAAGATAGAACAGCTGATCCATTTTGCAATTCGAAATGCTGTTGAATTTTTTATCATCGCAAGATATTTCCTGTGCATCCCGCAATTTTAGCTATACTTTCGCAATAAGAAATCGAGTTATCAAAAAAATATAAGTATATGCGGATGTTGACATCCTCATTACTAGCTAGAAAAATAATATCGTATTTCAACTGCCAAGATTATAATTACGTACCTGTTATAACATTAGCTGGATAAGAGCCCATTTAGTGATTTTTTTCGTCTTCGGAAAATCGCCCAGCTTTGCAAGGCTATAAAATATACATATTCCTTTTCAATTACTTTATCTATTAAAACTTTATCTATTAAAAAAAGCATCAAAGTTCTTTGCGCAGTTTTAAAGACGTAAGCATACAAAGGGACATAGAGACATAGGGACAGAGAAAGCAACTTTAGCATTTCAGCATCTTATGCATTTCATACACGGAAGCTATAATGTAAAAATATACATTACAGCACGATAGATCTCATCACATCTTTCTATAGAAATCGTCAGGAGACCACACACGACAGCTATAATATACATTTCTGCATCTTAGTTACTACAACTTAAGATAAGTTGCAGAAAGACACCAAAATATACATTTATATTTCAATACATCTTAATACATCTCAATATATTTCCTTTCCAACAGGATGTTCAAAAAGTTGCTGTAACAGACAGAGACCACATAATGGGTTTCATTAGCGTTCCGTCCCTTTTACTCACGTTAGTCTATTTTTTTGTGTATGTACAATTTCGCCAAGGAAATGCGAAGCCGATTTAATACTTACTTTCAACATAATTATTAGTTAAAGATTTATGATTAATATTAGTTTAGAAGTCGGTTCTTAGCGTTTTTATTTTTATTATAAACAAGCATACAGATTTTCTGCTGTTAAATTTGACACGTTGCCTATAAACATCCAAAATGTTATCAATGTGCCAAACTGGAATATGAGTTGACCTATCCCATCTCCAAACTGGAACACGACAATGGCGATAGGAATCCTAAAGGCGATGATAGCTATCTGGATGAGCCTGACTCTATCTGAATCTTGGGTAACTAGCTATACCAGCTACCCGGACCAACCGGAACACGTCTGTAACAAACACTGATGTTAGCGTCAAGAAAAGTTAAGGTTGTGGTGCAAGTCTGTGCTAGTCTTTAGAATATACAACCTAACCTGATATATTTTTAAGTAAGTAAGTTACAAAGTTATGACGATTTTAAAAGCGAAACATTACAGAGGATAACACAAGTTAATACTTTAATTCCAGACCTTGAAACACATACCTACTACATACATACATACATACATACATATCTTCACGCCAAATCCCTTACGGGAAAGGCAGAGAGTACGAGTGCCATACCTCACGATGATGACAAACCTGTGTGGCTTCCTTCATTTTTCTTTTCATACAAAAATGCCGGTGTCGGCTCTTGACACCACCCTAGGATAATATCCGAGTGTTAAAATGTTAAGTGTTGGTGTTAAAATGCGAAAGAGTATGCGCCGCTGGTTCGATCATGTAGAAGGAATGACAGATGAAAGATTGACAAAGAAGATATACAATGCGAATGTGGATGGGTGTAGGTACCCCGGGAGACCAAGGTTGACATAATTATACTAACAGTTTTTTATTTCCTGAATATTAATTTGGCCATACCAAGAGGTATAATAGGTATTAGATCTCCGTGTAGTAGTTATTTTCTAAGTTTGGTGAGGGTACGTAAGTGTGTTAGATATTCGTACAAGTAACTCAAATTAGACGAGCACATGCGACCACTAAACTCTTTAAAATTCTAGAAAAAAATATTTCGTGGGAGAGTGCAGTATGAAAGATGAAATTATTATACTCGTAGTTTATACTTACACTGCCAGCTTGTTCAATATCACATCTTATTTGTAATGTAGAGTTCGGGCACATTAAACTTGAACCGTATTTTGAACGGGATTCTTGTCCCTAACATATCCCACAGATTATCGTACCGTCAAGTAGGTCTCTGTACTTAGAAAGTAGAAACAATGATAGACCTACATCTTCATGCAAACCATAGATTTAAGATGTACCTAAACTATGGCCCAAACTGTGGTGATTTTGCTGCTGGTAGAGCCGTTTTTACAAGATTTTCAAGAACTTCAAAGAATCGATTTTTATAAAAAAAAAATATGATCTACAAAACTGAGCAAATTTAAGTTTTATAAGCTACTAAAATTCCAAATATCAGTCATTATATTTTGATGTTTAGAAAAGCTAAAACAATTCAACTCTACATTTCGTAACGCCCTCTGGTTTAAGAGTTGTAAACTATGATAATAGTCACTATGAAACAACTGGCAACCGTCTGATATAACCGATGCAGAATGCCGAATAACTAACATCGTTCATATTTCCACAGATGGCGCAGTTTCCAAATCAAATTTTGTTTACAAGTATAGCTTATTTCAATATTGTTTTTATGAGTCACTATCATAAATTTCACTATTCTGTTTGACTTTAGGTATGTATGTTCGTACAGTATCCATCATCACAGTAACAATTTACAAAATAGAAGTTACAATTAGAATACCACTTTCTGGGATCTGAGTTGCTCCAACGCCATAGGCATTACATTTTTTATAAAAATAACAAACCCTTAGGGCCTAAACAACATTTATTTTTCCCCATATTAGAGGAAAACCCCTAACTTAAGAACCATGATTTCGCATCGCTAAAGAGTTCATGTATTAGGTACGTTGCCTTCATTCTATTACAAACAAGAATTTCTTTATTTCACTTACACGTTACTTTATAAGCATTATTATTGAAAACATTAGCGTTCTGCACTTCTCCTACACATAAACTAGGTATATGTGTGCCAAACGAGGGTTATTACTTATCTATATTGATATCGATTCATAAATTCAAAAGTTATGACACACACACACACACACACACACACACACAAACACCAAACTATAATGTCACCACTATTTACGTGCATAAACTGACTAAGTACAATAACATTATGAAGTTGACCAAATTGACCTCTCAATACGTCATGATCATGACAAAGTTATGAATCATTAACTGCCAAGACTGCAGTCATACAGTTTGGTAGAGAATATCATCATTCATTAATTTAGTCATATTAGTTTCAGTAATATTTAAACAGATTGCCATATCGCGTGACGTTTAGTTGATACAACAATACATTTATAGAAGATGAATCATCAGCTTTAAACCAAACAGTTAGTACAACAGTGATTCTAAAGACCATCAGAAGTAAATATTTCCCATTTACAAGGACAAGACTAAGGCACAGCATCCTGAGGCTCTACCATGAACGCTTAAAGCAGTATTATTTCCATCTTGATAAATGTCCGCCTTTATAAGCAACTTTGCACCATACTTTACAAGGTTGTCTTTCTCCGACGACAATATTACTATAGATAATATTGTTTTAAGAGCTTGTGGTAACCCCCCAGTTTATAGTCCGGTGAAGTTGTAGAAACCGCGAGGCTGGCATTGGTCCTTAAAAAAACGGATCCTACCCACGGCAATATAAGAATGCCTGCAAATTGTTTTGGTAACTGTAGTCACTATTTGCGGCCCTTTATGGAGTCGTCTCGCTCGGAGTGTAGACGGAATGCGAAATATCCCGCTATTCGTCGGATTTATGTACGCACGCACATACAATCTTACAACGTACTTAAAAAAAGTATCCCCATATCCCCGAAGAGGGAGGCAGAGGCACAAACAGGGCACCCACGACTAGCACACTTCACGTGGACATCATCATCATGAATCTGTCGATCTCAACGTGAAATTGTGACATCACCAGTCTATTATGATTGTACCTAGGTAGTCTTGTCTTGAAATAATGGTTTCAAAAGCGACTGCATGAAGTCCTTCCCGGAATGGGTTCGATTCCCGGCTCGGCAACAAAAAATAAGTTTGGTTTTTCCAATTTTCTAATTAAAAAAAAAACGTTGTTTGGGATTGGATATGAACCCGGTTTGCGGTAGGCTTGCCACCTATCACATTGTGGAACTTAGTGTCTTCGGCTAGTCGTGGATGCCTTGGTTGTGCCTCTGTTAACCTCTTCGGGGATATGGGCGTGAAGATACTTTTTGACATTATCGAGCCATTGCGGCTGTTATTTAATTGGAATCTCGACTTCATACAAAATTTGAACTTGAATGGAATTAGATTTGGGTCATTTTGAACCTTACCCTCAGAACCGGAACAGGTCATGACGTTATGGCGGCAGAAATAGGTAAGGCGGTGGTACCAACCCGGGCGAGTCGCTGCGAAACTCTACCATCTAGTCAGATGTCACGGTGTTAGTGATAATAAGCCTATGCTCGCCTTTTACGAGCTGCCTGGCAAGAAAGGCAGATGGTCTATTCTGCAAAGGAGCCCGGACCAACACGGGGTTTTTCTTTAGTTGTCAAATATATACTGTAAAACATGGCAACTTTGCCCATAAATTTACAAAAAAAGTACTCAATTAATGATACTTTAGAAAATAATTATAAATTAACTATTTTAGCAGTGCTATATTATACTATAATATGCTCATATCTAGATACAAAAAACTTAAAATTAGTGAATAACATCATATTTCTTAGTGAAAATAACAATTATAGGTGATGGGCAAAAAAATTCATACATTTGACGACTTTGCCCACATTACAGAACTCCGTTACTACTAACTTTATCGCCATTTTAAAAAGGCTGAATTTAAATACTGAGCAATGCAATAATATGTTAAAAATATACGCCAAATATTCTCATTCCTTTACCGTTAATAATGAGTGGGCAAAGTCAAAAAGCCCTCTAGTACATTTTTCGTACAAAATTTCGATTGTTCAAGGGTTGTAACCGTTAACAATATTTAACTATTAAATCATTTTAGTTGAATCCTACATATTGAGAAACAATTAAATGTAGTTTTAAAATTTGTAATGAATTTTACTGAAAAATTATGTTGCATAGTTAAAATTGGAATGACTTATCGTAATATAAAGTACGCAACATAATTTTTTTTAACGCTTTTGTAATTATTAGGTACTTATTTATCTTTTATATAATTGCTATGCAATATTAAAATCAACATTTGGCATAAATTAATTTGGACATAGGTATATCTACAAAGCCGGACAAATAAACTGTCGTGTATATAGGTACCGGTCAAATAATCATAAGTTCTACTAAGTATTAGTAAAAACAATTAATAAAGACTTTGTTGACTTATCTACTTACGGGCAGACAGACAATTCATATGAATCACAACATCACTATACACTGAAAGACATTGTTGTTGTGTTGTTGTGTATATTTCAATACATTTCTATGAAATAATCTCTGTATTTTCTTGGCCCAAGATTTCCTCCACATCTGTTTTATTATGGTTCTGGACTAATTGTTATCTGTTTTGAAAAAATTAATAATTTTAAATACAAATCAATGATACCAGTTTATGAAACGAGGTTTTAATAGTATCATATTAAGTGTTTTAATACCTAATTTTGTGCAGTTCTTCTCGTATTCATTTAAACAGTTTAGAAACTAACAAGTTCACAATTTGACCTTTACTACATGAGAGAAGATACATATTTTATCAACATTAACGAAAACTTCAAAAACTCAGTCGAGATTATAAAAAACGAGGAGGATTTATTAAATGTTAATCAAATCCGAACCCTCCTTTTTGTACTCGGTTAAAAATGTGCCTCGGGAGACAACCCTAATGAAAAAGAAACATTGGGCAATGTTGCCAACGATGTTTAAAAATATCCTTGTGACTTTGCCCACCGCTATATTTTATGATTTAATGACGCATTTAGCGAATAAAACTAGTCAATATCATTCATTTGTAATGTAATAACAAATGTATAAAAATTACTTACCTGCAATAACTCCAAGTAACACTTCTCGAAAAAGTTTTTTTAACAGTTTTTGCCCGCAAAAAAACACCATAAGTTCATCATCGTCTGACAGATAAATAAAGTAACATCTGTGACAATACGTCCCATAGTGTTGCCAGAAATATAATGAATTTTTTACTATATACAAAATGTGCTTACTAACTTGGACTAAATTTGATATGTATAGAGTTTTTTAAGAAATACACAACTGGGCAAAGTCAAATGTCGAGGGCAAAGTTGCCATGTTTTACGGTAGTTTTCACATTTCCTATCTTCGTTTGTTTTTCAGAAAAACTAGGATTTTAATAAATCATTAACAATATTAGACAAATCAGGATTTTAACTTGACTGCAGTGTTATTCGTTGCCCTTCATTTTTAAAAATCAGATTCTAATTTCGGAAAAATAAAATGATCCGCCATATTTTATTGAATTCATTTGTTACAAAAATGTGATAAATGAATAATAACTCAAACGATTTTATGCAAACTTCACATAAACCATCTACTGAATAGTCCAAGCAATTACAAGCAATACAAAACAAAAAGCCCCTTGTTGAGTTGTAAAATTACAAAGAAAAGGGACATTGATTTTTATAAATCAATATAATATATAGATTACACACATAAACTATCCTCTTGAATCACTTTATCTACCGTAAGACATGGCAACTTTGCCCTCGACATTTGACTTTGCCCAGTTGTGTATTTTTTAAAAATCTTAAAACATACCAAATTTAGTCATAGTTAGTAAGCACATTTTGTGTATAGCAAAAAATTCATTATATTTCTGGCAACACTATGAGACGTACTGTCACAGATGTTACTTTATTTATCTGTCAGACGATGATGAAATCAGAGTGTTTTTTTGCGGGCAAAAAAACTTTTTCGAGAAGTGTTACTTGGAGTTATCGCAGATAAGTAATTTTTATACATTTGTTATTACATTACAAATGAATGATATTGACTAGTTTTCTTCGCTAAATGCGTCATTAAATCATAAAATATAGCGGTGGGCAAAGTCACAAGGATAATTTTTAAACATCGTTGACAACATTGCCCAATGTTTCTTTTTCATTAGGGTTGTCACCCGAGGTACACTTTTTAACCGAGTATAAAAAGGAGGGTTCAGATTTCATTTACATTTAATTAAGTTGATAAATACAAAGTTATGCCCTCTTTTTTTATAATCCCGGCTGATTTTTTAAAGCTTTTGTCGACGGGTTTTAGTTTCTTCAAAGCAATATGTATTTACATCTAAACCATCGAATACCTAAAATAGCGATGTCTTCTCAATTTTAACTATGCAATACAATTTTTTAGTAAAACTCATTACAAATTTTAGTTTTCATTTGTTATTTTCGCTTAAAAAGAAAGACATAAATAGGTACAAACTTTGAGTTTTTGAAACTTTTACAAATAAAGCCTATTAAGTAAAAAATATGTTATGTTATTTCCATTTTTAGTTTATCTATCCATACACACATCATCCCACACTTAAATTTTACTAAATAGGTAGGTACCTACTAAAATGATTTAATCACGTTCATATTAATATTATAAATGCGAAAGTTTGTATGTTTGTTTGTTACTCAACCGCTGGACTAATTTTCATGAAATTGGGCACGCACATAGGGGGTAACTAGGAATAACACAAAGAACAGTTTTTATTCCGTAAAAAAATGTTCCTGTGGGACCATTAACAACGCGGGCAACAATTGCTAGTTAAACATTGTGAATGGTGACAACAATTTGTACGAAAAATGTACTAGATGGTTTTTTGACTTTGCCCACTCGTTATTAAGGGTAAAGGAATGAGAGTATTTGGCTCATAATTTAATACATTATTGCATTGCTATGTATTTAAATTCAGTCTTTTTTAAAATGGTGATAAAGTTTATAGTAACGGAGTTCTGTAGTGTGGGCAAAGTTACCAAATGCATGAGATTTTTTGCCCAACACCTATTATTGTTATTTTCACTAATAAATATGCTTTTTTATGCTATTTTTAGTTTTGTGTATCGAGGGTTAGAGTATATAGTATTATATGACACCGAAAAAATTCTTAATTTATTAGTGTTTTCCAAAATATCATTAATTAAGCACGTTTGTTGGAAATTTATGGGCAAAGTTACCATGTTATACGGTATTACTAGCGGTTTCACGCAGCTTCGCCTGCGCAACTTGGCTTCTACTATACCGATTTGGATGAAACAAAGCCTATGTCACTCGTGGATAAGGTAGCTTTCGAATGGTGAAAGAATTTTTAAAATCGGTCCAGTAGTTTTTTAGCCTATTCATTGCAACCAAACAAACAAACAAAGTTTTCCTCTTTATAATATTAGTATGAAAAAACGACAGGTTGCATTCCGGGAGTGCCGGCAGAAGTAAAAACTTTAATGTTAACGTTGTGCATTTTTGATATTTTGGAATGGTTAGAGAATAATTTTGCACGAATTGCTTTAATTATTAGAATGAAAGTACCTAATGTAATTTATGTGGTAAAATACAATATTTATTTATTGCGCTATCGTACACAAACAAGACAACACGAACATCAGCTCAAGCGCCCTGCGCTGCCCTGTGCCGTCTAAACGAAACAGCAGGCAAAGGCATACCGCCGCCGTAGAAAAAGAGGGGGATGCTTTCTCTCCTTCGCCGCGCCGGTTGTTTGCTCTCCATCCGTCTTACGAATTTTCGATCAGGTTACGTGTCCTGATGCGAGTTTAGAAGTTTTACCCATTGCAAAAAAAGTGCGCAACGCAGCTAAAGAAGTTTTTACTTCAAAAAGTATCAAAACCCGTTGCTTACCTACTTTTAAAAATCTAAGCACATACAGCGGAAAGCTTTTTTGTTATATACTATGGAATATCAAGCTGATTTTAAGTAACTGTAAATTTCTTTATAATACAGACTTGTGGTAGGTATTTATGAAATCATAAGCGTCACAAATTAGCATAACCACGGCAAATGGTGTTAACAGCAAACAGCAGTCGTTTTTGACTATAGAATAGAATAGAATAAAATATATTTCTATGCATATTCACCTTACAAGAGGCACTTGTGACGAGTCTATATAATACTAGAACTATAAGTTACATTGTTGATATTTATGACTTAGCCTTATTAACCTGCTAATACTCCAAGTGAACCAAGGACCGATATTTTACTTTCCAAGCTTTGCCTAATATTTAATGTGCTAGAGAGGACTCTCGTATTCTGATCATGTAAATCTAACTTTCTGGACCTCTTTACAAGCAAAAATTACTCACTCTTTATTGTCCATCCATTACTTGATTCCCTATCTATTAGTGCAATGTTTTTTTTTATATGAGAGCTCAGCGAACAAACACACGGGTCTCCTGGTAACACTGGGCTATAGACATCATAGACGTTATATGTGCATCGCTGTGCTGTGGCCAGGATGTAAAGACAATTAGGGTATCCCCCCACAAATAGAAAGCAAGACGAAGCACGAAAGAAAGATATAGTATGAAGTATGATAGAGAGATCCGTGAGAATGATAGAACTGCTATGAATGGTAAAACCTAGTAATACAAAGGCATTGCTCTCCCATGGCAATGGAATTAGATGGTTGCCAATAAATGGCAACCGAATAAAAAAAAAAAAGTATATTGGCTACGCTACCCTCCAGTCCGCGACTTGACATAGTCAATATGGCGGTAGGAATAGTTGAGGCAATGGATCCCTAGCCGGACGAGTTGCTGCATCTCCACCACCATCTACCACCATTGTTACCTATTTTACTTATGGTCACCTCTTACGAGTTACCTGGCAGGGAGGTAAATGGTGTATTCTACAAAGCGAAAATCCCAAGGAAGATATCGGAGTCCATAATTTACAAAGGCGTGGTATGTAAATTAGCAGTCAATACAATAACTAAACAGAAAAGCATTCAAAATCGAGCCCTAGTTTTTTATTTTTTAAGTTAGTTTGCCCCTTTCTGGGACCGGCTAAGACCTTTAGGCCATGCTGCCACGTCTGTCTGTCTTTCCCATTTAATTATTCTTATACAGTTATTAACCACTATTTACAAAGTCACGTCAGAGCCTTAAGTAAAGCGGTAGTCTCTTTACACAAGCTCACTTTGAGAGATTTGGCGGCAGCGAGGAAATTCACAATACACTAATTTCTTCATGGTTATTTCATTTGTGCACGTTCATTGAACAAAACTAAACTAATTTCCACCTTAATTAACTAATTTCACTCAATATAAACACGAAATTCAATAATTATGAAAAAATACGACCATCTTCATTCACGACAAAACTACATTTTAATTTTTAATTTTGCGCCTTGGAACAGGCTAAGACTTTTCACCATACTGCCTCTACTTTCGTTAAATCTGATGGTAATCTTAAATGGATTAATACCAACAACAGCTATCGTGAAAAATATATAGTAATGATAGATGATGAAGATAGTAATGATAGAAATTAAGTAGACTTTTGTTTTTCTGTAATTATTTTAAATTTATCCTCACTATGTAGATACCCGGCGAGTGTCATTTCATGACTATAAACCCCCTTTAACAATTGTAAACAGGTAGCAAACTTTTGTTTTGCATCTTGGGTTTGATTCCTGTTTTATAATATTCGAATTTTATAATATTCGGGGCCGTGGGTTTAATTCCAATTTAATAATATTTGAAAGATTTAAACAAAGTTTTCTCCAAGGTTAGCTTTGGTTAAGGCGTATTTACAGCCGTCTAGAGCGACTTTTAACCGATCGGATGTTTCACATAGGTGATGTCAAGAGTCTCCTAAACAGGGGTATTTGTATGAAAAGAATGATTAAAGTGAAGAAAACTAGGAAGGTCTGCAAGGATCCGAAAACTTGGGAATCTATACTCTCTGAGTGACTGCCTACTTTGCAAGAGACTTGGTGTAAA
>NJDD01003546.1:131174-144682 GCA_002245505.1 Calephelis nemesis
TAGACCTTCTAGAGTTTTGTTGCTAAGATATTTTTTAGTATTTATTTATTTAATCTGTAATAGCACTATTTCTTATCTTAGATAAATTTATGAATATTATCCCTTAACTTGTATGCCCAGAGAGGTGTAAATGTAACGAGAAAAAACAAACCGGTAGGTATGTATTCGTTACTATAAAAATTAGTACTCGTTACTATTTTATCGTTACGTTACTCTATACTTGTTATAACTCATACTCGGCTCAGTGTCAATATAAACTAAAACCCAACGAAACGAATTGATTTATAAGCATCGTATGGACGCGTCTAGAACTACTAATGAACTTTTGATGAAATCTCTAAATTACAATGAAAAAGCAACACATGTGTCAAACTCATTTAACGATAAAAACATTTCAACAATAAAAATATTTTATTGTTAAACTGAAATTACACTAAATAAAACATATTTTCAAACCCAAAAATCTTTTGTTATTAAAATGAAATTAGTCATATTAATAAAATCATAACGAGGAACGAAATCGTGCGAATAACGAAATACATTCGGGAATAACGTTTCGCTACTCGGCACCAGGGGGCGCACCCGTTATTCAGTACCGAATACATACGGTTTGCTACAGGTGTCATGCCCAGTTTGCATAAACTGCCAAACGTAATCCGTAAGGAAAACCATACGTAGATTATTATCTAAAGTAACGAGGCGTCACATATAATTCCACAAAATACGTTTGAGTTAGTTCCCAACGAGGAACAGTAGTTATATGGTTCTTGGTGTGCAACGTGTGCCTACTCTGTTATATTTATGGACTGTTATTTTTCTATTTACTTGTAAATGCGTAACTATAAACATATTTTAATATATTTATAAGTGAAAACTTGTAATTGGCCCTATATAAAATATTTTCTGTATTGTTAACTTTGCTAGCTGTAAGTTTTCCTTTAATGGTAAAATGAAAAAAAAAGAAATGAAATGAAATAAGTTGGCAGAACTCTTACGCCAATATTAAAAAATATTTAAGAGATCATGCTATTTGAGACCAGTTGCCAGGTAACTGCTGGTTTTTTTCCTGGCCGTACTTGACTTCTTGAGGTCCCGGGTTGAGAAAACGTATATTTCCAATTTTCAAAATAATGTAGCGCAGCATTAGATATGTGCCCGGTTGGCGATAGGCTTGCCATCTAGCACATTGTGAAACTTAGGTCTTCGGTTAGTTGTGGGTGATTCATGGTCGTACCCCTTGCCTACGTCGTGTGGGATATGGGCGTTTAGATACTAATACAAAAATTTTATTAATTATACTATAAAATAGAAAAAAATCATTATTTGTCTTTTGAAACATACATTTGCATTTATTTTGACAGCATAACTAATGTTGTTAACATATGAAAAAAATCTACAATATTAAGCATCACTCACAACCACTAATTTAATTTTTTGTTTAAATTGATAAAATTTAACTGAGACCATTTCAGAATCATTGTCTATCTTTCGAAAAAAGAAAAATCAAATCGCGACGTGCTGACGACATAGTTGAAGTCGTTTTTTGCAGTTTTACGGCGCTTTTTATACATAACACTGCTATTCATATGTTGTGTATAATAAGTACACTTTCCCATCTATATATTAATACGTGATGCCAAAACTTTGGACCCCTTTATACGAAAATTGCGCGGACGCAGGAGCATAAAATTTGGCACACTTATAGTTTATGTGTAGGAGAAGTGCAGAATGCTAAAATTTTTAATAATAGTGCTTATAAACTACATTAAATCAATAAATAAAACATTACCCACACTAACATGCATTTGACACGCACAAACAAATATATTGATGATAACGATAAAAGATCACAGATGGCGTACTAAAAAGTTTAGAAACAAAGTAGTTGGTCTTGAGAAATGTAGATGGCGTTCTTATCAACAAGATACTAAAATTTATTATTGTCGAATTTCGACCAACAGGCGACCACTAGTATTTATAGTTACGCTGTCAAGGAAAATAACTATTTTTAAGAATCTAGCGTCGGTGCGTTTCATATTCTTAGAATCGGCTTAAAATAAATGTCTACAAGTAGGTATTATTACCGTTCGACGCGACATCGCAAAAAAGTTACGAGCTTAGGATTTAGATTCGTCGGCATCGGAGTGTGTCTATCACCATCACTCATAAAATCTAAAAAAATTGGGAACTAGGCGTAGCCTTACCGTCACTAGCACCGTGACATCTGACTAGGTGGTAGAGTTTCGCAGCGACTCGTCCGGATTGGTACCACCCTATTTCTGCCGCCCTAACGTCAGCACTTGCCGTTGACGTGTTCCGGTTCGGAGGATAAGGTAGCCGGTACATTTATTTTTGCTCGAGGCCTAACATTTCGGCCTCAGGTTGGCAACGCACCATTGCCATCTATGGCGTCTCTAGGAGGCGTGAATTTCTTAAAATCAGGAAATCCGTCTGCTTGTATGCCTAATGTAAAGCGGTGATACCAATCCGGGCGAGTCGCAGCGAAACTCTCCCACCTACCCGGGATCGGACATGTGGCCGGTTGGATATAGGCTTGCCTGTTGCCACCTACTACATTGTTGTGCCTCTGCCTAACTCTTTGGGAATATGTAGTGCCGGATTAAGCTTATAGGGGGCCCTAGGCCATTTTGATTTTGGGGCCCTCCCTTTTTCAAAAATATTGTGAACTTGACAGTTACTTTTGCAATTTCAGAATTTCAATTACCTATTAAGTATATCATATCAAGGTTTTCAACACAATTAAACAAACGAAATCATTTTTTCTTACATATCATTTATTTTTCGATTCTACAAATAATCAACAGTAGGGCATCAAAATAACTCAGCAGTTTAATCTTGAGATCAGATCTTGAGATCGTTCGTTTATAAAACATAAAATAAGCTTCAACTATCAGTTACTATTATAAAATAATCTCTTTGGAATACTAAAGCGAAGAACCTTTTTAGTTTTTCTTGTGATATTTCTATGTTAAATTTTCTTGGATCCTGACCCTGATCGTCGGGGCCTCCAGGCCAGTAATCCAGCACTGGGACTATGAACATGAAGAAACGTTGTTAGAAACACACATTTAGAAATTGTAGCTACAAAATTTTGAGCATTGAATGTTGCTGAAAAATCATTCAGGCCAAAATACCAACTGACAATGGTAAAGTCTTAAGTCACATGAAAAGAACAGGATCCTCCAGAAGTAGAGTGCCATGAGTAATCAATTTAGGTGTGGGTAAAATCAGAATTAACGTTCATAGGTTTCAGGAGAAATAAAATTCATTTGTTGTTTTCTGACTCAAACTCATTCTTATCCTCTGTCCAACTGCTGCGCATAAGTCGCATCGTTTTGCAGTGGCAGACTGTCGAGGAAGTTGAGGAGTTGATCTTTTTCTCGACATTTTTTATCTATGAGTATAGATTATTGATTATGAAGGAATATAAATAATCGGAAAACTTATTACTCAATTGATTACTATACGCTAAGATATCCTAAAATACTACAAAATCAATAGTATATCTATTTAGATTTAAATCATCAAAAAGAAGTAATCTAAAAGAACTTATTTGTTTAAAAATTATCGATTATATAATGGAAAGAATTAAATTAAATTTAAAGTGTATCCGACAACAGTCACACAACGGATAAATGGGGTTAACACTGATTTTTTTTTCAAATCGGTCCAGTAGTTGCCGAGATTAGCGCGTTTAAGCAAACAAATAAGCAAACTCTTCAGCTTTACACCTAAGTACCAGTTTTACGCAGCTTCGCCTGCGTAACTTGACTTTTACTGCACCGATTTCGATGAAACAAAGCATATGTCACTTTGGGATAATGTATCATTCTAAAGGTGAAAGAATTTTTTTAATCGGTCCAGTAGTTATGGAGCCTATTCATTTCAAACAAACAAAAAAATGTACTAGTGTTCACTCGTTAGAAGTGAAACTTCTTTATGACGGTATTTTTCAAAAAATAATTTACTAAATGCAACTTTACAGAAATTGGTTAAATAAATTTTATTGCCAATCCCTACTCTGCTGGAGAAAGTATACTTCGAATCACGCGTGGTAGGGATAAAACAAAGATAGCGCGTAACGAAAAAATGTTACACTATTTTTTTTTCAACCCCGATAAAGAAGTTTCACTTCAAAAATCAAACATTTCCACTTTATAATATTAGTATAGATGAGAACACGATTGCTAACCCCTCCAAACTTTGCATATTTAGCCTCGAAGGTCACAAATTATTTAACAACATTTTTGAGGAACCGGTACACAGAATAATATACCGGTACCATTAAGATCGTCAATTCGTTAGCTTTTTGATTACCATAAACAAAATAAATAAACACAACAACATCAGACATTTTAATCAATTTTAAAAAAGTTACTAGATACCTATATGGCTAAATTTAAGTTCTTGAGTCTTTGGTTAGTCTAGGGGCTTTGGTATAATAAAATACAAGTTCTATATTATGTCAGGCTCCAACTACCAAGTATGACATCATCGCGCGTTACGTCGTCTGGTTCCGAGGTCGCGAGATGCGGTAGAATGCCTTCGATTTCAGTTTAAAAACAGACCGCTCTACTGACTAACGTGTTGTATTTTTACTCAAGTGTTGTTTAAATTTTTCCAAAATCATGGCTAACGTCATCGGTAAGTACCTACTGCCTAATTACTTTTTATCAATGTATCTAATTAATAAAAAATATATTAAAAATCTGTAATTTATTAAGCTTTAGCGTAGCCAAATATTTACATTACTGTTTGTAGATATTGAATAGAAAAATAATTGTTTTTCGAAGTTTATTTTTTCTTGTCTTGTTTGAATAACAATCGTTAATTTGGCACAAGGCCAATTCGGCGGGTGTGGTGCCGGCAACCGGCGGGGGCCGGCATCTTAAATCTAAAGGGGATCAATACATACAAATTACAGATAAATGTTTTATCTGCGCTATATGATTTAGGTTAGGTATGATGTTTAAAAAAATTGGTGCATGCATTAATTGATATACACACAAACATAGTTACATACATATTATTATCTTCACATCACTTATTTAGTTTATTTGTCGATTTTAGTAAAATAAGTGGGCATATTCGTTTTACGGCTAAAGCCTATAAATAACAAAAAAAGAAATACAGAAAAATAATAATAAGTGATTTTAAAAATATTGACTTCCTAGGTATTAAATTTAAAACTATAAAAACTACTGTAAAATAAACAGAACTCAAAAGTAGGTAGCTAGTTGTTTATAATCACTTTTAAATAAGTAAAATGATAGGTATTTAGAATCACCTTTTTAAAACTAACAAATAGGTATGTTGGTAGTTTTAAAAACTTTAATGTGAATTGCGATATGGACTTAGAAGTATCTGTGAAGTTCAAAATAAGAAACAGATTAACCATTTTTTAAAATAAATAGCTTTTGTAACTTTATTGCTATTAAAATAGTTCTTTACAATGTAATAAGCTTACAATTGTAGTGGTGATTTCAGATAGATCTCAATGTAGTTAAAATGATGTCACCTTTGAATAAATAGCAAAGGTAATTGGCTGTCCTATGGCGTTTTATTAGCAATTTAGTGTCTACAGTTAAGGTTGTGGGTACATACCTAGACCGTCATTTATTACGATTATTATCTATCTATAGTTATTTTTTATCTATAGTTTCAGTCTAAGCTGTGACATAGACTTATAGCACCTTACAGTAGTTAAGTCTAATAAACATAGTCTATAGTCTAAATAAATCTCGGAAGTTGCACTGGTATTAAATCCTATTAATAGGTATTATAAATGCGAAAGTTTGTGTATTTGTTACTCTTTCACGCAAAAACTGCTCAACCGATTTTCATCAAACTTGGCACACAATTAACACATAGGATGATTTTTTTTCTATGAGACCATTAACCACGCGGACAACGTCACAGGCAACAACTAAGTAGTTTGCCCATAAATGTAAGCAACCTACTTTATATTTAATATTTTAATTGATTCTATGCCCTTACTTTAAAAAGCTTAAATATATTTTTCACCTCTTATAACGACATAGGCTTTATGTTGTAATCGAGTCTATGCCTTCAATATGCTTTAAAAAAAATGTATTTTCACCCTTTATAACGTGACGTAAACTAAAAACCGCACTCTGCCATCCATCTCGTCGAAGACAGAACAAGGTGGCGAAAGGTAGTCCAGGAGAAAGTGATTCAACGAGGTCATGACCCTCGGCATTTACGAAGAATATTAGGAGAATGATGACGTAGGTTTTTCTCTTTAGATTTAATCTAGGTTATGTCCTTAAGAATATAAAAAAAAATCACCTTTTCTAATGACGTAGGCTTAATGTTGCAATCGAGACCATGTGCTTAATATGCTTTAAAAATAACATTTTTTCACACATAATGACGTAAGCTTTAGGGCTGTACGATAAACTTCAGAAATGAAACTGGCCTAAAAATGTAAGCAACCCACTTTATATTTAATATTTATCGAGTCTATGCCCAGTGCCGGATAAAGTCCGTAGGCCCTAGGCTATTTTGATTATGGAGCCTTCCTTTTTTACAACAATATTGTAGAATTGACGGTTATTCTTTAAATTTCAGAATTTCAAACATTTCATCATGTCAAGGTTTTAAACACAATACTAAAACAAAATCATTTTTTCCTTCAAATCATATACCTACCTACTGTTTTGTTATATAAGCGCGCAATTTGAAATTTGAAAATTGGTACAAAATAACAGTTGAACAAACGGACAACAAAATAAAATAAACATAACAAATAAATAAGGATATTTTAATTCGAAAAAATAAAAAAGTATATACAAATTTAAAAAAAATATTTTGAAAAAAAATAATGTCAAATTTTCTTGAGGCCCCATCAGGGGCCATCCAGGGACCATCAGGTCGGGGCCCTATTGGGTAATCCAGCACTGCTATGTCCTAAGACCTAAAATGTTTTTTTCACCTTTTATAATGACGTAAGCTTCAGTGCTGTTTAACAATCTCGGAAGTTGTAGGTATTCGCTGGTATTTAGGTTTGACCATAAACATAAGCAGCCCACACAGATTTTTAATACTGTGATCGAGTACAGTGCCCTTGATACTTACATTTTTCTGTTGATCCTATGTATGTTGTAATACAAAGGCCGACCGCCGACACTTAAATTTTCAAATGTGGAAAAATATCAAGGTGATTTAATATTTTTTATTACAACTTATTTTGAATACTAGGAAAATATATTTGCCACTATTAAATACACATATCAGATTGTGGGACTTTAGTGTCTTCGGATAGTGTGCCTTTGCCAACCCCTTCGGAGATATGGGCGTGAATATTCTAGTTTTAATTAGGTGTATTAATATTTTTTATAGATTTGAATTCCTAATGATTTTCCTTAAATTTGTAGTGCCTATTAAAATATTTACACTACAAGTTAGTAGAATATGTTGGTATGCTTAAATATTATTGTAACATCTTTATCATCATCATCAGCCGGAGGACGTCCACTGTTGGACATAGGCCTTTCTTTACATCTTTATAACATAGGTATATTCCGTAAATAAATATTTTTCATTTCATTAAAATTTTGAGAAAGTGATTTTTCAGCCTTAGTGCCTAATTACTAAATTCAAGATGGCGTAACTACCTACATCACAAACAGTTAACTAATTTTGCATAGTTTGTAAACGGGTTAATGACCTCGTTAATGAAAGATATGTATTCCATTTTCGTCACACTTGGAAAGCTAAAAGACATTATTTGCATTGCAATGGCACGCAAAAACTCAATGTTATTTTTATAATTTTGTCTTTTTATACTTTACAATTTTCTTTCTGTATACCCAATTACATTAGAAATTAAGGTTAGTAAATCCTGATTACTGGGATTGCAATAGTTCACCAAAACTCGACATTATTATTTGTAATTTCACCGTTTATCCTTAATTTTTGCAGTTTTCTTTATATATAATTACATTAGAAATTAAAGCAAGTAGGTATATCCGGATTCCTAGGGCTATTGATATTTTAACGAGAAGGATTAGAACGCCGAAAGGATTATTATGATCTATCTGTTCCCAAACAACTTTGTCAGCTTAGAATAATTACAATTTTAATCCAAACGTTCATCCCTTATTAATGTAGTATTTTTGAAAAAAAGTATCCTATGATTAAAAAAGGATCTTTAGCTTTATGCATATCAAATTTCAGCAAAACAGATTCAGCGATTTAGTCGTAAAATAGCAACAGACAGACTTTCGTATTTATAATAATTTTAAGTCTAAGTTCTTATACTGGAATATATTTAATTACTTACAAATTTATTTGAATTGTATTTTATTTTTATTTTATTTATTTTGATTATCACTTATATTGTTTTATTTTCAAAACTGGTTAACTTAATTTGAGCTTGAATTTCAGCTTTCATTTCAACTTGAATTTTGAATTCTTAATTACGATTGTATTAAGGAAGGCGTAGGTATTATGATAAAAAAAATATAGAGTCAAGATTTATATATTTTTTTCTGCCATAAACTTACGAGTTATGGCAAAATCGCAAGGTAGAATAGAATATAATAGTTACCTATATTATGGAAATAAGGACAAATGTTTTAGCCCGAGAATGTGACTGATCGCTCTAAAATAAGCGTTGATAAATCTTTTCGGATAAGAAGCTATAACAGTCACGTCTTGGTGTTTAACAAATCTTATATCATAGTTACTCTAGATAATGAACACTAGCTGCCTTACTCTTACCTGCGATTTCCTCAGGGCAGAATAGATTTTCGTGAAAACTTGCATCTACCGTAATAGTCCGTAGGGGATGATTTTTTAAAAAAAAGTAGCCGGTGTTTGAACTCTGGTCTTTACCTATATTTTTATCGATTTTTTATAAAATAATCTGTTCAGCAGTTTAACTGAGAAAGAGCAACAGACAGACAACCGGACTTTAGCATTTCTAATAGTATAAGACATATGGCCTGTATGAAGTTATGGATATGTGACATTCGCAGATTGTATTTAATTCTTTAAAAAAAGTGTCAGATTGATATCTAGCTTAGCCAGCTAATCTGTAATTTAGGCCTTTTCACCCAACACAACTCACACTCAAACCGATACTTAAGAACTGTCAGTTTGACAGAAAACTATGAAATGACGTTATCTTATATATAAAATTCTCGTGTCACAATGTTCGTTCCCGTACTCCTCCGAAACGGGTTGACTGATTTTCATGAAATTTTGTGAGCATATTGAGTAGGTCTGAGAATCGGCCAACATCTATTTTTTATAACCCTATGTGATGAGGGTGAATCTTTTTCATACCCCTTAGTGACTTTGTGAACTTATCGGTGACTCACCCCAATTTTTTCAAAGCAGAACAACGTTTGCCGGGTCAGCTAGTAATATTATAAGTATGGCGATATGGATTTTTGACATGCGCAGATTGTATCTAATAAAAATAAAGTGTAAAGATTAAGGTCTAGCTTGGCCATCTAATCAGTTATTTAGGCCTTTTCGCACAAAACTCATATCGATACATAAGAACTGTCACTTTGATGGAAAATTATGAAATGAAAATTCTTGAACTTTGAAACTCGATCTAAGTATGAATTCCATTTTAAATTAAAACGTACTAGGCTTTGATAATAGATACAACATGGACAAAGTGTGAACTGTGAACTAAACACTGTTGGATCAACATATCGGATACCGGTAGTCGTTGTTTATACAATTACCGACATACCGCTTGAAGGCCACTTTGGGTCAATGTAATCAAGGTATCTTAGCCCAACATGACTATTTTTATGATACTGGAAGGCAAAAAGCAGTCAGATTCCCTGATGGTTAGAAATTGTCGCCAGCTAGAGACACCAAAGGTGGTAATGATGCGTTGCCAACCTAAGGCCAAGATTCATATTTTTAAATGAAGAAACACTTGTACTGTTTACTGTATACTAAGTTTAAGTTTTAGCCCTGAGGATGCTAACATAAACGAAACCGGTAGGCTATATTTTCTAAAACAATAAATTATAAGTGTTACGTAAAACAGTATAGGTGTTTCTTTGTTAAAAATATGAATATTTGGAAGTTTTACAAAGCGCCGACGACGGAAAATATGAAATATATAAGGCCAAGATGGTAGACCTCGAGCAAAAGTAAGTTTGTATTAAGTTTAAGTTAATTTACGACTTGTTGGCAGTAGTTTTAGGCAGTGGCATATCCTAGGTCTGGTAGTCAGACCACATGACAGTGAATCATGTATAGCATCATAAGTTTATGGGAAACGGTTCTCTTGTCGATTATCATCGAGCCTTGTGCTTGTTCACTGTCTTATCTCATAAAAATACTTCCATCCAGTGGGAGGTTTACTGGCTATTGCTTATATCAATACATACATACATATCTACATATCTTCAGTCCAAGTCCCGTGGCAAATGTCACGATCTACCTAGCTTCCTGCACATTCAATACTCGTCCTTCTGCTAGTACTCAACGATTAGGAAAAAAAGGAAAAGAAGATGTCGTGTTAGGTCGTAAGTTGTAAAAATATTTTATATATATATACCTAGTTAGTGTAATGTCACTACAAAGTATAAAACAAAGTCGCTTTCTCTGTCCCCATGTCCCTTTGTTTCCTTAAATCTTTAAAACTACGCAACGGATTTTGATGCGGTTTTTGAAGTTATACTTCTTTTGGCGCGATTGGAAAAAATGATGAGAGTGAATTTTTACGATGCGCGCGCACACCGACAGATAAATGTGACAGTCAAAAGCAACACTCTGAAGTTAGTTGAGAACCTTTTTAATTTTTAATTATTTTTTATGGTTTTTAATTATTTTTGCATGCTATTTATGTATATTTATGTATGTATACGTTGTGTTATTAGTTGGTATTTTTGGATTGTTACGCCAAAGAAGTATAACTTGTTACGTGCGTACATGAGTACACACACTCTTTTTTTATTATATAAAGTGATTTTAGAGCAAGGTTTATATGAATATTTCATAACCATGGGCCGCTAGTATAATTATGATTTTAAGTGTAAATTATGGATATACATAGGTGTGGTTGTTTGTGTATGATGATTATATTCAAAAAGAATTTTGTTTCATATTGTCTGACTTTTAACCTTTTAACAAATAAAATATCTCTATTATTGATAAAGGTGAAAGCAAAGTCAAACCGACGAATTATTTTTATTATCCATGTAATATTTTTGGTATTCACTAATATTAATAGTTAGTGTTTGTAACTACCTACACAACTTTTTATGTGTTTTATCAAAATAGACGAAACCTTGGAGTTTTTTTTAGGGTGACTAACTTTTATAGGGTGAAGCTGTAGCAAAAACCAGTGTTCCTATAAGTGTAGGTCATCAGTTGGTATTCGTTATTGTTTTTTTTGGATGGTTAACTATTTTACAAATTTACTGACTTCGCGTTATTGTTTGTTTATTAAACTAGCAGTTTCACGCAGCTTCGCCCGCGTAACTTGCCTTTTACCGCGCCGATTTTGATGAAACTAAGCCTATGTCACTCAGGGATAATGTATCATTCTAATGGTGAAAGAATTTTTGAAATCGGTCTTGTAGTTTCGGAGTATATTTATTTCAAAGAAACAAACAAAAAATCAAACATTTCATCTTTATAATATTAGTATAGATTAGCCGCTTTGGTAACACCTGACGAAAAAGGAACTTTCGTGTTTAGGTATACAGAGTGAACTGTGAAAGTTTAGTGAAAGTAGACAAATTAAATAATCATAAAGAAATTAGTGTATCGTATAGTGTTTCCTTGTTGCCCCAAATCTCATTAAATGAGCTTAAGTAATGAGATTTTACTCAAAACCCTGACATGACTTCCTTTAACGACTAATAATTGCTACTGCTAGTGCTGAAAACGAAATATGCCTATCTGACACTTTCTTTTCTAAGAATTAGATACAATATGCGAATGTCACATATCCATAACTCCATACTTATACCATTATAAATACTAAAATCTGTCTGTTGCTCTATGTTGACTAAATAGCTGAGCCGATTTTGATGAAATTTAATAAACATACAGTTAGAGATCCGAATTCAAGTATGAGCTGGGTATTTTTTTTCAAAAACCAAAAACTTTCAAAGGTGAAATTTTGCATATAAATCTTTTCTACGCTGACAAAGTCGCGGGTGAACAGCTAGTTTCCAATAAATTAAGTAATTATGTGTTAAGATTTGTTAAACACCAAGACGTGACTGTTATGATTTCTTATCTAAGAAGATTTATCAACAGTTATCTTAGAATGATTAGTCACACACTCTGGTTGGAACTTGGAAAATATTTATTATTATATTTTTTACATTTTTAATTCAAGAAAAACATTAATACAGCTGTTAAGTATATCAAAAACTCAAATCGGTTTAACTGTGTTTCAGTATGTCGAAAATTTGAGTTGGTGTGTAACCACATCGATGCAGCGCGATAACCGCGACACGATCTTCTTTCTTTAAGTTTTGGCCTTCACGTTAGTATTTTGCCATTCCTCAAGTAGAAATTTGCATTAAATTTTATATCAATTTTAATCAATTATAAGTAGTCATCAGTCATAAGTCGTCAGTAAGTCATGTCAGGCTCTTGAGTAAAGCGGCGGCCTCATTACACAAGCTCATGTAAGGAGGTTTGGTGGCAACGAGAAAATACATGATACGCTAATTTCTACATGATTATTTCATTTGTGCACTTTCACTGAACAAAATTATACAAAATGCCACTAAAATTGACTAATTTCACTCAATACTAACACGAAATTCAATAATTATGAAAAAACTTCGACCATCTTTTAATTTCTCTTGATGGCGCCAAAACTCGCGACACGGTCTTCTTTAAGAGCCCACTACATAGGTATTTTCATAAAAGATTCTAAATTCAAATTAAGAAACATTTTTGTGGCCAGCATTTTTATTTGAAAAGTTTTTATTGTGTGACAGAACTTACGACCCTAAGTGTAATAAAACTGGCTAATCTTTTTAAATAAATACCTAATACACTTTATTATGTAATAAACTGTTGCATTAAATTTTATTTACACTAGATAAGAACCTGGCTTAGCTCGAATAAAATGTGACTCATAATATACATCTAGATGCAAAACGGTTTTCACGGAACAATAAAGGTATAAGTAAGACATAGATTCGTATAGCTTCACATTGTGTTTAATAAATATAGTAAATAAAAATTGTAAAGTTTTTTCACAAATAGTTTCTATTTTAAATCAACATTTAAAGTAAAGTAACATAAAGTAACGTACTTATAAAGGAATATTCTCTATTAAACATCACAAAACGGAACGCTTATTAACTACCCAAGATGGCGACTGTGATTTGTCTGTCAACACATTAGAATTTAACCAATGATTTCAAAGGGAAGGATACGCCCGTCAGAACAAATGACATAAAATTTTTCATACAAGCCAAAAACAACGTCATCTAGTAGCCAATATACGCAACGCGATT
>NJDD01003546.1:146152-162080 GCA_002245505.1 Calephelis nemesis
AAAGAAAGAAAGTTTTCTTTTTCTTTCTTCTTTCTTTTCTAATAAATTTAATTTTATTGTAGTACAATATGTACGAGTATTTTATTGTAGAAATATAAATACTCTTTACCAAGAGGTTATAGATGTCCGACACCGTATTCAGAAACAACGATGTTGATAACGGATGACAATTGTTTAATCCACTTTTAGCAAAAGAAATACGCAGACAGCCATATTTCTACCAAAACCTACCTAGTTAAACAGTATTAAACTAAGCAATGTCAAAATGAACTTTATGGATAACAAATTTTTAAGCAATGCTTAATCAAAGCAAGCAAGGCTTAATCAAATGATTAGTTAAGCAATGCTTAGGAGGTTACTTAACTATTTTTTATGAATAAGGCAGTCAGTCATTAAAGTTTAATTTAAATTTTATTCATATTTATATTACTTTATTTTTTATTTATATAATCCGTTTCCTTGCTTCCGCTTCCCATTTTACACTAGCTTGAGTGTTGCTAGTGGCAAAAATTTTAATATTAGAAACATTTTGATAAAATATAGTCAGAATATCTTGTACATCTAGTAAAATATAAAGCTCGTAACTAAAAAAAAACAGGAAGGAAGCTGCTAACTTATTTAGATTCAATGCTATTTCAAACAGTAGCTGAGAAAATCAATTAAAATTATTACTTAGTTAGGAAAACATTACCATTGCCACCGTATATTATAGTAATTGTATAATATACAATAGTTGCTCGGTTTTTAAAAAGGCGAACAAAAATTAAATGAATTCCCGCTGCCATAACGTCAGTGCTTGCCGTTTACGTGTTCCGGTTGGGAGGATAAAGTAGCCGGCCTACTTACTTTTGCTTGAGGCCTAACATCCAGCCTCAGATTGGCAATGCGTTACCACCTTTAGGAAATCCATCTGCCTGTTTGCCTATCAATATCCTTAAAACAAGGAGAGAATTATGCTTGTAAGCTGTCTTTTCCCTCGTTATTAGAAAAAATAAAATAGAAATTGGCGGTAAGTGGTCAATACTCTGTTACATTTAACACCTTTTATGTCTCTAGGCGACGTGAATTTCTTACCATCAGCAAATCCGTCTGCTTGTTTTCTTTCCAATACCATAAAAAAATATAAGGAGAGAATTTTACTTGTATCCTGTCTTTTCCCTCATAATAAAAAAAAAATTAAATATTGGCGGTAAGTGGTCAATACTCTGTTAACTTTATTACATCTCAAGGTCATCACAGTTTGGTCTATTACGTAGTACCTATTTATATACTCTTTGGTTTGGCCACTTAGGCTATCGCAGTGGTTCAATAATTGATTTTTCGGCAGCCTATTTATAGCACCTATACGAATTTCTTAGTCGACATTTTAGATGAATGTGCAAGATATAAGTAGGTACTAAGTTAAAAAGCAAATATTGAAACACAATTATTATATTTAACTTAGTATATACTTAAATAGAAACCGGTATACTTAGAGGTCATGTAATACAAGTAATAGTACTTGAGTGCTGCTTAAGTTCGTTTTCTTGAAAGGAACTACAATATTTATGGAAACTAGTGGTCGCCCGTTGGTCGAAATTCGATCATAACAAATTTTAATAACTCGTTGATAAGAACGCCATCTTCATTTCTCAAAACCAACTAAGTACTTTGTTTCCGAACAGTATGGTGCGCCATCTCATATCGCTATCATCAATATATTAGTTTGTGTGTGTCAAATGCATGGCAGTGTGGGTAATGTTTTATTTATTGATTTAATGTAGGTATTTTATTAGCATTATTATTGAAAAATATTAACGTCCTGCACTTCTCCTACACACAAACTATAAGTGTGCCAAATTTTACGCTCCTGCGTCCGCGCAATTTTCGTAAAAAGGGGTCCAAAGTTTTGGCATCACGTAAGTATTAATATATAGATACTGATTCAAATGTGATTTGTATAATTATCATTGTGATTTGTATACCTAAGTATAAGTTAGAAATTGTATTCTTCAATAAGAAGACTAGTGCGGCGAATAATTATTAATAATGTAGGTCTTGTTAAGGTATCTATCTAGTCACGAAATATTTAAAAATTCATGATTGATGATGTCATAAATACGTTACATTCCCCAGGAGTTTTATATTTTTTTTATTATTTTACATTTTATTAAAGTATCTTCACGCCCATATCCCCGAAGTAGGCAGAGGCACAACCAAGGCACATGCGACTAAATGAAACACTGAGTCCCACAATGTGGTTGGTTGCAAGCCTATTGCCAACCGGGGGCAAAATATTCAGTTTCAGTTTTTTTTTTGTTGCCCGACTCTAAGATAGAACTGGAACCGCAAGAAATCAACTTTATTGTACACGTAAATCGTAATAGAAATCTACTGCGAGATTTTCATACATTTCCTGAAACATATAGTTACTTAGTACTATTTGGGTTTTTAATTAATTAAATAAAATGACATTTATTTATTTAATTAAATAAACCAATTTTTGGACAAATTACGCAAATTAAATCTAATCTCAAAAGTAAGCAAACTGTTTTATGCTTGGATCATAGGTAATCGTTAACAATACTATAACTTAGAAATACTAAAATATACCATATACCAGAATAATTTTAACAAACGTACCCAAACAAAACTATTTATTTATATATAAAATTAAGGATAATCACCTTTATGGTCGCCTCTGTGGTCTAGCGGTCTGGCTTGAATTCTCGAGGTCCCGGGTTCGATCCCCGGTTCGGACAGCAAAAAAATTAGAAAGTGTGTATTTTTAAATTGCAATTAAAAATAACGTTGCCGGGAATTAGATATATGCCCAGTCAGCGATATGCTTGTCACCTATCATATTGTGGGGTTTCGTGTCTTCGGCTAGTCGTGGGTATTCGAAGATATGGGAGGGAAGATACTTTTTTTATGAAACATACAAAGATTGACAAAACAGTTGCAAGCTGAATGGATGTAGCCGGGCAGACCTAGGTTGACATTCCACTGGCATGTTTGTACGGAAAGAGAAATTAACGTGGAGGAAGCTACGTAGATCTACAAAGATCGTGAAATTTGGCACTCGATACTCTCTGACTTCCATATAATGGACTTGGCGTGAAGATGTGTAGGTATTTACGTGTAAATTAAGGATCAATTCAAAAACATTATCTGTAAGCTCTTCAAAACCAATGACTGCATTCCGAAACGGAAATCTATATTTAGATATGCCAGCATAGTGCCCGCTCTATAACGGTATGGTAGGCGTATGATACATTCAAATGTGCTTAGAGACATTCCTTTGTTAAACATGGTAAATGCAGCAGCTTGTAGCCCGTTTTTGTTAGTGTTATGGGTGTAGTGTTATGTGTTAGTTAAACACAAAACCTCTGTGGTCTAGCGGTCCGGGTGTTGGACTTGACTGCATGAGGTCCCGGGTTCGAATCCCGGGTCGGCCAACAGAAAGAAAGTTGGATTTTTCCAATTTTCTAATTACAAAATGTTGGTCAGGATTGGAAATGTGCCCGGTTGGCGATAGGCTTGCCACCTATCACATTGTGGGGCTCAGTTTTTCGGCTAGTGGCGTGTGCCTTGGCTGAGCCTCTGCCTACTTCGGAGATATGGGCGTGAAGATATTATAAATAAGCCCCCACTGTAAACGCTGTGGTCGATAGCACATATCTGTCGACACATTCCAGAAGGTGGGAATGTCAATGACTTTACTAAAACACTTAAAAATTTATTGCAATAAATTTGTAAGCACCTGAGTTTTGTGACAATTTTAGATTAGACTAGAATGGGTTCTATAATGTGAGGTGAGAAGAAATGGAGTATTGAGTAGTATGAGATGGAATGGGATGAGATAGAATGAAACAAGGTAGTGTAAGATGGTGTACATTGGACATCTGGAAGAAATATTGTGACTTGTTCCATGTTGTTACATCGAAATTAATTTATTATCGACTGCGAGAGTGACTTTGTCCGTTACTCCACCCTTGAAGTTAAAACATCTCAGGAAGAAGTGGTATATTATTGATAAGGTATTTTACAACACCGCCTCGTTGGTCGAGTGGCTAGCGTACACGCCTAACTACATCGACCAACCGCGAGGCTCAGGTTCGATTCCCGACGGGGGCAGGCATTTGTGTGATGAACATTTAGATGTCTGCATTTCCGGGTCTGGGTGTTAACTAAATGTATTCTGATATCTATTTAAGTATTTCTAGGTAATAGTATCGTTGACTAACACCCATAACACAAGCATATAATTTGCTTACTTTCGGGTTAGATTCAATTTGTGTGACTAGTCCACGGATATTCATTTATTATTTATTTAGCTTATTTTAAAAATCCACTAACGTTTGGGTATTTGACGGTATTTTATATAAGGTCACGTGAGTTTCGGTTTCGGTTTCGGCTGAAACTGAAGTTACGACCGAACTTTCGTTTTCGGTTTTGGTCAGAAAATCAGTTTCGGTCCGACACTAGTGTTTATTAAATATATTCTGTTATCTATTTAAGTATTTCTATGTATGGTATCGTTGACTAATACTCATAACACAAGCATATGATTTGCTTACTTTGGGGTTGGATTCAGTTCGTGTATCTTGTCCAGGGATATTTATTATTATTATTTTCATTTATTTTCAATGCCTCTTGTTTTCTACGTTTATACAAAAAAAATATTAAAAATATAAACATAAAAACAGGTTACCAAAAACGGTCTTACAAGTAAACCGTCAGTGGTCAGGCCGACAGAGTGAGGAACCTCCGCACAATACGTGCCGTCCCCAAAATTGCTGCCTTCTGAATTCGGCCCTTAACCTAGGGTTGTAGAGAGAGTCTCTTAAGATGTTGGTCGAGACTCTTCGGTATTAGACCGTTTACTGACACGACTATCGGGACAATTATTGTTTAGTCAACATCATTATTATTATATTAGACGTTTTATATAGTGACAATTTAACAATATAAAAGATGCGGTTGATGAGTATTTGTTTAAAAAATATTTAACTATGTTTGTAACGTATAAACATTACGAACAATATTAGACAAAATACGACCTCATGACCATTTTTACAACAATTGCTATGACAGATGATTATGAAATTTGGCACACTTATAGTAAATGAGTTAGATAAATGCAGAATTCAAATATTTTTCAATAATAATCATAATAAGATGCATTAAATAAAAAATAAAGCATTACACGTACTACCATGCATATGACACGCAGAAAAAATACATCGATAACAATAAAATATCAAAGATGGAGCACAAAGTATGTTCATAATGTTTGGAAACAAAGTAGTTGGTCTTGATAAATGAAGATGGCGTTCTTATAAGAAAGATAATTGACAATAGAACCTTAATATATTTAAAATTCCTTATGGTCGAATTTCGATAAACGGGCGACCACTACTACCTATAATATGTAGATACCTATATGCGTTAAGTAGATTAGTAACGCCAAAATTTTAGCTATTCAGTCGATTAATTGTAGGAACCGGAATTATGCAGAACCTATATCATTACTAGTGGTAAAATGAGGAAATTTTTAGAGCAAATCTTCATAAAGCAGCAAAAGTTTCTTTATCTTGTTAAGTAAAATGTTATAAAAATGCGATAACTCTCGCAATAACAGAAGTTATTCACAAGCAGTACATTGTGCTGTACGGAAGGTTCAATGGGATAACTTTTTTTTCAAGATTAGTCAACCAGTAAAATAAGCGCAAGCATTGGCGTACATAATTACGAATAGGTTTGAAAAAATCTAGTCTAGATGATATATTTCGAAAATAATAACCTCAGGCCACTACTTTTTTTTATTTTTTTATTGGTTTGAGATAATAAAACAGAAACCTTAGTAATAAATGGATGCTTCAGATAAGGTAGACAATGACTAATTTAGCGTCAGACCCACGCGTTCAAAAATATAGACATGCTATGAGTGAGCTTGCTCTATTATCTATGATACATGCGATGATTTCACTATTCAGATGTAGATGATATTGTGCATAAATATCCCTAGTGAATTTATCCCTATCCAGGAAATCCTGGATAGGGATAAATTCACTTTTACTCACAGATTACACCACAAAACGTAATACAGCCTATTATTTTCTTTTTTTCCTAATGCCATAGACACCGAGCAAGCACACGGCTCTCCTAGTGGTAAGAGGCAACCCTGACCTATAAACACCATTAATTTTAGATGCGTCACTGCGTTGTGACCGTGGTGTTAGGCCTATTGCAAATGTATGCAAGTGTATGGGCTATCCTACCCTTCGGACCTTAACATGACAGGCGGTGGATTCCTATCCGAGCAAGTTGTTGCACACTCTACTATCAGTGTTCTATAACCTTTGTAGCTCGCTTTCTTCTACCTGGCAGTGAAGCAAAGGGTCTACACAAAGTAGCTCTACCGCGCTTCTTATACTTTTCATTCTAGCCTATTGACCTTAAAGTATTAGTTGGTTCAATACTCAAAGCTATTGTCTAATGAGTAATTCTAATTAATCTACTAGGGTAGTCTCGTTAGCTTAAATCCGTCAACTCGGCTCTAATATGTCTATTTTAAACACTGCCACTTGATGTATGTCAAGGCACATACATACACATGCACATAAGTACACTAATTGAACATATTTATTTTTCTCAGTCTTAACTGGATTCCCTCCATATTCACGTTGTAGCTAAGTCAGTGTTTATGAGCTTTTGTATTTTATTATAATGCCACGGATAAACTTAATGAAGGTCACGGCGAAAGACATAATCCTTTTATAGCAGGTCACTTGAATATTCAGCTGATTAAAGCACTTACTCCAATTTGTCAAGATTGTAATCAAGGCCCTGTGTAGGCCAAGGTTTATCGCAACTGCACCTACCTCGCTATTAACTAGTGAAGATAAACTGTAGTGAAATGAATTATTATTAATTCTTTAAGCTGCCGTGACAGACGCTAAGAAAAAAGATGTTGGCGATCTGCGAATGCGACTGATCAAAAAGTCATGCGAGCATTGCGTAAAATTTAGAGCTTACCAATAAAAACAATGATACCTTGGTTAATATAAATGGCAACAGCAGCATGAAGTAAAAGATTTGCTTAGATTTCCAATAAAAGCTTCGAATCAAAACTTGTCAGCTGGCATGTGCTAGTTTGTGAAGAGCTTCCGATTTGAACAACAAATATTCATAATATTTTTTATTTATTTTCAGATGTTGCCACGGAGGATAATCTCCAGTACCAATTCTTCCCTGTATCAAGCGGTTCCGTCCAGTTCAAGATAAGGGCTGCAAATGATGCGCACATAGCGCTGACAATGGGCCCACAGGAGTCTGACCCTATGTATGAGGTAAGTTTAGTTTTATGAACTTTTATGGATCTTCCGTTTGGTTTATGTTGGCCTATTTTAATAATTTGGCTGTACCCACTCTGAATAGAGGCAGAATAAATTCTTGTCAGGTAGATTTTGGCAACAACACAATGTCTATGTTTATGTCTAGAGCTCTGTGGCGCTCGAGTATCTCCGCCTTATTTCTTCCTTCCATCATAGCTTTATTGCTTGCCATTGTGTTATAGCGTAGTTTGTGTAACACATTTTTCTTTCAATTTTGTTGTCGATCTGTCCATTTGGAGCAGCTGTTTTATTGAAATTTAAAATTATCTCGCCAAATCCAGGAGATTTCTATAACCCTTATGTCTTACCTAAGCCTGATCTAATTAATATTTTTGGAATTACATAATTTCTGCTCCTATTTTTCAACAAAAAATTGCTTAAAGCTTGACGTTTTGCAAGACTTAGAGTTTGAGCCATGGGTTTAAATACCTAGTTGGAAGTGGTTACTTTGTTGCCTAGGTATCGTCATAAAATTTTAATATTGATATTTAAAGACATACACAAAACGATTCTGTTTCTGAGTTTGATTTTTTCACGTTACAGGTTTTCATTGGTGGCTGGGCCAACACTAAAAGTGTCATCAGAAAAAATAGAACAAAACCAGAAAAAGCTGAAATTGAAACTCCCGGCATTTTAAACTCTGGTGAATTCCGCGGATTCTGGGTTCGATGGGACAGTGGAATCATTTCAGCTGGACGCGAAGGAGAATCTATTCCATTTATCTCTTGGGCTGATCCCGAGCCTTTCCCCATTGGTTTTGTAGGCGTGTGCACTGGCTGGGGTGCATCTGGCACTTGGAAGATCGAAGGTATGAAATATTCCATGTGTTTTACCAAAATGTACCCAACATCATACATTATTCTAAATTATCGACGCAGATGGCGCAGAATTTAATACTCCAGACAAATTGGAGTACGTATTCGGCCCTGCTGCAGCTGGTAGACTGGAATTCGAATACCGTGGTCCTCATAATTGCCACGTATGTCTTACTCCGGCGGCTGCAGAAGTTGACCCAATGTACGAAGTTCTGATAGGTGGATGGGAAAACACCAAGTCAGTAATTAGACATTGCAGAAAACAACCTGACAAGGTACTTGATATTCACGGTACGCGCAAATTGAATGGGTTTTTGCAAACTACTACAGTTTTGTAAGAACAGTTTTATAAGAATTCTCACTTACAATTCTGTACACGTTCCAACATAAAGCTTGGAGCAATCCTTTTGTGAACTTTCTTGCTGATGACGTCTGCATACAAATGATGCCAGTCAATATGCGCGTATCTTTGATGTCGTATTCTTGTGGTAGCATCACTGCGAATAAAGCAACTTATAACTCCATAGGTGACTATTCCAACACCGGGTATTGTGAACCCCAACGAGTTTAAAAAGTTCCTGCTCGAGTGGCGTTGCGGCCGTCTAACCCTTCGCGATGGAAACTCCGGCGCTGTTATTATGGACTGGAATGATCCTTCACCATTCCCAATCACTCACTTCGGTGTCCGTACAGGATGGGGCGCACGGGGAAATTGGAGAATCTCTCACTTCCCCAAAGGCGGTGAACAATCACAGATCCGTTGAGTGTCCCAATATATTATCTGGGTATTACTAGTCTTGCATATGTATTATGATGTATCAACCCTGTGTAGTATAATCAATACTAATCTAACCAAATAAATATATTCAGATCTGGTTTCGTGTGATTTTTATAGCGTCTATTTATTGGCATGGATGTGACATAAATTTTCGGTATGTTGGGTACATTTTGTGTATGTTTTGTCTACTTTCATGCTTTTCTTTGCAATGTTCTATGTAAACTTTAGACAACTGGTAATATGTTCAAAGTAGTTTTATAATGATACGATAATTACCACCCACATTTCGTAAATAACCGCTACTTTAACACTGCTTTTTTTCTATGCTTTTGTATGTATTTAGCTATTATTTTTTATTTATAGCGGGTTCTTTTGTTAGAATATATTTAAAAATGCATGAAATTATTTTTTCAAGTTGATAAAACGCATGTAATTCACACAACGCAGCAGCATTTTGTAGCAGCATTAGTACCTACTTTTTCAATCAATTTAAAATATCCCCGCTACATACCTAAATATTTTTATAGATAAAAAAATAAGGTAATATAAAAAGAAATCATTTGGCACTTATATGATATATATCTATCTGTAGAAGTGTGAATTCTGCACATTGAGGATAATAAAAATAGTAGGTAGGCAACTAAACGGTGCAGCAAAACACATTTTTAGCATTTTGTAAATTTTGTCTGTCTGCCTGTCTGTTTGGTGTCATGACCGCGATTTACACCGAATCCACTGAACTAACTAAACTCTCACTAGTAATTTGGTATTTTACGTATCGAAGAAGGTTATACTTTTCATGCTGCCTCTGTTATCTTGCGGTCCGGCGGACTTCGGACTCGGTCTTGACTTACTGAGGTCCCGGGGTCGATCCCCGGGTCGGGTAACAAATAAAAAAGGGGGAATTTTCAATTTTCTTAAATAGAACCTTCCCCTATATTGGATATGTGCCCGGTTGGCGATAGGTTTGCCACCTATAACATTTTGGGACTTAGTGTCTTTGTGTGTGTCTTAGCGCCCAGGAGATGAGTGTGACGATACTTGTTCTTATCCCGCTTACTAAAGGGATTCCCGTGAAAGAGAGGTAAAAGTCCAAATGTTAATAATTAGGTTATAATTTATTTTAGCGTTATCCGATTTCTTTTTGTGATTTGTACCTAGTATGTGCTTTAGACTGTCCCACATTTCTTCCTAGTTATAAGTTTTGTAGTTTAGAAATTACAGAAATAACAACACGCTGTGTAAAGGGAGCAAATAACTAGAAATCCCTAATGTAGAGAAACATTTGAACGTCTCATCTTAGATAAGAAATAGATTTATACTATATGTAAATCTCTTTTACATTAATTTGATTTATTTATTTTATAATTAATTTGTTTTTGTCATTTTATACCAGTTCTCCTAACAATAAACACACATACCTAAGCATTAAACAAAAAACTGTTATAAAAAATATATATACCAAGAAACATCGATTTTACTTGAATATAATAAACAAATGGGAAAAAAAGTAATAATCATCCAATAACACAATTTATTTGTGCTGGTTAATTTCTAGATGAATAGCATGTTTTTTCACACTATTTATTAGATACTGTACAATAACACAGTTTGGCTCGTTTAATCTGCTTCTTCAGCTTATCAGCTAATTAATAATTTTCTAAACAAGCTTTATAAACGTTGAAGATCTTTACTTTAAACCTTTTTTATTTATTTCAGTACCCCCTACAGCACCAGTAGCTTCGGCACTCTATAGCCCTCCTCCCGGATACCCTAGCGTGGCACCAGTATCAGCTGGAAACAGTTTGTGGGTTGACTCCTCTTCCGGTCAAATTCCACCTGGAGCTGTTCAAGCTGGACAAGACTGCAATGGCGAGCCTCTATACGTAGCCAGAGCACAACATCAAGGAGCCATGCTTCCAGGCAAACTAGCTTCTTCTCACGGGTGTGCTTATGTACCATGGGGAGGTGCAGAGCATGGCAAACCAGATTACCAGGTATGCGAATTTCGTTTTTTTTTGTGGCAAAACGGCACACGATATAGTGGTCAAATACAACTGTCTCTAATTTAAGTGTATTGTCTGTGGTCTAAAACACCAATGTTGAAGGTGCATCGCTTCCTACGGCCAAGGTGTTAGGTCTATTGTGCAAGTCTACCTGCTACTCTACCGACATTCTCAATTTAACTCTAAACCGGAACAAGACACTGTCGTTATGGAATGAAAGGTTATGGATCAAACAACTTTAAGGGAGATAAGAGAAACACGAGGAGGAAAGCCGAAGATGCAGCAGAACCTCGTGTATTCTCCTAAAGTTTCTGCCCGTAAAACCGAGATCTGGTTGGAAGGGCCATGGCAAGCGGGTAGGTTTGTATAGGATATAGGTAGGAATCAGGAATAGGTAAAACGGTGCATCCTTACCCACTCATAATACTGCACTCTACCACCAGTAGTCTTGGTAATAACCCACTTTTAATGTATGCTCGCCTTTAACGAACTGCCTGGCAGGAAGGCTGATGGATTCTACAGAGGAGACCCGAACCAAGACAGGGAAATACTTTTAATAGCAAACATATTTTTAATAGCTATGCTCAATTTAATTAGCAATTAATATTGAAAAACTAGTATTTGCGCGCTCCAAATTATACGAAATATAAGCGTCAGACAGTGAATGCAAATTTTACTTACATAAATATATCGCCTTCAAATCTATCAGCATTTCACATCATTGCTTCTTGCTGATAAATCAGTCACGACTTCAGTTCTTACTTCCAATGATTACGAGAATATTTTATTCTTAAGAGTCACCGTAGACAAATAGGTAGGTAAATGATAAAAGCATTTGAAGTGGCAAAAAAGAGAATTATACTAATTATAATTCTCTTTTTGCCACTTCAAATGCTTTTTTTGGCGGAAAATTGCAAATTAAATAATTTTATTTGGATTTAATTATAATAGGTATAATAATAACAAATTAAATATAAGACATCAAGAATATAATTATTATGTTCTTGTAAACTTTATTAAGCTATGCCAACCACAAAATCATATTTGTATTGTTGCAGGTTTTGGTCAACGGTTCCAATAACTGGGTACCAACCAGCGGCTCGAACATTCCACCTGGCGCGCTCCCTGGTGGAGAGTCAGAAGATGGTGAGCCCTTATTCATTGGCAGGGTCCGCCATGAAGGCAGCATTACTCCAGGCAAAATCCAGCAGTCGCACGGCGTTTGCTACATACCTTTCGCTGGCCAAGAACTTGGTTTCCCTGATTACGAAATATTGTTGTCTTAATCTGTTGTATACTTTGGAATGTTAGGATGTCCGTTATCAGCCTGCTTATTATGTGGCTTTAAAATTTATTTTCCACGCCGTGCCTTAAAATAACATGCACTGTTATATAAATAGTCATTGTGATCTTGTAATACATTGTATATTTTATTAAATTATTTTAAATATTATCCTGGTTTTAATTATGTTTAAAGAGTTTTACTTTTGAACTTACTCTCCTGTTATTTTGAAGTGAAAACTTCTTTAGCGGCGTTGCGCACTTTTTTTGGAATGGGTCAAAACTTCTAAACTCGCGTCAGGACACATGACCTGATTGAAAATTCGTAGGGCGCCTGCGCGAATAGTCGTGTTGTCATGTTTGTGTACGATAGCGCAATAAATGAATATTGTATTCTACCACGTATATGATAGTACTTTCATACTGATAATTAAAGAAATTCGTGCAAAATTATTCCCTAATCATTACAAAATATCAAAAATACACAACGTTAATACTCAAGCTTTCACTTCTGCCGGCACTGCCGGACAAAGAGTATATAAATACTACGTAAAAAGAGGCGGGACTTCCATAGATACACAGCAACTCGAATATTGTATGAAGTTCACTTGAAAAAGTATAACCCGTATAATTTGAAAGTAAGCCTAAAGGCATTCAGATATAAGGCAACTGAAGTTGATAAGTGTCATATGATTTGGGCGAATAAAAAACATATCAAACTTATTTTTTTAATTTTTTTATATGAAAGTTGCGCCAAACTGCTGCCGGAGTGCAACCTGTCGTTTTTTTTATTATATGAGTGGCAAATAATGCGCTTTGATTTCTGGATGGTGGGAAATACAAGTGGCCTACCCTTAGGGTTGCCAAGTTCAGTGATTTCGGGACGTCCCGTTGACCTTTAAAGAGGCGTCCCGCTCAGAGTTTATGCGGAACGCAAAACATCTTGCATTTTGGAATTGTGTACGCATGATCATGCTGGTAGTATAATGTCAAACACTATAGTAATAGGGGAGCCCATGAGGGGATTCTTGCAGTAACTCAGGCGCGTCAGATTAAGATATGGGAGATACCCTGTACCGTCGTTAATTAAATCCAGTATACTCGTATTGAATCAAATTTCTACATAAATGCGCGCATGTAGGGTTGTCTTTCTAATTTTTTTTGGTTTGAAAATATACTCGAGCATGTCAGATTAAAGTACTGCTGGTTAATTGCAAGCCAGTAAGTGCAAGTTTAAAGTTTTTGATGATTGGAACAAGACGTACGAGTGTAGGAGTGTCAGAAACTTTTTAAAAACCATGTCATCTATGTTCGCTGTCCTTTATGACAAACTGACTGTACTGTATAGGTATATTTCTGACATCGGAGACATAACAGGCTTAAGCACTGTTAATATTTGATGAGTTTGTCACACACGATTAGCCGAAGGTACATTAGTCCTACAACTTACATACAAAAAAAATAGAGATTGAGTGCAAAGCTGGGCTATTTACCTTTCTTGAATCAGCTAAAAACTAAAGTACAGTACGATTCACGAGAGTTGACCACTGCGCAGAAGTCATATTTTAGGTCCCTTTGGAGGTGCGGTGTGCGGGGGGGACGCAATGCGTCAAGACTGAGTGAGTGTACATGCGCAGACGGCCGCCATTTGTGGTCAACTTTCGTGAATCGTACTGTACTTACTTATTTCTAGCTATAGTGTGTATCAAACGCCAAGCGAAAACAGTCATTGAGTGCAAAACAGGGCTACAATAATTAGCATTTCTTGTTTTACAGAAAATATGGATGTTGCCACATCTTAAAATTATTCTATATCATGAAAAATCTTAATTTTGTTGTCAAATCAGAAAAAAATGTTGCAAAGTCAAAATTTGTTGCCAAATTCTCTTCCATATTTTATCTCTTTCTTTAAAAGTATGTAATAAGTTCGCTTATCACTAATATAAAATTACATATGCTTGTATTCAAAATAAAAATCTCACATAAATTGAGCGCAGATATAGGCTAATGGAGAATACCCTAGGATCTTCATAAAGAAATCAGTGATTTGTCGAAATTGTTTTTGTCAAATATATATGAAGCATTTTCTTGTAAAATGGTGTGGAGAATAGAGAATTTGTATTTTGATAATGGAAACAATGAAAACGGAACGGGAAAACTTTAAATTTCGCGCCATGCTATGACTGGGTGCGTTGAGCGCATGCGCCAGTGATAAATTATTTATAATTGTTAATAAAAAGAATTAAATGAATAATATAAAAGCAAAAACTATAGACCAATACTGACCTAACGATAAAGAATGCAGAAATACAAAGATAAATGAGTTTTCGTTTGAATGAGATGCTAAGATGTATTTTTTTTGGCAAAATTTAAAAAAAATATATAAAAAACTATAGGTGACCTAACAAAAATGATGATGGACCTATACAGACCTAACGTAGACCTATAGATTAAGGTCATTTTGAGTTCAAAAATCCTTCGATGGGGTGCTAAATTTGCGCGAGATTTGCGCAGCTGCCTGTTTTCTATTCTGAGACTGAATTGACAGATGTAAATGTCAATTTAACAAATAATGATACCTGTGTTTTTTGTGTAGTGATGTCTTATGATACCGATTTTTAAAAACGTAAATTATTGTCGATTTGCGAAGAATGAAAAATCTAAATTTGTTTGATACTTCAACCTTAATTTATTAGTCACTTTGAACTGACATCAAAAAGATAACATTATTTCAAAGATTTTTTTAAATTAAGATAGCGCACTTTCTAGATGGTCCCACTGCCACCAACTCTAGGTTTCCTGATGGAATCGAATGGAGATTGAGGAACAAACTCAATGTTTGATGTAAGTAATTAGACGAGATTATATTAAAATTGAAGTCTGTTTTTGCAATTTGCTGAGTTGTAAACTATGTCAAGCTTTCATCCGTCAATCTATTGAAGTGCTCAAATGCGTCTGATACGCCTGTCATGTGCAAGTTATCAATTAGGTACCTAATGGTATTTTCTTATATTAAGTTTGGTGATATTGGTCTTGTTGCATTTCTATTTTTTGCATCATTTTTTAAAATAAAAAAAGTAAATAAACCAGTGGACTCGAAAAACTATACACAAATGGGTCTAACCCTAAAGAAAGCAAATTATATGCTTGTATTTTGGTGCTATGCATAAATAGGTATAATAAATACTTGTACAGTTATAATTTAGGTAGTATGTTTAATTTTTCCCTGTGTTTGTCCGGGCCTTCTTTGTAGAATAACCCATCTGCAGTCTTGCCTGGCAAATTGTAAGAGACGACCAAAGGCGTAACGGATCATTACAAACATCACTGGTAGTAGATTAATGCAGCTGTGCAGTAACTTGCCCGCATAGAAATCCAACTTTTTACCTATTCCTACCGTCATAGTGATAATTATAGTTCCAGTCTGGAGGGTAGAACAACCGATAGACTCGAACTGTTGTCCTTATACCCCCACCATGTAGCGAGGCGTCTACAACTACAATATAATATTTCGTGTCTATACGCTGCGGTTATCTTGTACTATTAGGGGAGCCATGTGATTGTTCGCTGTCTTTTGCCAAAAAAAATAGTATAGTTTGTTGCTACAAAAAATAAGACTTTCAAATTAATTCAAAAGGAAGATCTTTCGGAGAAGGGCTTCGTCAACTA
>NJDD01003548.1:0-41497 GCA_002245505.1 Calephelis nemesis
CCGATTTTTGCTGACAATTCTACCGATCTCGCTCTATGACGTTCGAGACCACTGCAGTCAGGTGCATAGGTCGTGCAAATTCTATGGCCCTTCCATAATGATATGCGCTGTTGCACTTCTTGAATATTAAGTATGCAGTCTTGGTTTTTTTTTTCTATTTAATGACGTTTTTATGTTTTATTACGGTACTAGCAGCTCCCCCCCCCTGGCTTCGCACGGTTATGAAATATACATATAAACCTTCCTTTTCAATCACTTTATCTAATAAAGAAAACTGCATCAAAATCCGTTGCGTAGTTTTAAAGATTTAAGCATACGAAGGACAGAGGAAGCGATTTTATTTTATACTTAGTAGTAAGATTTTTCTTGGTAATTTTTTTCTTTGTTATTTTTACTGTGATTTGTAGTGCAGACTACCAGACAAGTTACCCGATGAACTTTGTTCACTAGGCACTTGATACTCTCTGCCTACACCGCAGGTCGACTTGGCGTGAGTATGTAAATACCTGTATGTTCAAATGTTTCTCTACATTCTATAATTTCTAGACTACAAAACTTATGACTGAATATAAATATGGAACAATTCATAAAGCATCACTACATAGTATAAAACAACGTCGCTTTCTCTGTCCCTATGTCCCTTTATATGTTTAAATCTTTAAACTACGCAAAGGATTTTGATGCGTTTTTTAAAATAGATAAAGTGATTGAAGAGGTAGGTTTATGTGTAATTTTTATACCCGTGCGAAGCCGGGGCGGGCCGCTAGTATACTATGAAATAAAATCAGAATTAATGAGATCGGACTACGCGTTATTGAATTATTGCCGAATTTACATTTTGACTTATTATATTATAGATAGCGAAATTAATTTATCGCAGTTACAGATAATCTATATATGTATATCTGGAAATCATATCCAAACACTGGTTCAGGCAGTCGATTCGGAAATTCGTTGTTACACTAACTAATTAAAGGAAGCTGGGAACTCGTCATTTACGTCTTGCATTTGACAGATGTATTTATAGGTTCGTTCGCGTACAGTAGTTTAGCTCTCTCGCGGCAACCCGTTACGATTGTAGGGATAAAAAGTAGCCTGATGTCCTTTTATAAGGTCGAATGTGGTAATATACCAAAAGGTAATTAAAGTATTTAATAACGGAGTATATTCACCACTATACAGTAGTCCGCTATATCTTGTTCCATACTCGAAGGTTGCCTGGAAGAGATCGCTGACTTGGCGATAAGGCCGCCTTTGTGTATCTAATAATTTAAGTTTTATTTGATGTATTTGTTTCTCTGTATTTGGTGCACAATAAAGACTTATTGTATTGTATTGTATATATACACACACTTGTGCATTTATAATGTCAGAGGTTATATAAAACACAAAAACTATGCTCTGTTACTATATGCCTACTATTTCGTATTGTTTGTGTGTTCTAATAAAAAAATATAACATAACATATTTTATTCATGTACCTATAAAGTAATTGGAAAGCTAAGTAGCCAGTGTACTTACTTACCCAAGAGGGTTAACATCCTAGCCGCAATTTGACAGCGCACCATTAACATCGATTGTTTTAAGTTATACGATGGCTAACAAGTTTAAGTTATAAAACAGCTAAGAACCAGGCGATCCTCTTGATTGCAACAAACAACCGTTCGTCGCCTACAAAAATCTTACATATTAGGGGTTCTTTGGGCAGTAACATGTACGGTGTATCTTTTGCCCGGGATATTTATCCATATAGCCTCCAGCATGTAATAAGACAAAGTAGAGCACTGACGTTATCACAAAGCGCTGATATGATGATGCGGACATTCCATCACAACTATAAAGAAGAAAGTATAGTTACTGATCCAACCACTATTAAGTTGGTCACAAGGGATTTAAAAGCAGTTTACACATTGCTCCACATAACACTACATCATAATGTAAAAGACGGTCAATAAACCGACCTGCACGTAGCTAACACAATTTACCGCCCACTGACTTAATTAATTGTATACAGATTCATAAATATCGCATGGCGAGCAGAACTGTGTAATCTGATTAGTATCGGGTTAATAGCTCCATAAAGTTCTGTTTACCCCAAGCGTATAGGCTTATAGAGCTATATCTAGTCTAAGTCTTTTTGCAGGATAAGTCAGAAAACACACTCTCCGGATTGCAAAAGGAAAACACGGCTTGAAGACAACCGTTGGCCGCCACGTTGCTCGAGTGGCTAGCGTACACGCCTAACTACACCGATCAACCACGAGGCTCGGTTTCGATAGTCGACGGGGGCAGGCATTTAGATGTCTGCATTTTCAAGTCTGGGTGTTTATTAAATTTATTCTCTTATCTATTTAAGTATTTTTATGTATTAGAATCGTTGACTAACACTCATAAGATACAATTTGTATAACTTGACCAAAAAAAAGGTGTTCTGTGGCCAAAGTTGGCGTATTGTACGCAAATACCAGCGGCTCTACATCCGAATATGACAGTTCCAGACACTCGCGGCAGGAATAAAATTTTGCATTATCATTATCATAAACTACGGATTTTGATGCGGTTTTTTTTGTTTGAAAGCTGACGTGATTAAAATGGTTCGTAGCTTATTGCTTTTTCCTAAGCGATGCTACGAATAGATATTCGGTGCACTATGGGTATTTATTTCACTTTACAAGTATCTGTGAGACCCAACAGACCTAACACTAAAGAGTACTGGTACAACGGAGCTGACTGATGATGGAGCTCAAAGATAAAAGACGTAACCCTCGAATGCAGCTGCTGATAAACCCATCGAGTTTGGACTCAATTGATTCACCTTAACTAGACCAATTTATATTTAATGAAGATGATGACTTGATCACAAGAATCTGATGAGTTTAATGTGAGATAGCTGATGGATTATAGTCTGAAAGTTACCGTATTATATATTAATATTTCGTAATCTTTGCAGATCTTTTAAAGCACATAATAGAAGAGAGGTGTTGCAAGTTTGACTTGTTTCTATGTGTATGAGTGTTTGACTGTGGCATCGTATTTGCCAAACAGTTTTGACGCATTGTTTTAACCCCCGAAGCAAAATGAGGGGTTTTAATAAAACGGAAACGTATGTACGTATGTCTCTGGCAATAACTATTGAGCGGTTTGACCTATTTCTGTGCGAATATTTTTGTTTGAAAGCTGACGTAATCGAGATAATACTTGGCTACGTTGCAAATAAGTTTAGCCGGGAGCTATTTGCATTTTGCGATTTTAAAATCATTCATTTATTTGAAAAAAGTTAGATACGTGCGAGTTCAGTGATGGTTAATTAAAAATGTGGTAAGCTGTACGCGCCGTAGTCGCTTCCGCTTCGCGTACCGCCCGCTTGGCGCCCAGGTTTGGGTCGAAGCTTAACTTATCCTCAAAATCATAGAAGCGAAAATCTGTATTTATATTGAAGTGAAACTTCTTTATCGGGGTTGGAAAAAATTTTAGTGTAACATTTTTTCGTTACGCGTCACATTTTTACGTTACGCACCATCTTTGTTCTTATCCCTACCACGCGTGATTCGAAATATACTTTCTCCAGCGGAGTAGGGATTGGCAATAAACTTTATTTAACCAATTTCTGTAAAGTTGCATATAGTAAATTATTTAAAAAAGTATCTTCACGCCCATATCCCCGAAGAGGTAGGCAGAGACACAACCAGGGCACCCACGACTAGCCGAAGATACTAAGTCCCATAATGTGATAGGTGGTAAGCCTATCGCCAACCGGGCACGTTTCCAATCCCAACCAACATAATTTTTTTTTAGAAAATTGGAAAAATCCAATTTTCTTTTTGTTGGCCGACCCGGGATTCGAACCCGAGACCTCATGTAGTCAAGTCCAACACCCGGACCGCTCGACCACAGAGGCGATAAGGATAAAAGGATAGAGGAGTAAATTATTTTTTGAAAAATAACGTCATAAAGAAGTTTCACTTCTTCTCTTCTTACAAGTGTACGCTAGTACACGCACACATTTTATTTTTCATAGAAAAAATAATGATAATCATTCGAAGGTGTTAGCCAAGCAATATTCAATGTTGTATCTAATTTTGTCAAATATTTAGATTTAAATCAAACTATTTGACTTTATGTTGTAAAAATAACACCGCATAAAAGAAGAGATCCATTAGACCGATTACCGACTCGCCATAACCCCATAGCACGCAACTTATGTGTTGCCAGCTCGCGCGACGTTCTAAGTAATACTTTCCATTGGAGACTTTGATTGTTAATAATTAAATGCTCACGTGTAATATTGTGCATATGTAAAGTACTTATTATGTATATGTAGAGATAAACACATTATGTTAGTGGTCTAGTAATAGCGACTACAGGTACTGAAAAACCAAGCAAAGTGGAATAGTAAGAGTGTGTAACGGCACCCCGTATTGCGCGGCTGCATTTGCTACTAAATTTGCTGCCCAAATCAAACATTTCTAAGGATATTTACAAAACGTGTACTATACTATAATAGCTTGCATAGCAGATCACTCTGTCAAAACCAGAGTTGCCAGGTGTTTTTCAAATAAATACCGAACAGCTAGCACAATAAAAGCTAGAATCGTTTATTATTTAACTCAAAATACAAAAAACGATTGCCCAGGAACAACTAACAAACTTGTATTCTAAAATCTGATATATATAGTTTCTTTCCTTCCCTTTTTCACTTCCAATAATGTCTTATTTGTTGTAACTGCCCCCTACATTTCCCGACATGACAAAACTTAAATTACACCGTATATTGCATAATTCAGCGCAAACCTGCGAAAAATATACGTGAACGCGTGAAAGTGCGAATGTCTGAACTCTGAAAATCTGACAGTTGAATCGGGTATAAGGAACCGCCCATACTTCGGTATGTTTGTCCGACCGAACTCCAAACACAGTGCTAAAATATCGAATACCTGGCAACCTTTTACCTTTCGAACTGTAATCCATTATGCATACCAAGGTCAAAAGGTACCATTTCCAACTTACAATAATTGCCTACCGAATTGACACCAACAAACCGGACTGTTTAAAAAAAGTTTTAAGAAAGCCAAATGGCCAAATTGTGTCTGTTAGCTGGGGGTTGTTGCCTACAAGCTATTTTCAGTAGTGTAGTGTTTTTGTAAGGTTGTTGGTCAATTTTCAGAGGTGGTCCCTTATACATTTTATGTCAATTTGTTCAGCCCCATTTCGAAAGTTTCAGGGTCAAAATAAAAGTTTATTTTTTATAGTTTTAATGCGTTTCAATCGCCTCTGTGATCTAGCGGTTAGGTGTTGGACTTGACTGCATGAGGTCCCGGGTTTGAATCTCGGATCGGGCAACAAAAAGAAAGTTAGGTTATTCCAATTTTCTAAAAAAAAAAGTTGCTCGTGATCGGATATATTTCCGGTTGGCGATAAGCTTGCCATCTATCACTTTGTGGGACTTAGTGTCTTCGGCTAATCGTGGGTGCCTTGGTTGTGCCTCTGCCTACCTCTTCGGGGATATGGGCGTGAAGATACTTTTTTTCAATTATTATATGTTTTAGTTATGATAAAAAAGAGAAAACTTAAAACGACATCGTGACATGAAGCAGAATAAGCACTGTATCATTATTTTAGTCTGATGACATACATAAATAATCTCTCTGTAGTTTTATTACTCATCATAGTAACGTGGCGTTATGATTTAGGTAATGCAACCGCTCGTTGTCTTATCAGCTTATCAGCGATGTATGGTCGTACTACGCAGCGTAACGCTCTTTTGTCGGTTAGGTACATTATTTTATTATCTACTGTATTACATTTCAGCTGGTTTGAAAAGATCCTGACCTGATTAAAAGTTGTAAATGAATAACATTTTTTTACATTGTATTTTATTTTGACAAGTATTGAGCGTTTTTATACTAGCTCATGACTTGGTTAGGGTGGACTTTTTTGAAATCTTTTGATTGTGATTTTACTCGTTTTTTTTTATTAAAGTTAAACTTAAACTCGTCTTAAATTTTTTAGTCTGTATTTCGCATGTCGCGTGATGATGACGTCAGAGCAGCTGGGGCCAATATGGTGGTGTCTATAGTTTATAGTTATAAATCAAGTTCCACTTTTACCGTGGTTTCATAAAACCACACAATTCTTTGACAGATATGTATTTTGAAAAATATTGAAATATTTTTCTTAAGGTTCTTAAGGTAGTGCAGAGGTATGAATTTGATCAAGAAATTATTAGTAATTTTTGAGATATACAAGTAACGTGTAGGTTTGTTTAGTAGACTACATTAAATTGGTTAAAAATCTACATACATACATACATATCTTCACGCCAAGTCCCTTACGAGGTAGGCAGAGAGTATCGAGTGGCAGATCTCACGATCCTGACAAACCTGTCTTGCTTCCTTCACATTCATTACCCTTTTCATACAAACACGCCGGTTTCGGAGACTCTTGACACCACCCTCGGATAATATCCGATTGATCTGATCGTGAAATGTCAGCCTTGGTCTCGCCGGGTACCTACATCCATCCACATTCGCATTGTATATCTGCTTTAAAACATTTAACAAATTTAAGTTAAAAATTTAACTTAACAGAAATTAGCACTTTAGCATTAGCATTTCAGTGACGAGACAGGGGTATTGCCAATACAGCTACAACGTAATATATGAATAATGCAACCAAGATACAAACGCGATTACATTATCTGAAACAACTGAAGTCCCTTCTGTTCGTGCAAGAAACTTTTAGAATTGATTTTCTGCTTCCTTCGGCCGGATTTGTAAGAAGACATACTTGGATATACACAAGACAAGTTCAAAGTTTTCTAGCGCTACTATTTTTGACGAGACTTCTTACTTCACAGCGGACATGTCCGAAAAGTTGGCGTTGTCTTTGTTTTCTAACTTTAGTTTCAGTTCGGAGACTTCACACACACTTTTGATTTTGTGAGTCTTATTGGCTATTGGAAAAATTTTGATTCTAGTAAGATAAATAGATAGAATAAAGTATATAGGTATATTATATGTATAGGTATATTACACACTTTTTTTTTTATGACATTGGAAGGCAAACAAGCAGACGGATTTCCTGATGGTAAGAAATTCACGCCGCCTAGAGACACCGTTCACACAGTCACACGACGTCATGACGTTATGGCGGCAGGAATGGTTAAGGCGGTGGTACCAATCCGGGTGAGTCGCTGCGAAACTCTACCACCTAGTCAGATATCACGGTGTTAGTGGCGGCAAGCCTATGCTCGCCTTTTACGAGCTGCCTGGCACAGGAAGGCAGATGGTCTATTTTACAAAGGAGCCCGGACCAACACTTATACTCTGATGATAAGAAATTCACGTCGCCTAGAGACACCAATGGTGGTAAGCCTCCGAATCGGAACACGTCATGATCCCCCATGATGATCCGGGCAAATTATTTGTAGAATAAACTATCTGCCTTCCTGCACCAGGCAGCTCGTATAAAGCGAGCAAGCGAGCATAGACTTCTTGTCACTAACACCGTGACATTTAACTAGGTGACAGTATATAAGTGAGTATATTTAACATAAAATAATCACCTCTGTTAAGTATTGAACTCGTACCCTTCATCTCTCAATTGACGACACTTTTTCATTTACTTTTGCCTTTCGCAATTGTAATAAACTGGACGAAAGGACGTAACAACCCCATCGTACACAAGTGAAATAATCTTGTAAATAGGATGCCTAGTTGGATTTAACTACTGTGAAATTACGTGGTAGAAACTTGCAATTACTAGTTTTTTTTTGTAGCTTGAAAGTCACCGTCTTTGTTGTGTTCCTGTTAGAATATTAGGGCCACCTTACCCTTTACGTTTGATAAGTGATGATCTCATCTCGATCTCAGGGCGGGCGTCTAACATCTTGGGCGTCTGTAGTCAGCGTCCGCCGTAGGTATATTAACCATCTAAAAATCAGTCTTTTTTTCCTTTATTATAATCCCTTTCCCCATGTTGGTCCGGACTCTTTTGCAGAATAGACCATCTGCCTTCCTGCCAGGCAGCTCGTAAAAGGCGAGCATATGCTTACCGTCACTAATACCGTGACATCTGACTAGGTGGTAGAGTTTCGCAGCGATTAACCCGGACTGGTACCACCGCTTTACCTATTCCTGCCGCCATAACGGTTCGGAGGGTAAGGTAGCCGGTAAACTTACTTTTGCTCGAGGCCTAACATCCTGGCCTCAGGTTGGCAACGCACCGTTATCACCTTTGGTGTCTCCAGGCGGCGTGAATTTCTTACGATCAGGAAATCCGTCTGCTTGCTTGGCTTCCAATATCATAAAAAAAAATCAATCTAAGAACGCAACCTAAGACGCACATGTTTGTAAAAAATGAACATTTTATAACAATGTTTGGACCATCGTATCTCAGATCGTAGCACGTGTTGATAGTAACTATCTGGCCCAGTTTCACCGCAGTCAATCAATAGTGTGTATAAACTAAACAAATTACGCTCTCTGTGTTAACCGACTTCCTTTATTTTCTTCACGGAATTATTACATCCAATAATAACGGATATACTGTATATACTATTTTTGTATGGGAGCACGTGTTTTGAAGACAAAGAGTAGAGTAGCTTTCAGGTAGGCTTTTGCGTTTATTAAATTAAAAATTCTTGGTACATAGTGTATTCGTAACTTGTAACATGAGAACAGATAATGTTTAGAATTGCGATGTAATATTCTATATTTGCCAGACAATAGGAATCAGGAATGTGATGAGTATGATTTTTTTTTATTTTAAACATTGTTTTATAAATTACTACGTTTTCGTATAGCTGTTTGTTTTTTGATGGCATAAGTTAGCCCACATATAAGGCGTTTCTGCTGGTGATATTACTGGTATTTTAATACATTAAGACCGAGATCATAAGCCAGTGGGCAAGTCTACCGATTAACATATCCTTCAGCATCGAGCAAGACACTAACGCTCTTTTTTTAATAGAAACATTGTTTTAAAAATTACAACGCTTATTCATATACCTACTTAGTCTAAGATCCGATATAACAACGACTTTCACCGATCTGTTTAATGGATAAAAATTATTCGATAGGTAATTTAGTTTATTAAAAATGATAAAAAACATGGGTTGCCTGATAAAATCTTGGCCAGGCTATAATTAATTAAAAATTGAAAAATCATTTTTTTTTCAAATTTCACCATTGAGTTTAACAAAAAAATTTAACACTATCGTAAAGTTCACAGCCTATAGAATATGCAAACGGAGGGTTGCCTATTATTTTCCTGACATAACGTTTGGGTTGCCAGGTGTAAACAGGTATTTCGCTCGTAGTTATTTTCAACTATTTGTTTAATCTATTAACCAAACATAAAAATAAGCGCTGTTTTATTGTGAATACGATGATATAGGGTTGCCCGTAATAAGTCTGTCCTGAATGACGGTTGCCGAATTTTAAAAAGTTAAATTTTAATGTGACTGGGGACGTACAACAAAGAGGTCCGAGTCTAGTATCTCGTGCGGTAGACAAAGACACAGGGTTATAGCTGCGCGCGGCGTGGCTGTAGGAAGTGACAAAGAGCGCATGCTACTAGTTCATGCAATGGAAAAAGATAGCGATAAACTTGTATACAGCAATATTTTGGAGCAACTAATATTTCTATACATATACATATATAAGGTTTAAGTACAAACGTACTGTGAAATATACAATAATTTGCAAGCTGATTAATATTAGATTAATATTAATATAATAAATAATAAAGCCAACACTAAGAATATTTTATTCAGTATAAAAAATTTATTATTTTAAATTATACATATAAATATTACATTTGTAAGAACTGAATCCATTCGATCATTCTTTATCCGATTCATTGGAACTGAAATTGTGATTATTGACGTCGCTAGATTCGCCATCATCTTCCGGCATCTCGAGAATGTCTTGCACTGTCAAAGGTGTTTGGTCTCCAACAAATCCTGTAGGTTTTAAATAACCATCCAAATGCCAACAGCAGTTTTCAGGCTGAAGTTTTATACATTGCGGCTCAGTTGCATTGAGCCACATAGAATTGACAAAAATAGTTCGTAAAATTTTTTGTTGTAAGGATTTCAAGCGCGGTGGTATTGTGGTGGAGTCGAAGCTTTTAACTTTTTTTCAAGAATTGTTGTATTGATTGATTATATTGACCTCTTTGTTGTACGTCCCCAGTCGCATTAAAATTTAACTTTTTAAAATTCGGCAACCGTCATTCAGGACAGACTTATTACGGGCAACCCTATATCATCCTATTCACAATAAAATAGCGCTTATTTTTATGTTTGGTTAATAGATTAAACAAATAGGTGAAAATAACTACGAGCGAAATACCTGTTTACACCTGGCAACCCAATCGTTATGCCAGGAAAATAATAGGCAACCCTCCGTTTGCATATTCTATAGGCTGTGAACTTTACGATAGTATTAAATTTTTTTGTTAAACTCAATGGTGAAATTTGAAAAAAAAATGATTTTTCAATTTTTAATTAATTATAGCCTGGCCAAGATTTTATCAGGCAACCCATGTTTTTTATCATTTTTAATAAACTAAATTACCTATCCAATAATTTTTATCCATTAAACAGATCGGTGAAGGTCGTTGTTATATCGAATCTTCTACTAACTGTTTGTTTTTTTGATGGTTAAAAAAGCTTACGTATTATACGGTGTTTCTAATGGTGATATTATTGGTATGTCATTACCTTATGACTGAGATCATAAGCCAATGGGCAAGTCTAGCTAACATATCCTTCAGCATCGAGCAAGACAACCAGGAGCACTAACGCAATTTCGGCAGGAACGAGTATTGGCGGTGTTACCAATTCGGGTAAAATGCCGTACCCTAGTAGGTACCTTCCCTATTTACGCACTTACGCAACATTCTTGTTTTAAAAATATGCACTATTATTATTTTTTTATGTTAGCGACGTGTTTCTTTTTCATTACTTAGCTTATCTGCTCGCCTTCCTAAACAATATAAAATATTTTGGACAGTTCCATGAAGATTCCTTCTCCACTCGCATTTAACGTGAAGCCGTTCAGTGCCGTCTTTAATATTCACTCTTTACTCAAAAGAAGTTATTAACTTTTTCCAGGATTCATTAACAAACCATTCAATGAGAAATTCAAATCCATTTACAAGAATCGGAAAACTGTCTTTATAATTTCCTAGTACTTTAGGTTTTGTATAAAAATAGCTAAGTTTATTTTATGAATAGTTCACTTCCATTAAAAAGTACCTAATACTAATATTTATGTCTAGTAAAGTTTCAATAAGAAATTTACATCGTTCTGAAGGTTATCTCGGAACTGTCACAGCAAAGCTCAAGTAAATTAATAATATCTTAAGCCTTTGCCAAAGAGAAATTTATATTTTTAAGAAAATCAACTATTCCGTCTTTCATTTTAAAACGACCGTAATAAGAAACATGCCTTTGAAGTTTAAAAAGGAAGTCTGATTTTAATAGGTTAAAATGTCGGAAAAATGAATTAAATTTCTAACAAATATAAGTAAAAACTAAGTTTAGCCCCTAGCTTTGCCCAAGGTGTTAAAGTTGATCTCATCTTTGATGATATCTTAAAAGGTCAAAAGCTAAAATTAATTAGGTAATTAATAAAAAAAAACAAACGTCGGTTTGTTTGGTCACTATGACTGGTAGTTCCAAGATATCTCACAAGGTTTGTTACCACTGCTTAGAAGGACGTCCTTTACTTACCTGAGACATTTTTGGTAATTTTCCGACTTTTAAAAGCAGCTTGTTTTTGCTGTCGTTCCATGGCCCCTCATGTATGTGTATCATTGTATTTACATATGTGCCGAAGAATATTTAAGTATATTAATGCTTAAGAACTATGTAAAACGTGTTATAAGTTGCCGAAAAAGCAGCAAAATTTGTCGAAGCGTACCATTTGCCTCTCTGTTATTAATGTCGTACATAGGACTGGAAGTGAGATGATAATACGAATACTAAATATTTAAAATTTGACTACGCCATATTGTTTATTATAGTTTTACTGCACCGATGCTGCAACTTGTCCTGGTAGTATCCACCGCCCTGCCTATTCCTGCCGCCACAATTACAGTGTCATGTTCCGGTCCGGAGGGTTGGGTAGCCAGTAGACTTACACAAATAGTTTACCTCGACCACAAGACGGCTACGCACCTACATCTATGGTGACAATAGGCCACGGTTTTCTCTTACTATCAGGAGAGCCGTGTGTTTGTTCTCTGTCTTATCACATAAACAAAAGAAAATCGCTCTAGTACGAGTGGCTGCGTGTAATCACAAGCAAACTTTTGAATTTATGATATTAGTGTAGAGTCTGTTACTTTATTTTAAAAATACTTATTTTTGCAAGTTAATCTGAAGTGAAAAATGAACAGTCAGATGTCACGCAGGTGAGCTTAGGAAATATTTTATTAACGAAATCGTTATTTCAGAGCTAATGCTGGTATAAAGGCGGTCTTCTTACATAAATCACTTCTGGTGTGGGATTTCATTTTATCCAATACTATTTCTTTCTCGAGCCACTAGGGCACCGGTAGTATCATTAGTTAAGGTAGTTTAGGAGTGGACGTAAAGGTTTATTGCCTTTCCACCTCCAAACCCTTATTTAATCCAGGTAATACGTAACAATTGATTGTAAAATACGTGTGAAACCCTTCCATCAGCTTTACGGAGTACAGTGCCTAGTAAACTTTCCTCTCGATTATTTACAATAGAAAATAGAACGATTTATTTATAGTCTTCAATGTTTACTTCGGATGTTTTATTGAATCGGGCGTTACTTTGTGGAAATAAGAAAGAAAGAAAGAAAATCATTCATTTTGAGAAGTTATTAATAAATTAGATGTTACAAAAGTATTAAAGTATATCAACATATTCTACCATATTTTGGTGTGCAAATATTTTTATATTTATAAAAAATATTGTTTAATTATATATGCTTTAACTTTCAAGCCATAATATAATACATTTTATACAAAACTTTTTTTGCTAACTCAGTGCAATGACAATTTTTTTTATGTTATTAGATTATTTATTATAAAAATTAAAAACGTTCAATAACCTTCGACAAAACCTATTTAATGTCGTTTATGTCGACTTCCAAGCAAATAAAAAAATTCGGTCCATTTATTTAGGAGTTACGGTGCCACAGACAAACAAACACAGGTCAAATTTATAACACCTTTATTTTTCCGGGGTTATAGACAAGAAAGCAGCCCGCATAGAAGCTAAAAGACAACAGTAGCCCACATACACCGTTGATGATATTGCCTATCTTATAGCCGGAACCTTCAGCCACGCGTGCAAGTCTATGGGTTATCCTACCCTTCGACATGGAACAACCAATGGCGCTGCAACTTTCTACTTGGGGCGGTTACATCCTTACGACGATTGTTTTTGCCAAAATCATTCTAGCCTAAATATCCGTAGTACTTTATAGATATAAATTTCCAATTATTATTTATGGTTTTAACAAGTCAATCTTACTTCATTACAATTTTTTACAGTATACAAATTTACAGCCATTTTAGATTACTTCAAATTTACGACCCTTTCGTTATAAATTTGTAAGTATCTCTTCATTAAATTGGATTATATATACCACCTTTGCAACGATATGGACTTAATTCTAAATCCCCGAAATTGAGGAACGGGCACAGAATTTTGTTTTTTATTAATATGAACGAAATATAATATGATGTAGAAAATCAAACGTATAATAAATATGATTAAATAAAGAATTCGATAGACTCAGTTGACTGAAAGTTTGCAATACTAAGAAAACTTTTTAATTTCCAAACAAATGTTTCCCCATGTTGGTTCGGGCTCCTTTGCAGAAGCGACTATCTGCCTTCCTGCCAGCAGCTCGTAAAAGGCGAGCATAGGCTTGCCGTCACAAGCAACGTGATATCCTACTAGGTGGTAGAGTTTCACAGCGACTCACCCGGACTGGTACCTACTCCTGCCGCCATAACGTCATGACTTGTTCCAGTTCGGATTGAAAGGTAAACACACTTTTGCTTGAGGTCTTACATCCCGGCCTCACGTTGGCAACGCACCATTACCACCTTTGGTGTCTCTAGGCGGCGGGAATTTCTTACCATCAGGAAATCCGTCTGCTTGTTTGCCTTAATAATTTTCTTTGTTTCTTCCACTACCTTCGTAAGGTGATATTATTTTTCAACCCTTAACGTGTTATTGTTATAATGTAGGTAAATGTTAGTTCAATTATAACTGCTATTCATAATTATATTAACACTAGCGGCCCACTTCGGCTTCGCACGGATATAAAAATTACATATAAACCTTCCTCTTTAAACACTTGGCTATTAAAAAAACCGCATCAAAATCCGTTGCGTTGTTTAATAGATTTAAGCATACAAATGGACATAGGCACATAGAACGCGACTTTGTTTTCTCGGGCTGAGCACTCTGCTCGGCCCACAAAGCCCGGTGAAGTTGTAAAAACCGCGAGGTTGGCAACACAATACGCATTCCAAAAAAAAAAAAGACTTTGTTTTATACTATGTGGTCATAAGTACGGAATACATTAAAGTGGACAAAAGGTCACAACTTTTAATGAATAGAATTTTCTTTAGTTGACCTTGCAACAGCCAACTACAAATGTGTAGTGTGAAAGTTTTTGCACATAATTATGCTTTTACCTCATGACGTTATAAGACTAAATTAATATATGGAGGTCTGTCGTTTTTCGGAATTCGTCGCACATGAATATGTTTGAAAATCAGTAAGACAATAAAGAAATATTTCCTTATAAAAAAACACGTCGAATATAGACACCAAAGATTTTAATAGTACGTTAAACCAAAGACAATTGACTTTAAAGTTTAAACGTAGCTTTCAGTTTTAATAAAGTTATGTATTCTTTCTACCTATATTATAAAGGCGAAACTTTTTAAGAATGGATGGATGTGTGTTACTCTCTCACGCACAAACTACTGAATGGATTTAGATGAAACTACAGGAAAATAGTTAATACATTAGAATGACATATGAGCTATTTATAAAAAAAATTAATTCTCACTTGGGCAAAGCTGCGAGTGGAAACTAGTAAACATACAAAAAGTATTTAATATAGTAGAGATAGTACCTACTCGTAAGCAAACATACACGAAATTGTCTTTGAACACAACTAGGGGTACGTATTGTATACAGAACCCAAACCGAGGGTTATTAAAAGTTTTGTCTGTATGTCTGTTCACTTTGTACGCAAGAACTAAGTATACTGAACGGGTGTTTAACAGATTTTGTGTAGTCATTATAGCTCGCGTCAAAATTTACAAAAAATCCGGAATATTCTTTCTTTCCCATCACTAACTATGAAAAACCACTATAACGCGTGTACGAAGTCGCGGGTAAGAGCTAGCATAAGTCTCGATGACATAGCTTTTGTTTTGTTGAGGAGTTTGTTTTCCCGCTTCTTTTCCTAACTTACACCTAGCTAGTGTGGAAACAATGATAGTTTATGGTACTTAGAGTTAAACCCAATCGCATTTTAAACACTTAAAAATTGTTCAAATATTAAAACATTATCTATAATATAAAAATTAATCGCTAAATATGGTGGCAAGCGCATAACCTCCGAACGACTTTTTTTATTGTGTTACCTACTTATCAGGAGAAGGTTCTTATGAAGAGAAAAACCGGGAAAGTTGCAGGGAAAATGGGAAAAATAATACTTTAACATTTCCCATACTGAACGCTGGAACGAAGTTCGCCGCGACAGCTAGTATGCTATAAAACTAAATAAAAATATTTGCAAACCACAGTGTATGGTAGAGTATGTGGGTATAAATATTTTTTTGTAACAACTTCTAACACACATATTCAGCAAATATATATATTTTATTTCATTTCGAATAAAGAACTATCAATTTTTTATTGGTCAATAATCGCGTAACAAGCGTAGAAAAAACACACAATCGAATTGTTAAACTCCTCTTTTTTGGAGTCAGTTAAAAAATAGAAAACATAGGTCAAAGTGCAACAAGTCCAGCCAAGAGAAGCAAAGTTTACGTAACGTTTAATGATTTGTGTATCATCAAGCTATTAACAATACGAGGCTTATTCCAACAGGAAGATAAATTCGGTCAGTGAGCGTTGTATTGGTGTACACTATAGGACAAATAAAACGAACTATTGCATACTGACATATTATTCTAAATTCGTTTTAATTTACCATGAAGTCTCTCACTCAATTATTTATATAATTTCAGAATATTTTTTAAAAGAGCAGCCATTTAAAGTATCGTAAAAATATTAGATTTGTCGTCAAATAAAATAAATTTAATATTGTAATAAGCAAATTATAATGGGAAATACATAAATGAATAACAAAATACCAATAACCACAGAGCTTCAGCAATACAGACGTCTATTGTTCGTCACACAAACGGCTGCGGACGGTCTGTGGCGTTAGGCATATACGCTAATAAACCTTCAGCCAATGAGGCGATCAATATTTATATGATTGCATTTGTAAGTTGTACAATCGGCAAAAAAAGTGACTGCACATAAACTTCAGGAAAACTTTTTTGATTAAACTGACAGGCTTTTAGCCTTTTGAAAAAATACTTCAACAGTACTAGAGAACGACCCAAGAAATGTTGACTAGACTAGTCGTGGAACAAGACAGATGTACCAATGGTCAAGCCCATTTAAATAAACGAAAGACGAGCAAAGTGGAGAAACAAGACTAAGAAAACGGATCCTGGATTACCACCTTTAAAAGGAACAACCGAGAAAAAAGACAAGGTGATTACGACTAACAGACACTTAAGACAGTATTTTCAATGTAAATTATAAGTAAATGTAATTATACACTTTTTGTTTACTCGTAAAATGAATTTTATCTATGTATCATTGCATAACAATGTTATCTATGTTACGCAAAATAATTTATTAGTTTGAGGCTGACTGCAATAGCTGCATTTATTTGTCCGCCGGTGCAGTTGTACGTTCAGACCGTCGTGAATTGGATGACTAGTCTTCTAATTGATCGCATTTTTTACTCTTTCGGGTTATCGTGAGTCACGCTCGAAACTGGAAGTAACTTATACCTTGGCATTTAAGAATTTATACGGCTGCGAGATGAACACATATTATATGCAATATAATGTATGCGCAATAAAAATGATAAAATGTTTAACTGTACCTACTTCATCGGATTGATATTGACATAAATTCCTAAATAAATAAAGTATTTCGCCATTTAAGAAAATTTTCTGTACGACGTTTTTTGACATTATGCATGTAACGACCTTCTTGTCCAATATTGATATAATTTAGTTATATATAGATTTCTGATTTATCCCACTAGTGGTAGTGTTGGCTGTAACTCGCCCGGTTTGGTACCAGCTACTCACCTTATAAAGCCATCATAATAATAAAGCTCGTAATGTCATTTTCCGGGTAGGAGGATAGGATAGGCGGTAAACTTACTAAGAAGACTTCATATCTCAGCCTCATATCAGAAACGCTTATCTGAAATTTTTGATGTTTATTTTTAACCAAACCTAAGAAAGGAGGAGGTTCTCCATTAATTTATTGTTTTGTATGTTTGTTACGCGATTACTCCCTCAATAGCCAAACAATTTTAATAACTCTTTTTTAGAAAGATTAGTAATAATTTCTATGTGGTTCCATACGAAGGTCAAACTGAAAGTTCTTTGAAAATCAAAAACTACGCATTCTAGCAAGTTATTAGTTTTATTATAACTTTTCAAAATAGCGTCCATTTACATCAATACATCGCTGCATTCGATGGAACCATTGAGAAAAGCACCTTGCCCACTCGGCCTTAGGGGTCTCTTCGACGGCGTTTTGAAACGCAGCCACTGCTTCTTCGGCGTCCATAAAATGTTTTCCTCGAAGTTTTTCTTTTATTTTCGGGAATAAATAAAAATCGCAGGGTGCGAGGTCGGGGCTATACGGCGGGTGACCCAATAATTCCACGTCTGAGGTCGCCAAATAGTCGATCGTTTGCCTGGCGGTGTGCGACGAGGCATTGTCGTGATGAAGGAGGATCCTGCTGCGAGGTCGTTTCTCTTGAACTTTTTCCAAGACAAGTGGCAAACAGTTGTTAGTGTACCACTCTGCATTAACCGTTTTCTGATCCTCTAAGACAACTGTCGCGTAATGACCTGTCTTTCCGAAGAACGAGGCCACCATCTTTTTTCCAACACTTCGACCTCTCTTCACTTTAGTTGGCAACTCTTCGGAAGGAAACACCCACTGAGCAGACTGTCTTTTGGTTTCCGGATCATAACAGTAAATCCAGCTTTCGTCACCCGTTAGTATGTCGAACACAGCATTTGAGTCACCTCCGTTAAATTTTTGGATCATTTCTCGGCACCAATCAACACGGTGGAGTTTTTGAGCCTCGGTCAAATTATGCGGTATCCAGCGGGCACAAAGCTTCCTGACCACTAAATGTTCATGGAGGATTTTGTGCACTTGACTTATACCTATGCCTAGACTTGACCGAATCTGCTGATAGGTCACTCTTTTGTCAGTCTCTATCATACGCCGCACAACACTGATATTGTCTTCAGTCGTCGCTGTAGAAGGCCGTCCCTCACGCAAATCATCGGTGAGATTAGTTCGACCACGTTTGAATTCATTAAACCAGTTGTAAACTGTGGCACGAGATGGGGCTTCATCGTGAAAAGCCAATCGAAGTCTATCATAACTTTCTTGTTGACTTATATGACATCGAAAGTCATACAAAATCATTGCACGAAAATTTTCTCGGCTTACATTCATTCTGACGTGCACAGACAATTTTCAATTTGCCGCCAAATCGTAAAACAAATGACAAATGAATGAAATGTATACTCAATATTATTGGTAAAGAGTTCTATTTTCAAAATTTAAACTTATTTTTTTAATATAATGCTTTTAAGTTGCCAGTTCTAAAAACTTTCAGTTTGGCCCTCGTATCAGCTTTATCATGATCCGACTTGAGTTTTTTGAGTTAAAGTTAATACTGCACAAATGAGTGTTTTTTTTAATGTTATCATTGATAAGATCTTCAGCACAAGTGAAACATTTATATATCTTTAAGTGTAATTCAAAAACTAAGTAGTGTGGTATTTTTATTTTATTTTTTTATTTTATAACATTGGAAGGCAAACAGGCAGACGGATTTCCTGATGGTAAGAAATTCATGCCGCCTAGAGACACCAAAGGTGGTAATGGTGCGTTGCCAACCAGAGGACGGGATGTTAGGCCTTGAGCAAAAGTAAGTTAACCGGCTACCTTACACTCCGAACCAGAACACGTCATGACGTTATGTCGGCACGAATAGGTAAGGCAGTGGTATCAATCCGGGTAAGTCGCTGCGAAACTCTACCACCTAGTCAGATGTCACGGTGATAGTGACGGAAAGCCTAAGCTCGCCTTTTACGAGCTGCCTGGCACAGGAAGGCAGATGGTCTATTCTACAATGAAGCCCGGACCAACACGGGGAAAGTGGTGTTGATAAAATGAATGTAGGACCGATTGGAAACATTTGCTATCTATCGAATAAATAATTATCAAATTGCGGCGTGGTACCCAATAAAATAGTTAGTAGTCGATTCTTGCGGTTTTGCTGCAAATTATTTATGACGTGTATTTTTACGAGTAAGAAGGTCGCCTGTTGCCTGCCTCACCGAAATATTTAAAAAAATGAGAAGCGTAAGATAGTGAAGAAACTGACAGCTATTTAGGTGCTGAAAAAATGGTCTATTAGTCGGGATGTGGGAGTCTTTTAAAAGCCATTATCTAAATACATACGTCGCCACGTTTAACAATAAGAACTATTGCGAATACTAGTCCTTCTTTGTAAAGATGAAACATCAGCCGATTTTGTTTTACATAACAATTTATTGTGCACTAAACATATAAATAAATTCAGAAACTTAAAAACCAATTACCATAACTATACACAAAGGCGGCCTTATCGCTTAACCAACGATCCCTTCCAGACAGCCTTATTATTAGGAAATACAACCAAAGAAATGTGCAATGGTGGTCATATTACACAAAAAAAAGAACACAAAACATCAAATTGGAATAAAATTACTATTATGATAATGGAAAAATAAAGGGATTACCTTAAACAAGTCAGAGTGAACAAGAAAGTGATGTTTAGGTATGTTTTTAGATATTGATATTAAGATTATATTATTGCCTCTGCGGTTTACCGGTTCAAGTGTTGAACTTTACTAAGTGATGTTTCAGGATCGATTTCCAAGGTAGGCACAAACAGAAAATGTGTTTTCAATGTTTTAATAAAAAAAGTGTTGCTCGACATTGGATATGTGTCTGGTTGTCTATGGATTTGCCATCTATCACATTGTGGACTTTGTCTTCGGCTATTCGTAAGTGCCCTGGTCCCTCTGCCTGCCTCTTCGGGGGTACGGGCGTGAAGATGTATTTTTATATTCAAATTTTATTACTTATTATTATTATTATTATTACAATTTGTAAAGGGCAAAAATCTCAAAAGAAAATTTTTGCTCATTCTTGTTTCTAATGTCGTGATTATTATCCAAAAGGTAGAGTTTTGTAATTACTTGGCTTGATTCAAACTTACCCATATTCCTGAGGACGTAACCTATGCAATAAAAACACGTACATCCCGCGGGAGCGCAGAAAACGCGTTAGAAACCGGGGGACATAACTAGTAATTAATATAAATGGAATTTCTCATGTAACCTCGCTTGTGTCGTTACTTCCGTAACGAGTTTGTTAATACTTTTGAAATACCTATATCAAATTCGGTTTATGCGAGAGCTTTCGCTTGGAGTTTTGATATTTAAAACTTCATAATGTAGATATTAAATTTACCAACTCTACTTGTGACGGTCTCCTTTGTACAAAGGTTTGGTAGTTTGCTTTAGTGCTGAGCACCCTTTGTCTATCTTTTATTTGTCTATCTTATCCATCCATTATGTATTGTATGTGTGTATTATGTGTCCATTTGTAGTATTTAATCCTCTATACATATTAAAAATCAAGTAAAATTTCTGTACATTAAGAATATTGCAAAAAAATATTACGATATACCACTACGCTTCTAAAGAACCGGAACTCAAAAAAAACTAAAATAATTGAATTGTAGGTTCGTTTTAAAAACTACGAAACACAATTTCGTGTTATGTTAATCAAAATCGATTTCAAAGCAAAATTATCTTCGATTGAAAGAGATCTGTAGTTATAATAATGCGAAAGTCTGTCTGCTGCTCTCTCACGACTGGACAGAATTTGATAAAATTTAATATGCTCATAACTAGAGATCCGAGTTCAAACACATAGACTATTTTTATTTAAAATTTAACTCCTAAAGGATTGTAATAATAAATATGAGATACAAAATTGTATGAAAATCGTTATTATTGTACGCTGACTAAATCGCGGGTAAACAATTAGCTACTTGCTAATACTGTGGACTCCACCATCAGTTCTGTCCAGATGTGTTGTGGATTTAATAAAACTGATTCCGTATATAAGTCACTGAGGTTCATCCATTCAAGCGTGATACGATGACCACGCGAGATAGGGATTCATTTTTTTATGTTATTGGAAGACAAACAAGGAGGCGGATTTCCTGATGGTAAGAAATTCACGCCGCCTAGAGACACCAAAGATGGTAATGGTGCGTTGCCAACCTGAGGATAGAATGTTAGGCCTCAAGCAAAAGTAAGTTTACCGGCTACCTTCGAACCGGAACACGTCATTACGTTATGGCGGCGGGAATAGGTAAGGCGGTGGTACCAATCCGGGCAAGTCGCTGCGAAACTCTACCACCTCGTCAGATGTCACGGTGCTAGTGATAATAAGCCTATGCTCGCCTTTTACGAGCTGCCTGACAAGAAAGGCAGGTCTATGCTACAAAGGAGCCCGGACCAACACGGGGAAACATTTTTTTATGTATATAGATATAAGTTTGATAGAGTTATTTTATTCATTGGTATAATTTTGTTGCAGCACAAATGACGCCGCCAAGGTTCACAATGCAGCCATCATCGTCGAACAGTATAGTAAGAGAAGGCACAACCAAAATTTTACAATGTTCAGCAGTCGGTAAGGACATATTCTGTTTATTGGAGTAGTGTTGTAGTACCGATTAATAATCTGTAGATTACAGATGTCAATAATGTTTTCCAATCTACTTCTTCTGTACTTAACATCAAACTGAGACATTATTGTTTGTTTGTATATATATACAAAAACAAGTCACGATGTTTGTCGGCACACATTTGTGCAACGGCTGCACCGATATTTATGAATATGTGTACCCCGTGTTGGTACGGGCTCCTTTTCAGAATAGACCATCTGCCTTCCTGCCAGGCAGCTCGTAAAAAGCGAGCATAGGCTTACCGTCACTACTACTAGCGACCAGAGGGTAGAGTTTCGCAGCGACTTACCCGGATTGGTACCCACCGCCTTATCTTTTCCTGCCACCATAACGTCGTGACGTTTTCCTGTTTAGAGGGTAAGGTAGCTGGTAAACTTACTTTTGCTCGAGGCCTAACATCCCGGCCTCAGGTTGGCAACGCACCATTACCACCTTTGGTGTCTCTAGGCGACGTGAATTTCTTACCATCAGGAAATCCGTCTGCTTGTTTGCCTTTCATTATCATAAAAAAAAATACTTATTTGATGATATGAATAAGTCGTTAATTTCATTCCAAAATTATTTTAAAGTCTCGTTGGGCGATGGGCTAGCGTACACCCCATCGACCCACCGCAAGGCTTAAAGTTCGATTCTCAACTAGGACGGGCATTAGTGTGATGAAATAAGATAGATTTGAGGTCTGGATGTAACGTTAAAGTTTTACTGGTGTTTGTTTAAATATTTCTATGTATTGGTATCGGTGGCCAGTATCACAAGCCTGTGATTTGCTTATTTTGGAGCTATGTAAATTTATGTGATTTGAACGAGGGTATTATATTTTTTATTTTATTTGTTTGTTTTAATTTATTATTAACACGTGATGCCAAAACTTTGAACCCCTTTTTACGAAAATTGCGCTGATGCAGGAGCATTCAATTTGGCATACTTATAGCTTATGTGTAGGAGAAGTGCAGAACGCTAATATTTTTCAATAATAATGCTTATAAAGTACATTAAATCAATAAATAAAACATTACCCACACTACCATGCATTTAACACACAAACAAATATATTGATGTTGACGATAAAAGATCACAGATGGCACACTAACTGTTCAGGAAACAAAGTAGTTGAACTTGTGAAATGAAGATGGCGTTTTTATCAACAAGATATTAAAATTTTGATATTAAAATGTTCGAATTTCGACCATTGGGTAACTACTAGTTCTTTTAAAACGTCTCTGACAGGCTTTGGAACGGTTCGTCTGTTTCCTAAATCGTCTGTGCATCACCACGTGTCACACACAGTGAACATTCCCCGGGGACACGTCATCGAGCGTTGTAACATACTTGTATCCGTAGACGAAAATTCACTCATAATTTCTTTAATTCTATTTTTTCACATATAACACTTACACAGAGTACCAATTTTACAAAATGTTTATTTGCACACGATTACGGAATGAAGCTTTCTGCCAGACAAACGAACACACAAATACACACTTCGTGGCTGCAGGGGATTTTTTTTAGTAAGACAAAGGACGGCAATAGTTACACCGAGTAATTTAAATAAACTTTTTGTGAACGTCAATACTTTTCGACTTATCCTCTAAATAAATTTATAAAACAAAAGTTTATTCAAATTGGTCGATCTAGCCATTGCCGTGCTTTACTTTAATCAAACAAAATCCACACCCAAAAAGAGTTGGCATCAACCTTCTTAAGTAAGTCTACCTCTGGGTCAGTACTGGACTACATGTTATTATTCTAACGCTGATCCAGAGTAGGTACTCTCTAAACCGCATAATATAATATTTGAAGTCAACACATACCAGTTCATGTCTTTTTTCAATCAAAAAAAGTTGTCTTTAATTGTATCATCTTCCACACGGCCACATCTGCACGGTGCTCCACATGTGAAGTGCTGACGTCAGCGCCACGATCATGTATTTCTAACATGTCCTGTGCTAGTTCCAGATGCGACCATCAGGCGATATCATATTGAGTTGGTCTCATTTGTCTCATACATAACGCATGCGTCTACATGAGAGCGAAATTCACATGACAGAAGGAAAACCTTAGAGACCATACATATACTTCACGCAAATTTAATGTTAACCCCTAATGTTCCGTCACTGGGTGATATTTTTACCCCTTCCTAACAAATTTAATGTTAACCCCTGATGTTCCGTCACTGGGTGATATTTTTACCCCTTTCTAAAAATACGCCACTCGTCACATAAACGTGTCTCGTCGAGGTTTCGAAAAATAAGTAATTTTATAAATGGCCTAGTTTCCAACAAAATATAAAGTTTTGATTTTATTTTATTTTTTTCAATTTATTTATCCTATGGTTTAAAACAACAAGAGAATACCATCAAATAATACACTACGAAAAGCGAGCTTATCTCTGATACCTGTGTTAGTTCGTATCCTACAAAAAAAAGATCATCTGCTTTCCTACCTTGCAGCACATGAGTGGCGAGTATAGATTCAATGTCGACCACCACACACCTTATACACCTTCCCTGTATAGGGATCCACCGTCTTACCTATTCCCGTCATCGTAATGACTGTTCGACGACGATGTCATATCTTCTTCCAGCGATCAAATTAACCGACCACATGTGTTACAAATTAGTTGCTACATTGAATTTATTGGTATGTTTGTTAGCTGCCTTTCTTGTATATCAAGATATAAAAATAAAACACATTGTAGCTTTGCCTTTGCCTTTGTAGCTTTAGAACTCACTATCTGATTTGAAATCAGGTTTTTGGTGATTAGTTTTTTTTTACATTCAGCGCTAGGTAACTTTACCTAGCGTTTTTACCAGGAATCCCGCAATATAATAATAATAATAGCGCAAATTCGGCCTCATATGGAGTACTGTTCTCAACTCTGGGCAGGGGCTCCAGAGTACCAGCTCCTTCCGTTTGACCGCATTCAACGTAGAGCAATTCGAATTGTCAATGACCGGGCAATTACCAATCGGCTTTATCCCTTGTCGCTGCGTAGAGATGTTGGGTCGCTCAATGTTTTCCACCTCATCTATCATGGGGAATGTTCTGAGGAGTTGTTTGGCTTAATTCCAGCCGCTGATTTCCACCTTCAGACTTCGCGACAGAGTTTAAAGTATCATGCCCACCATCTTGATACGTGGCGATCTACAACTGTGCGATTCGGAAGACTTTTCTTACCTCGCACAACATCTTTGTGGAATCAGTTACCGAGGGCGGTATTCCCAAACAATTATGACTTGGGGACCTTCAAGAAAAGAGCGTCCTCATTCCTTAAAGGTCGGCAACACATTTGTGATACTCCTGGTGTTGCGGATGCCCGTGGGCGGCGGTGATCACTTTCCATCAGTTGACCCACTTGCTCGTTAGCCTCCTCTTATATCTATAAAAAATAATAATAATGAAGACGTCACCTTTTTATCGTTCACTTAAAAAAACTACTACTGAATTCAAGCCTTTCAGATTTTTTTGCCGCAGGCATGCAAGCGATTGGTATCCTCGGGCTACTCGTGTAGACAACGTTTATTCAAAACTTTTTTCTTTCAGGCATTCCACAACCAATGTATAGATGGCTCAAAAACGGACACGCTTTAGGAGAATATTCGTCGGAGATATTTTATAAGATTCACAATACTCAGCGTCAGGATGCAGGAGCTTACCAATGTATCGCTAGAAATGACGTTGGAGCCATTTTCAGTGAAAAAAATAATATTGTAGTTGCTTGTAAGTAAACTAATAAACTTTTAGATTTTAGACCATTTCAAAGTCTCAAATTTTGTGACCTGACCTGACAGCCGTACGTGAGGATGGGATCCGAAGATGTAGGCATACGTATCATAGAAAAAGCTTGTCCGTTCATATTAATTACTACAAGTCAAACAAAGAGCTGTTCTTTCTCGTGGCTATACTTAAATGGTCTCAAAACGACACATGGTCTCTAAAATGATCATGACGGTGATGTTGATAAATGGCGTTCCCACTTTTAATGATAATGATAAGATTATTTTTATTGTTTAATCTAGAAAGTATTTTAGAGGAACTTAATTTAAAGAAAATGAACCCGGTGATTATAATGGGCTAAAGAAAGTCAAATATTATGCACCTTTTTGATCCTAATTTTGATATTTAAAGCTCATTTTGTTTTAGATATGGGGGTTTTTGATAATGTTGTTGAAACTGAAGTTGCGGTTGAATCTGGTAAGGCAGCTATAATGGACTTCCCTCACATAGAGTCAGAGCCTCCACCCTCAGTGATATGGCAAGATGAAGATGGTGTTAATGGTGTACTACGATATGATCAGAAATATGCTATAACAGACAAACATCAACTTGTTATTTTATGTGCTTCCAAAGACGACCAACGCTCCTATAGGTAAGTTATCATATTAATCTTATAAATAACAAAGTTTGTTTGTTACTTCTTCGCAAAAAACTGCTCAACTGATTTTCATGAAATTTGGCACACACATGGAGGGTAACTTTGATTAAAACATTGTATATTTTTTATCCCGAAAAAATGTTCCTGTGGGACCAATAACCACGCGGACAACAGTTAGTACAGTATTGTTATTTATTAAAAAAACGACGAAATGAAAGAAACGAAAATCGTTTCACACTGTCACAACTAAACTGATGAGCCGATTTGTAAGAAAATTGGCATGGAGTCAATTACAAAATCGGTATCAATCATTTGATTTTTTTCCTGGTGGTTCGCAAAGATTGATGATCCACTTATATATATCCACTCAGATTAGATACAGATCCACTTTATGCAGACATCTTTTTAAGAATATCCAACTTGCAATACTGGTTAAGTGACGTCTAGTTCCAGAAGGGAAAGAGTATCGCCTTAGGTAATGTTTAACTGAATATCTTGTGTCAACCAAAGGCATGTTAGTCTTACCCTCTGCATCGCAAGTTAGAAAAACACATAGTAGAATAAGGGGGGCGTGTAGACCTGGGTAACTCCAAGACCACAGAACAGCTCATATTAAGATGTTAAACCAGAGCTGCAAACCGACTCACTGTTTAGTTCAACTTATCTACAGAAATCATATTCGTGAACAGTTGCTCAAACCGAACCACATGTCAGTCAATGATTACAGCTTTTTTCGTCATTGGTCATATATGTTAGTTATTAGTCCGAAACATTTCAATTGAGTCGTGAGTTATTGTTGACTTATGCCCGGTTCCTATAATCAACGAATCGTAATCCGTCAGCTAAACCATTCGTAGTTTGTTCAAAAGTAACGGAGCGTTACCAATATTTTCAAAAAATGTTTAGAATCAATAGTCGGGAACGAGCAACCATTGCTAGTAATCTTACTAAGCGTACAAAATACTACCATCCGTAATCAAAAGACCCGTTTTTTGAATATAGGAACCGGGCATTAAGCTGCAGCTCTAACTCATAACATGTTTACTGAGTTGCTTGCCGGTGCAACATGGGCTTTTAAAAAGTTTATTTAAAAAAAGTCCTTGGAAACGCAGTTTTAGTGATCTTGAGTGATAGTAATAAAAACACCTTAGATTTTAGAAGTGCGTTGCTAATCAATAAGTTTAATGACTGCCATCTCCTCTAATCTTACTTATTTACTACTAGATTTCTCACCTACGGGGCGATGGAATCGTCACATCTCTACAGTAAAATTTCAGTATTAATCGAAATTTCTATTACCTGGTCATTTATTAATTTACATTTTTGCAGAGCCCGAGCTATAAATACTCAATTAGGAAAAGTTGAAAATAGTCCGTACATTAAACTGATAGTTTACGGCGACGAAAATAGAGAAATAGCACCAGAAATAATCATAAAACCACAAGACACCATGATTATAAAGGGCCAAGAGTACACAAACCTCTATTGCATAGCAAACGCAAGACCTTTACATGAGCTTGAAACTCTGTGGTTTAAAGATGGAGTGCTTATAGATTTAGTAGAGATTACGTATGACCTTAACGACCAATGGAATAGGACGCTTAGTTTAATATCAGCCAATCACAACCACACTGGACAATACTCGTGTCAAGCGAGGTTGAAGACTGGGGGGTTCGCTACAGTAACTGCCTCTGCAATGGTTACAGTATATGAAAAACCCATAATGTTGACTAGCTTGAAATCAGAAACATTAGGTGAATATGGCAGTACGATAATTTTGGAATGTAACGTCCAAGGTATACCATTGCCAGGAATCACTTGGTTTAAAGATGGTAAAAAAATAGCCAGTGTGGGTGCTGATGCAGGTGAGCCGGATAGTGTAGATGTGGACGATGGGGGCGGTCGTTATCGCGTAGAAGTGGATCGGTCGCTTGTCATAAATCATTTGAAGATGGAAGATATGGGCATATACCAGTGCATAGCAAGTAATGAAGCAGGGGAATCATCTATTTATACCTGGTTAAAGATTAAAAGTATGTATATTTTTACTTACTTCTTTGTAAACTTTTGCTGCTTAGTCTTGCGACGCCGTTTTAACGTCTGTTATATTCTAAAATGAAGAAATTTCTAAAGTTGGATGTGAATATATACCTTCCAGAAGCTTTAAATTATTTGTTTAAAGAGTAAATGGATGAATTATATTTGTTAAGGCTCGATCATACCAGTTTCATGTCATAGGTACAGAGGTAAAGAGTTAAAACGGCGATTGGTAGCTAAGCTAGCATTTGTGTAAAAATATCCTTTAATATAATACGTAATTTCTTCATATTTTACCATGATACAGTACCGGAGAGTAAGCGCTTTCCACGTTCCATGAAGTTAATTAGAATGAGGACTGCGGATAAAAAAGCAAAAACATTCAAATTTGATACTGGCAGTAAGGAACACCATGCGTTATGCACTTGCACTTTTAGACGATGGTTGTTTTATTCACCAGAGTGATCGCTTTTCATTTATTTAGATATCATAATGTAATTTAAACTTGTACAATTTTGATTTACAATAGTAAGATTTTTTATTCAAATAGCAGGTCTGTTCTCAAGCTTCGTCATACAAATAGATAAGTTTATTTGTGCATGTTTAGAAAAATTGCGTGCTTTCACATAAATCGAGTTGTATCATTTTGGGCCTAAACCATGTACACTATAAATAAAAGTAACGAAATGTTATAACTCTATATTATTCGGAAATAATTTTTAACTTTCTATGACATTTTAAAATTTTAAAATCCACATGCCCATGGCGATATTGCCAACATTCAGTTATGAAATTGGCTTTATATGAAATTTAGAATGGTATGAATAAGTAAGTTATAAAAATTCGGATTTTATATAGAATACATATTCTGCCCATGGATAATTCCTGTTTAGCAAATATTAATCTTAATATTAAAACGTCATGGACAAGGTTTTGGCCCAAGCTCCAAACAATAATGTAAAATTTCTTTTGTTCCTTTTCTTCTCTAATTTGCAGTTATGTTCACTTTTATCCGTGATAGACCATTCAGCATTAAAGAAGTACGTCACCCGAGGAATCTGTGTCCATAGTAAATCCTGTAAGATGTTTCTGTTGACCTGGGACATGTATGATGTCGTAAAGTGTAGTTTGTAGCATTTGAATTATTTATCCTTCGCCTTGGTGAATATATTACGTTTCGGTGGGAGCTCAAGTAGTTTTGCATACGTAATGCATATTGGCAAACATATCTGCCGAACTGGGCTATTTTATTTCGTTTTAATGTCAAAAATAACGTTCCTATCAAACATTTCGTCTCCAATTTTACGTCGTATAAAATAAAACGTCTCGCGCGTTGTCCATTTGCTCATTTACGATATTTAATAAACCAGTTTGATCTCTGGATTGCGAGTACACGCTTTGCCGTTTTACTTCAAATGCAAAGTCAATAAAAGAGATCTAAGAAAAAGATACACAAGATAGTCAAGTTTTAAGTCACATAGAATTTATCTAAAACATTTTACATCTTATAAATATAAAAATCTTGTGTCACGATGTATGTTGCCAGTAAACTCCAAAACTATTGAACCGATTTAGATAAAATTTCACAACTGTCTGTAGTTTGGTCCAACTTAAAAGAAGTTCGCCGGGACAGCTAGTTATATAATAAAAGTTTAGAACTGTTAATTTTTTTTATAACTTTAAAAATAAGTAGAGCAATGATTCCTCAATTATCTGTAACTCTTCTGTAATACTCCTCCTGTGACAAACGTCCGTTGGCGGCAGTGATTACTTATCACATACCATCATACTCACTTGCCCGCTTGCCTTTCCCTCTTTGCAAAAGTAAGTGCATGAGCCATCAATCTCATTATACTCGTATCTATTTCTCTTGGTACATTTTTTAAATAATACGTAATGCTCTGTATAAAAATGTAACTTCATAAGTCCATAACATACTGTAAACATCGAAAATAGACAGCATTAACTTGAGGCTCATAGAATGTATGTACTCCGGTAATCCGACTAAATGGAAGCTTGTAAGGCTGTAGAAGATTTACAGATAAGTAAACCTTCCATGAGATATCGCAGCCGAATCCGGTGGCTTGGTGTACCTTTTACATTGTTACGTCTTATTATCCAACAAAATTCAGTAGGTAATATAGTTATTACTACATCATATTTGTTGATAAAGAAAGAAGGCAGTTTAAAACATTTTTTAACATCAGATAAATTATAATATTTTGATAGGAATCAAGATTTAAAATTTTGTCTACAAAAATAAGGTACGGCTAAAGATAACCAGAAAATTTCAATGAGAAAAATTCTATATTATTTAATTTTATTTTCGCGGAGATTCGACAGTGGAAATTTATAGTTTTGTTAGGTTAAGCGAGTGACTTAAACAAGAAATAAAAAAATGTATTAAACAATGTAGAACAAGTTCTTCTGATTGTTTTTTTTTTACATTTTAATTGTGACACTTTAAAGGTTCATCGTAATGTATGTGTTTAATTAGACCATGTTTCGAGATAATGAGATCATCCACAACCGGTCAAATATTTTATCTTTACCAAAACAACCATAAAAACTTTTTGGATGTTAAAGCACTTACAGAGAAACAAAAAATAGTCACAACAGCAACCCATATAATATCGAAATTCTTATTTCATAGTTTTATTAGACTTTATTATCTGAGTCCTTATTGCGTAACATGGTCAAATTTTTAATATCTTTACGTTCGTTCACACATGCGACTCTATAATTTTATTCGATCACTTTTGTGTTCTTTGTTTGTTCTTTATTAATACCTTTTGTAAAATGATGTTATTTAATTCATCAATGAATATAACGACAACGACAATTAAGAGACTAAAGCTTCGACTCCTGCGTTAGTCAAAACTGTGTGACAGGAAATAGGACGCTCACAATATAATTCGTAACATGAAAAAGACATATTTAAAAATGGTGTCGCATGTCTGAACGCACAATATGCTTCATTGTTATAGCAGACTACAGATGTCATGAAATAATTTTGAAACAATATTTACCCACCAGTATTAAATCCATTTATTATGTTCACTGCATGTTGTGTCATTCACTAATATTTGCCACTGATCTGTGTGATTACTAATGTTTTTTGTACCATGCGATTCGTTTAAAATTTTAACTAACTAACATCGCTTCAAACCTACGGTCAATCATGAAATCTTAAAATATCATTATGACAAGTTATGAGGAAAAATATGATTGCTTTTAATTTTGACATCTTATGAGCATGAGCAAGATCAAGATTTAAAGTACATGTATTTAAGCCAAATTTAGACTACAGTCGTTTTATTAATAATCATGGACAAATGTAGGATAAAAATTAAGTTTTATTATAATATTAAATTAAAATAGTATTACCATATAATGAATGAATCAATACAATTTATTATGCACCAAAATTTACAAAATAATACATACTTTTTTACTTATAATAATATTTAACTTAGGTGCACAAAGGCGGTCTTATCGCTTCAGAGCGTTCTCTGCCAGACAAACTTACTACAACACCCAGGTTGAACCTTGGAATACTTTACTCCAATTTTATTAAAAAGACGGCAAGAGTACAAAGACAAAACAAGACCAAAACTACGACGTACAAGATTTAAGCTAAACAAGAGACTTACGTACAATTATTTAAAAATAATTAAGAATATAAAGTACTAATTAGGGATGACTACGAAAATTACAAATATTTAAATAAGACCAAGATTGAGCTACCACGATCATCACCAAGAGTGACTTATTCAAATTTTTTAACCGACTTTGGAAAAAGAAGGAGATTAAACGTTCGACTCGTCTATTTTTGTGTATGTTATTTGATTTTTTTGCGCATATAGATGAAGCGTTAATCATTATTTTCAATCAAGCAAAAATGGTTTTTTTGCAGTTTTACTGCGCTTAAATTATGGTACTGTCTATCACTATTGTAATACTTTGCTATTTGCAGCCAACATTAAATCCTTTTTTCTGCAGCAAGCTTCAACTGCAAAAAAATCGCGTGTTTGTCAACAGTAGTAAATGTAATTTTCCAATTCAAGCCCACGTATGATTCATATTCGTGAGTCCAAGTAATTTTCACACCTAGACAAGCTATTACAGTAACGCGATAAGTCCAGGAGACATAAATATAAATCGTAGAATTGCAATATTTCATTATTACAATACTAGTGGCCCGCCCCGACTTTGCACGGGTATAAAATATACATATAAACCTTCCACTTCAATCACTTTATCTATTAAAAAAACTGCATCAAAATCCGTTGCGTAGTTTTAAAGATTGAAGCATACAAAGGGACATAGGGACAGAGAAGCCGACTTTGTTTTATACTATGTAGTGATGATGTATGTGTTATAAAAGATAATAAAGTAATTGTTTTTTTATTGAATTGTGTTGGTGTCAATCTCAAAATATGTGATCTAATACAACGATTTCCAAAGTGAAACCTGCGGAACCCTTAGGATTTCATAGAAGTTGTTGTTACTGAAATTACTTATTTTGTAACTCATTACTGTTAAAGTAGATAGGTAAGGAGTAAGCAAAGAGGGAACATGTTGATAAAAGATAGAACAATTTCATTCTTCAAATTTAGAGATAAATATGAAAAAGTACTAGTTCAAGTATATATACAATTAATAATTAATAAATAATATGTACACTTGAGTTAGTTTAAAAAATTGCTGTGAAATAAACGACTTTAGGTGGGTGTTCCGTTATACTTGAAAGTTTGGGAACATCTGATCTAATAAACTTAATTATTGATTTACGTAATACTATATTGGCGACATGCCTGAAAGTCCATGATATATTATTAAGTTTACATTTGTGTGTGCCAGGGCCGGCCCCAGGGATGGGCGGACCGGGCGGCTGCCCAGGGCGGAAAATTTTTGGGGGCGGCAAACAAATTTTAAAGAACAGCAAATTTTAAAATATGAATAAAATCATAATATGAATGTGTAGTGTCTCATTTGTATGCAGACTAGATTGCAATAGAACTGCCTTGAGTAGTCGCCTTAACATTTTTAGAGATAAGAGACATTCATTTATTTTACATCCACCATTTTTTAATCCTATAAAATAGAACTATATTACTAAAACAAATGCTATTTTTAATTATTTTAAATAACTGACATTTTATTAATGTCAATCTTCGCATGAATCTTCGAAACGAATTGCATGGTACCTTTCGTATGTGCATAGTGTTCTATGGTAGAGCTCGTACTAACTACCGTGTGGCTTGTAGCGTCACCGCCAGTAATGCAGACCGCGCCGGCGAACCTCACTGTCCTGGATGGTAAAGACGCCACTATTGCGTGCCGAGCCATAGGGGCACCCACTCCGAACGTCACCTGGTACTTTAACGGTAAGTAATACATAGTAATAAGGTATAAACATGCACTTGTACTTTTCCACATTTTTTGTCGTTTTGGTGGTACATTATATAAATGTAAAATAAAATTGTAAAAAAGCTATGTACTTGCAGCATGTTTTTAAAAATTTAATTATCGATACAGGTTGCTGGGACGCTTCGGGGTCCTAGTTTTTTTTTGCTATATATATTTTTTTATATGCTACCTTTCAATTGGCATTTCGGTATTTGAAGGGAATAAATCCTATGTAACATTCAAATGTAGTGAAAAAACGGACTACGCCGAAACAATGTATATAAATAGTATGCAACAAAAAAAAATCATAACTTAAAATTTACCTTCATATCAATAACCTACACTGTAAAGATTAAATACGGAAAAAGCTCCTTTTTCTATACAATGCAATGAGGATCTGTTCCATACTGATCATGGAGATAGGTTTTGACTTAGACAATGAATAGGCTTTACGTTGCAAATACTTTTAAATCTTCGGCTTGCAAGATTTATTCAACATATTGCGATTGCGAACATCCAACCGCCGAGCTGAAGGTTATCGGTAAGCGCAAAAGCATCGACTCATATACATAGTTCACACTTATTTGAGTGGGCTTTCTGAATATTATAGAAAAGAGTTTCGTGAAAAAAACACCGACTGTAATTTTTTAAATCTTTAAAAACATATTGAGTGAATCAGCCGTTTTAGGAAATATAATATACAAAGTGAATATTTTGTGATCATACGAGTTAGTTTTGTTGCAAGCTAAAAGAGATTTAACAAAAACCATAAACACAGTATTAATACTGGGAAATAAAATATTTTGTTCCTGGTCTAAGTAGAGGATCAATTTGTTAATGCGCCAAAATACAGAGGGTAGTAACTAGTAAGTAATATTGAGGTGACGACTGGCACTCGATACTCTCTGCCTACCCCGTAAAAGACTTGGCGTGAAGATAAGTATGTATGTAGTAATATTGGAGTAGATAAAATTAGAGTAGTAGTTTGCCTACCCCGTAAAGGACTTGGCGTGAAGATATGTATGTATGTATGTATGTATTAATACTGGAGTAGATAAAATGCTCTGATTTCACTACTACTCTTAGTAGTTTCTGCAACCAAAAGTAAAAATCCAAATATATATAACATTGAACGGTAAGTGGAAGTCCTAATAGATTAGATGAACTTTGTCATAAACTACGTGGCCAAGAAATGCTGATAAAAAAGTTACAATAACCCAGGTGTCTCCAAAGTGGTGACAAAGTTGTCACAGACTTTAGATTAATGAAGTCCGTACTTCTTAGTTCGTTTCTGAAAGTTGGTCACTCTGTGAACTTTTCAATTAGTATTGAAGACTAAAACTTGGGCTAGTCTTAATAAATATCCCTGCACAAAATATATAAATCGATCTCATCCCAAAGAAAGCAAATTATATGCTTGTGTTGTGGGTGTTAATCAACATAAAGTATCTTCTTTACGCCCACATCTGCGAAGAGTTAGATAGAGGCACAACCAGGGCACCCACGACTAGCCGAAGACACTAACTTCCACGAATTGACAGGTGGCAAGCCTTTCGCCAATCGGGCACATATCCAATCCCGAGCAACTTCCTTTTTATTAGAAAATTAATAATTATGGAAGGACATTTCATAGGCATCGTGTCCTACTGTGGGTGGACAGAACCCTTCTGACGAAGCGACTGGTTAAGGCACTTGGTCACTGCCTTTCCACTCTACTCAATGAGTGTCATGAAACTTGATTGAGTCCTGCTATTATCTAATAAATGTTATTAGTTAGCAAGTTTGCAGTAGAAGGATGTCTCATTGATAATATACTAATACGCGGAAATACTTAAGTAGATACCGTAATAAATGTGACATAATTCCAGACCCGGAATTACAGACACCGATTTTCACATATGCCGGTTCCGGTCGAGAATCGAACCTGGCCCACCTGATTCATCAGTGTTCTTTGGTTTGTAAAGCTAACCTCATGGCCAATAAGGCGGTTAAAATTGGTGGATAAATGTATCTTATACCAACCTGATGCTATTATGGAACGCTCGTTCAATAAATTGACAAGATGCCCGAACCTCAGAACAAAACAATGGTGAGCAGGTAACGTTATAAAAGCTGGAATGGATGCTGCTGAACACCAATTTGGAAATGTTGTATCAGGACCCAGGAATTAGTGCCCACGCACAGTACCAGTTATAACGAGCATAAATAAAATGTAAGCACAACTCGATGGCTATATTTAGGGATATTGGTACTAGTCACACTACTACCTGTACTTATGGAAATAATAAAAAAAGTGAGTTTACATCATTTCCTTGCAACATTTTGCCTTGAACGACAAATCTCAACTTAAAAAGTAGTGAGGTAGTGACTACCGACCCACTTAAGTATTGGTATTTGAAAATAACAAAGATAAAAAAATGTTTTTTTTTTCGAAGCACTGAAACACTGTACCACCTCGTTGGTCGAGTGGCTAGCGTACACGCCTAACTACGCCGACCAACCGCGAGGCACGGGTTTGATTCCCGACGGGGCAGGCATTTGTGTGATGAACATTTAGATGTCTACATTTCCGGGTCTGGGTGTTTATTAAATTTATTCTGGTATCTATTTAAGTATTTCTATGTATCAGTATCGTTGACTAACACCCATAACACAAGCATGATAAAATTTGCTTACTTTGGGGTTAGATTCAATTTATGTGACTTGTCTAGGGATATTTACTATTGTTATTATTATTATACGAATCATTCAAGAAACAAAGCAACGTTTCCCGCGGCTATATTTAACCTAGATGTCCGGTAGAAACGACAGCAAAATATTAAGTAATATGTTGTATTAAGTTGTTAGTAACTGGTTGTATAGCCAGCAGTATGGCTGTCCGACTTCCAAACTCTGAAGCTCATGTCAACTTAGTCTAATTAGTTACTAGCTGCCCGTTCCAGCTTTGCACGGGTGGGCAAAGCTTGTATGATATTATACATATAAACTTCTTTAATTATGCTCTCTATTGAAATAAACACATCAAAATCCGTTTCGTAGTTTTAAAGATCCAGCATACATAGGGACAGACAACGGAAAGCGACTTTATTTTGGACTATGTAGTGGCTAGAATAAAGTTGCTCAAATTTAGACCCACGGTCCTCAAGACTATTTGCCCTTTAACAAAACACTGGATATATACATATATTCACGCCAAGTCCCTTGAAGAAATTGTCGAATGCCAAGTGTCAGAGTTTCACACTCTTGATCACCACCCTCGTATAATACCCGAGCGATTTTTTCCAGGAATATCAACCTAGGTCTTCGCGAGTACCTACCCAATTTAATACCTAAAATCTATATACTACTAATTTATTAATATGGATGATTCACATATGACATAATGCTGGTTATTGCCCCTGTGGTCTGTGGTTCGGTGTTGGCGTTGACTTCATGAAGTCTTGTGTTGTTTTCAATTTCCAATTAAAACAAAGTTTCCCAGGACTGGCTAGTTTCACGATAGGAAGTGCCTTTGACTTAATCATGGGTGCCCTGGTTCTATCTCTTTGAGGATACGAGCTTGAAATTACCACTTAATTTTTTTACAAAATGCTGCAATTAATTGTTACTAATACCTTGAATAGGTATAGTTCGTATATATAGTTCGCGATGACTACCTATAGCCATTATATCAGTGACCGTCGTTGTCGCATTTCAGTTTGAAGGACAAGGTTTGCATATTTTTTTACTATACATCAATATGGACTACACAGCGAATTTTGTCTGAATCACTTACAGTTTTTCTTATATCGGGAGATGCAGCAATCAATAGGCTTTTTACAGTAAAATACACCACGGGTAGTAACATTGCGTTGCCAATGGCAAACCTAAAGCTGGTCTGTTACGCCATTGGCTAAATAACTGGTAGTACATTGGAACGCGACTATGGATAGCACTGACATTATTATGGCAGAAAGGAATGCGGCTAAAACTTTTAATGAGTTTCTGCTTTACCATCGTTTTCGATCTGGTTATTATTCCCTAGACGGTAACATCTATCTTATAATTCCAACTTCGGAGTTCAGACTTGTTCGCTTCCGTAATGTATGATCGACTCTACAACACTATACTCGTGTTATTCGACCGCCTCGGAGAGGGATCAGCGAACACGTCTTTAGAGTCGGCGAGGCTCAGGTTCGATTTGATCCCTACAGAACATAAATATTTGTGTTTCTGGGTCTGAGCTCTTTATTAATTTATTTCAATATCCAGATCCGTAATTCTATTAATATTGACTAGAAGTTATTTTTTAATGATATTGGAAGGCAAACAAGCAGACGGATTTCCTGATGGTAAGAATTTCCCGCCGCCTAGAGAAACCAACGTTGGCGTTGCCAACCTGTGGCCGGGATGTTAGGCCTCAAGCAAAAGTAAGTTTACCGGCTACCTTACCCCCCGAACCGGAACCCGTCATGACGTTATGGCGTCAGGAATAGGTAAGGCAGTGGTACCAAACCGGGTGAGTCGCTGCATACATACTCTACCACCTAGTTAGATGATAGAAACAAGCATAATTTGCTTACTTTGGGATGAAATAAATGTTTGGTCATAAGTCCACAGATGTATGTTATTAATAAAAATAGAAAAAAAATGTGTATCTGTTCCAAAACCCAAGATAGTACCTAGTACACTTTAAAAAAAACCATATAGTTTGTAAGACACTACTGTATACAAATAAAGTAAAGAAAAAACGGAGCATTATTCTAACAAATCTGTTACGTGCATTTGGGCGCATTTTCTAAACTCCGCTTGAATATCCTATTCCTCCTCCTCTAGTCTCTGCTTGAATAGTGGTTTGATTTGAGGCCGAAGTCACGATACTGACAATAAGAACGCCCTCCCTGTTAAAAAAAAACTATATTGCACAAATTACAGAACAAAGCAAATGATAAAAATTGGATTGTGCGTTAAAACTAAACGTAAGAGAAACAAAACAAATATTAATTTATTCTGAAAAAGAATTTGAATGAAAGTTATAAATTTGTCAAATATTTTATAGCCACTTTTCTAAAGTTTTTCTTTTATTATTTCAGAATTGATTACTTTCTTTTATTTTATTTGTCTTTTGTCGTATATTATGTCATTACATTCATTTGGACCTTCCAGCACTTAAAGTAATACTTATTTGTAAAATGTTGAGATGTATTTGTAGACGGATGGATTCCCTGAAAAAAATATTAAAATATTTTCAACAATTCATGTTTGACAACTAACATGTAAACGTTCACGACTTCAACAAGTCAACCATCCTACTTTACCTCAGAAATTAAACCAGAAATTAGCAAATAAGCAAGCAAGTAAGCATGTAAAATAAGCAAGTAAAATTACAAAACAAACCCTGTATTAAAACTGAAAATGATATTTTCTTTTCTTTTTTTTTGAGATATGATCAATGGTTAAATTCTTCTGTATCTTCGTAATGAGTAAATAAAACATTCATTCGGTAACTTAAAGTTACTTGACACAGCAGTTAGTTATATGAATGGCCTTCATAATCAGTTCAATAGCTTCTTTGCGAAAATAGGGTAATTAGATTCTACGTAAATAAAAAGTCTTGAAAATTTAAGCGTATTTCGCTATTTATTTGTTATTTTTATTTTGTTATTATAAGCACAATTATGACTATCAGCAGACCACGCTCTTCCATTACATTACTTACTTTCATGGACATAATATATAATCTTAATGCCACTTAACATTACCAAGTAAGCTGATTTTTCTAATGTTTAATTTTCTTGCAGATTCACTAATAATAAATTTGTCTGGAAGATTGCAAGCTCTAGAGGAGGGAGATTTGTTAATTACGAGCACAAGCATCGCGGATAACGGCAAGTACACATGCATCCGAGCGAACGACGCCGGGAATGTTTCTGGCGAGGCGTATCTCACTGTGCTCGGTAAGGGATATCTACTGAATTATGTTTTTAACTTTAAACTGCGACAATAATTATACGGTGTTTTGAGATCTAAAGGCGCAGAATGCACTAGTAGTGTTCCACCCAAATTAAATAAAATGACTATAGACAAATGTAGTATCAAAATTTTATATTTTTTTTATAAAATATATGAGCCCCTCTTGTAGTTCAAGTTTTACTGTATATTATACAACTTAATTATTATTTACTAGGGCTTTATTTGTTTGTGACGTCATAACCTGACTACATAATGTTAAAAATTTCGAAATAAGAAATGTCGAAAGAGGAAATGAAGGATTCGTAAGCAGGCACTATCTAGTTTCTGAAGAAAACTGTGTATCCGCCGTGTATCGGCCACAATAACCATTGTGTTGATGACTGGCATAGCTATTTTTATTAGTAAGGAATAACGGTTGCCTATGGACTCCATAGATGTTACTGCAGCGTCGCTACTTTGTGCAGATCTTCCGGCTACCGTACTCTCACTGACACTATGGTAGAAAGAATATTATAATATGTTCTAGCTGACCCAGTAAACTTCGTATCGCCACAGTATTAAGAATTCTACCTACCAGTAGTCCAACTCCTTTGTTCTTGAATTCATGCCGACATTTTATATACCTACTCACGGCAAGTTAGTCAAGGGTCAGGGTTGTCAAATAATAACATTTTAAACATTTCATCTAAAAGTTTTATTTTAAAATGGCAAACTAAAAATGTGAAGTTAATAATGAAACCGATGATGGTCTTGCTGAAGTTTCGTCCACAAAATTTTCATCACCAGTTGACGAAACGACACCTTTTATTTTATTATTTTTTTCACCGACGATTCGTTCACTATCAAATTATTGAAGTTGTTTAGTACAGTCTGATGAAAAAGTTTTATGCTAATGAACAATATAATAACAAAAAAAAAACATAATATATATATGACTACATTGATTTGGCATTACCTACTTACTATTTTTAATCACAGATATAATCCATTCAAACTAAAATTATTCATAATATATGTATAATTCGCAGTATGTGATATATTTATGAATCCATTATAAAGCTTTTTGCTTCGTACCGCACATAGTTTTCACCATGCTATCCATAAAATATTTGAATTTGTTTTACCCACTTTAACTTTATACTAATTACTATTATGTGCTAAACTTCATCATACGTGTAAAAAAAATTTAATTAAATCTTGAGTAAGTAAATGGTGATTTTGATGTATCAACTTATACATAAAAGTTTAAAACATATACCTAAATGGATCGCTTTATTTTGTTAAAGCTTTGTATCTGACAATATAAAATAAAATTAATGGTGCACGAATCGACAGTGGAAAAATAATAAAATAAAAAGATGTCGTTTTATCCATTGTGGATGAAAATTTTGTGGACGAAACGTCAGCAAGCCGGATGGCTTATTTACGAATAAAAACGGAACACATCCTGTAAACAATTATAAATTTACAAGACAGCAAGTACCTATTACATTATAATAAAATACACTATAACATATTTTTTAACAAATAACGAGTGCAAACC
>NJDD01003548.1:41595-54348 GCA_002245505.1 Calephelis nemesis
AAATTTATGTTTAAGTGCCGACCTTTTAAAAGAACGCTAGTAACAATTGGGTTAATATTAAGACTGTCGTATCGCTTTACATTAATGCTTCGATAGTAGCGCAGTCTGTCGGACCCATTGTAAAACATTCCAAAATCAACTACTACTTACAAATAAAAAAATAATTAACAAAATTGTGTGTGTACTTATATACACGCGTTAGAAGTTATACTTCTTCGGCGTAATAACATAAAAATCTTTTTAAAAATTTTATCTTTTGCCTTATTTTACATTTGTAGACAAAATTACATTAACCATAGAAAAAAGGTATTAAATACATTAAAAGTTTTATGACAATGCATTATTTAGTTAAATAAAGTTTATTTAATATTTAAGGTACCTTTTTTTGAAAAACTAAAATGTTATCTATAGCTAACTTCATCATGTCGGTTTTTCGTGACGGTGTGCGCGCGCATCGTAAAAATTTACCCTCATCATTTTTTCCTAACGCGCCAAAAGAAGTATAACTTCAAAAACCATTTTCTAGACTGACCAAATTTTGAATCTAAACCATTCTCGAATCTCCTTTAACACACACACAAAGCTCATTCATAGCGCGCGCCAAAAACGGCGAAGCATAAGAAATGGTTAGGTTTTCGGGAGGCTACGGAATGAGGACTAAATAACCATAAACCTATTAGTTACGCCATATTACACCGCTTGTTATGGTCGCCGTTCACAAACCATTACCTAGACCAGGGCTTCGCAAACTTATATGTACTGTGACGTAAGGGACATACTATTTTTGAACGACGCCCCGGGGTGGGGGGGGTTCCGAATCAAACATATTTATTCCTTATACTACAATCTCTTTTAGCTTTAACGACTCCTCTTAACCCAGCCCGCACCCCGTGGACTAAAACTAGTTACCAGTTACAATAAGTACAATCCTAGTAGCTGGTTCTGGTGGATTCGGATAACTAACTCAACTCGGTCGCATTTGGCACGCGACGCCCCTAGGACAGTGCCACAACGCCCCAGGGCGTCGCGAAGATCGTTTGGGAAGCCCTGACATGGACAAAAATTATTTTGATCAACCATTGTGTCTGCCGCCTAAATCTAGATATTAGTTGTGACTGTCTTCATTCCTATGTAACTGTTAGATTACTTTTTCAAATGCATTGTACGTACAGGTACAAGTTTGGCACTTACACAATCTTTGTACAACACCGGAGTAAGACTATAATATATATGATAATAATAAAGCTGAAAAGAACTATTCGGTATTGAGGCTCTTTTGAAGACTATAGATAACTGGATCCCTAGGATCATCGCGGAAAAGTAGACTGACACTGACACCGTGACCGTGACTAGTTGGCAGAGTTTAACAAGGGCTCGCTATCCCAGTTTCACTGTCTTACTATCCCCGATGCCTTATAATACAAAAATACTGAGTAGTATTACCTCTGTGTTCTAGCGGTCCGCTGATGAACTTGACTACTAAAGGTCGCGAGTTCGATCCCCGGGTCGGGCAATCAAAAGGGAACATGTTTTGTATAAATTTCTAATTTAAATAAATCGTTGCCCGGGATAATTGGATAATATGCACCCGGTTGGCGATAGGCTTGGCACCTATCATATTGTGGAACTTAGTGTCTTCGGAAAGTCGTGGGAGCGGTGGTTGTTCATCTGACTATCTCTTCGTTATCTATACTGGTGTAAAGATGTATTTTTTTTAATTAGTCCTCGTCAATGTTTCAATCTAATCTAAGTTTTCCAATTTATGAGGTATGATTTATGAACTTCTTAGGTTCAAGTTGGCAACGCACCGTTACTAGTTTTGAAACCAATAGGTGACGTGTTTTTCTTACCATCCGGTGAAAAATCAATATGTGAGTCGAAGTAAATACACACTCCGCATAAATTAGATATATATTGGTACCAATTACTTTATAATTGTTCCCGTAAGAATTACGGAACTTTCCAAATCGTATAAACGAAAGCGAACTGAATATTTATGCGTCTTTTGCTTTAAGTTTATTTCTTCGACTGTATTTAAACATAAGGATATAACTTCACGATAACGGATATTCCAAGAGTTTTACAGCGTAATAGCGAAAACTGTTGCCTGAATAATATTCCAGTTTCGCCCAATATCTCTTGACATTGCGGGACAAGTGTCAAATAGGTCTGGTGAAGTCTTCAATAAAACTCAGCGGCAGTTATTTCGTTTAATGTCCATCGCTTGCAGGAATTCAACCTCTCTCGTCGAAAGTGCCGAATAGAATGGCCCGTTTCAATGTTATTTCATGATTACGGCGCACATAAATGCTGCCATGTTTAATTTTTAAATCTGTACCTAATGTTTTTAAGCTAGCTAAGCGCTTTTAGAGCAAGGTTTTAAGTCAACCTGGACCCGCTTTGTATAATTCTGTGCTTATCCCAACGTTGTTGTATGGAAGTGAGAGTCCAGTACGTCAGCAAAAGCATGAGAGTAGGATGTATGCAGTCAAAACCACAGAACATCTCTGATGTGACGCCCGCTGACCTGTTTTGTAACAGTGAGATCCGAGAAAGAGTGGGATTGAAAGAAAATGTTGGTGTTAAATCAGAAAGCTCCGTTGGTTCGGTCATGTGGAAATAATGACAGATGAAACATCGACAAAACGGATATACAATGTGAGTGCGCAAGGATGTAGGTACCTACCCGGGGAGACCTAGTTTGACATTACTCGATCAAATCGCTCGGGTGTTATCCGGGGAAGGTTTTAAGAGTCACTGAAATTAGCGTGTTTGTATAAAAAGGGTAATGAATATGGAAGCAGCCAGGAAAGTCCGCAAGGATCGCAAGATTTGGCACTCAATATTTTCTGCCTGCCCCGCAAGGGACGGCGTAAAGATATGTATATAATATGTATACTCTATTTATTTGCACGAATATTTAAAATAATTACGAAAGTAAAAAGAGGTAAAAGTCGAAATATAAATTAAGCTATATTCTAATGACGCGTAGTCTGAAATAGGTTTAGGTATTCTTTTTTTTTTGTTTTGTAGTATGGTGCTTTACAAGTTTGCCGGGTCAATTGGTCGAAATTCGACCATAATGCATTTTAATATCTTGTTGATAAGAACGCCATCTTCATTTCTCAAGACCAAACTGTTTGTTTCCAAACTTCTTAGGTAGCCATCCATGACCTTTTTCGTTATCATCAATAAATTTGTTTGCGTGTGTCAAATGCATGGCAGTGTGGGTAATGTTTTATTTATTGATTTAATGTACTTTATAAGCATTATTATTGAAAAATATTAGCGTTCTGCACTTCTCCTACAGATAAACTAAATTTTATGCTCCTGCGTCCGCGCAATTTTCTACAAAGGGGTCCAAAGTTTTGGCATCATGTATTAATATGTAAATAAAGCACCCAGTCTCAAGTGGGTAAAAATCAATAGCATCTTCAGTGACTTACCATCCATAAATAAGTTTGCTTGTTTATTGTATTACAAAATAAAAAATAGGTAAATCTCGTTTTCTTTACGTTACGTATTTATGTATGATCCTTTGACTCTCCCAATAATACGCATCCAGTTGATAACCGCATTTACGGATAACCAAAAGCCACATCCGCTCATAACTTCTAGTTATCATTTACTCGGAACAATGCGGCTGGTTTCTTAGTGGGTTTGAAGTATACACATTCATGAAGGATTGGCAATAAACGTCTAGCTCTATAGCTTATTCATTCATTCTGTAATGCCATCGTTGCTTATCATTGTCGTGCTCCAGTTGGGAAGCTTAACTAGCTGCTAACTCACTTATGAAGCTTAGAATCCTAGTCTTACCGCAGTCACTATTTATGATTTATGCAGCGGTATTTTTATCGGAAATCGGTCTCCCCATTTGACCTTCAAAATGCTATACCACGTCCTTTTAATTATTCCTATCGATAAAGCGTGCTCGCCATAGTTCTGTTTCGTACTGAAGGGTAAGGTAGTCGGTAGACTTTCACAAGTGACTAAGATCTCGGTCCAAAAATATCGTCTCTGTGGTCTAGCGGCGGTCCGGCATTGGACTTGATTTCCGTAGGTCCAGGTTTCGATCCCCGTACTGGGCAACAAAAAACTAGAAATATTTGTTTTAAATTTTTTAATAGAAGTAAAGTTGTTTGGGATTGGATATGTGCCCAGTTGGCAATAGGATTGCCACCTATCACATTGTGGTACTTAGTGTCTTCGGCAGGTAGTGGGTGCCCTAATTGTGCCTCTGCCTACGTCTTCGAGGATATGGACGTAAAGATACTACTACTACTACTGCCCAAAAATAGCGACGCACCAGTAAAATCTATGGCATCTAAGCCTGGGTTGTTTAAATTTTATTTAATCATCAGAAAAGCTGCTTGCTTGTTTGCTATTATAAAAAAATAGAAAATTTAATCCAAGGATCGTCAAGTACCATTGTAAGTGTAATGCCCCGAATTTCCTTTGAATCTGTGGGCCCAAAGTAGACGTATCTGTGAAAGTGTACATATACCGATTCATACTCATTTTTGTGTTTACAGTGAGGACTCAAATTGTATCCCCACCAGTGGACACGCGGGTTTTGCTGGGCCACACTGCAACGTTGCAGTGCAAAGTGTCGAGTGATCCAAATGTCAAGTATAACATAGACTGGTTCCACAACAAGCAGTGAGTACAAAAACTATCACACATATTATTTCTTACAAAATTTTAGCTGAACTAGCTACTGGCCGCGACTTTGCCGTGAAATCTATTCAGCTCTTCCTCAGGCAGTTGTCCCCGTGTTGGTCCGGACTCCTTTGTAGAATAGACCATCTGCCTTCCTGTGCCAGGTAGCTCGTAAAAGGCGAGCATAGGCTTACCGTCACTAACCCCGTGACATCTGACTAGGTGGTAGAGTTTCGCAGCGACTCACCCGGATTGGTACCACCGCCTTACCTATTCCTGCCACCATAACGGCATGACATGTTCCGGTTCGGAGGGTAAGGTAGCCAGTTAACTTAATTTTGCTCTAGACCTAACATCCCGGCCTCTGGTTGGCAACGCACCATTATCACTTTTGGTGTCTCTAGGCGGCGGAAATTCCTTACCATCACGAAATTCGTCTGCTTGTTTGCCTTCCAATATTATAAAAAAAAGAACACTGAGACATCGGGGTAAAGGGTAAGCAATACTTTTGTACACTCTAATCTATTGCTTTACTAAATTTAATGTTATTCGCGAAAACGGAACGTACATAAAAACAAACATACTTGCATTCATGGTATTCTGCCTACTCGACGCCCGCTTTTCACTTTAATCAAAAATATTACCTTTCCCGGCTTTTAGACTCAGTGACAAAGACAGGCTTACAAGAATTTCAAAAAACATAATTCTAGGACCTTATACAAAATTAAAATCGCCTCTGCGATCTCGCGGTCCGGTGTCGCACTTAGCTTTTTGAGGCCCTGCGTTCGATCTCTGGCTTGTGCAAAAAAGATGGTGTTTTCAATTTTTTAATAAAAATAACGTTACCGGGAATTGCATATGTGTCCAGGTGCTGATAGGCTTGCCATCTATCACATTGTGAGGCCTAGCATTTTTGGCTATTCGTGGTACCCTGTATTTTCTGCCCTTCTGCCCGGCAGAGATACAACCAGGTCGTCGTTTATTTCGCATTATTATTTTGCATTATTTTATTTTTTAAACGATACGATATTTTCCATACGATCTCCAAGCAAACGTTTCTATCTTAGCAACGATCGCATACCGTTGAATCGATTCAAAAAATCTTTGTATTACCATGTATCGATCTTCTAAAAATCGATTCAGATCGGGCATCCCTACTCTGCCCAATTAGGACATACGAGCGAGAAGATTTTTTTGTAGATTATTTAAGATTTTTTCTTCCATGAACAATGTTTATAATGAAACTCCTAGACATTCTAAGATTCTTCATCTTATTTTTCAACTTAATAAATTTATATTGATTATTTAATGGAATTTGTTTAAGGTAAAGTTATCTAATTTTGGGAAATGTTACACTCAACACACAATATGAGTTAATGTTTGTACGTATTATGTTAGTATTTGCAAAAAATAAAATATGTTTTTAAGTTATACGATCGTAGTATAACAACATAGTAAGTATAATACGCTAATTTAGAAGTATATGTTTACATCTTTTCTATATGTATGTACTTATTCTGCTATACTTATTCAACATATACAGAATATATACATACTCAATGGTGGAAGCGTATTCTAGGTGCCCACGCCTGGAACAACCGGGTTACACTGGGGCGATAATGATGATGATGAGACCCGTTGCTGTACTCAGAATAGAAATATCAACTTTACATACGTTTCACAATTATTGTGAAATTGAATTAAAGTCTGCCGTCGCCGGAGCCTTTAGCTAAAGGTTTAGTTTTACGAACCAGTTATGAGACATCATATGGAAATAACCACATTGTTGCAGAAATGTGGTTTCTACACATTGTCCCCGAGATAATAGAGACGTATGGCTGTCTAGCAATATCTGTAATGCATAAGAGATCGGTATCTTCAAGACTTACCTGTCTTATCTTACCTTGTGATAATCTTAAAATTAAAAAAAAGCAATCAACTCCTGAAAAAACCTATACTTAAAGTAGCTAAGAATCATCTCGATAAAGTCGACTTTCAAATGAAAAAACATACCGAAATTGGTGGTTGCGTTGATCCGTTCAAAAGTTATTGTGCCACAGACGGACGGACAGACACACTTAAAATTACTGTAAGGGACTGTACTGTTAGGGATTATAAGAGAATAAAAATATGTAAAAAATAAGATATACAATAAAGACACTTATGATTAATTTGGTGGAAAACCTATCGCCCACCGTGCACTTATACAATCTCGGGTTACGTTGCTCTTATTAGACAATTGAAAAAACACATTCTGAGTTGTTAAGTCGAGAATCCAAACCGAGACCTCATGTAGACAACGCCAAACACCGGACCACCAGACCATTGATTTGGTTAATAGAAAAATATGTCAAAGAATAAAATACTTTTCGACGTATAATTTGCAAGCCGATAAAGTACTCTACAATCTATTTAAAAAAATATATTGTTTCCCAGAACAACGTATAATTTGCGAACTGTGACTGACCACAGACAAAACACCACATAATATCATCTCGGTAATCGAGTTACACTACGCCGCGTAATTTTATATGCACCGATACCCTAACTTTTACTTTCTTTTGTTTTCATAGATGATGCTAAAGGTGTATTAAATTTCACTTTTAACGAGTGAAATTAAAATGTTGCTTTTTAAGATTCCGCAAACGAATGGCAAAAACAGAACCCTTATAAATACCTTGTAAAATTACAAAAGAAAGAAAACACACTTTCGCCATTTTTATAATAATTATGTTTTTAAAGATACTAGCACTGTCAAATGTTTTCTTTATCATCACATTGTTTTTTACGTCGTATAACGTTTACATAAATGAACTTGCGTCTCGTTTTGTTGCTAGTACTTATGCCACGACCTTAACGACTAGGAACTTCTTCTCTCTACCTTGAGTAAAATAAAAACGTTTTATTAAGGTCGACAATTACATGGCCATAATAATGTTAGGAAACGTATACCTAGCTGAAGTACAGGTTTTTTGTAATTATCTAAAACTTTATAAAACATGATAAAATAAGTTATTACGTAAATACACTGCATTAAAAATCTATACATATAATAAAACAAAAGAATTCTGTTTACAAAGTATGTTTTTAAAACGACGATTACTATATTCATTGCACACACAAACAGAAACAAAACGACCGGTTGTTAAATTTTTTGTCGGTTCGTCTGTCACATTCTATCACAAAAGCTACTTAATGGATTTTTATCAAATGTGGTATAGTAGTTCAAAACCAGGATCAATATTTATGACGCTTTGTTGCTGAGAAAATCTTTCGTTTCCGTCACTAGCCACGAAAAGTCACTCCAATATGTGCACGAAGTCGCGGGCAACAGAATATATGTAGTTGCTTATAACGATAACGATATATCGTTTATCTCTACTAGCGATCACGTTTATGCAAATATCATTCTGTAATTAAAAACTTGAATTAAGCCCAATGAAGTGGAGAAGTAAGAGTAGCAAGACCCAGAGTTCCCACGTTCAAATGTTCAAACGGACAACCAGGATTATTGCGGTTTTTTTATGATAAAAGATAGCGATGAAAATTGCTCTTTCGAAGGAACCTTTTCTTTTGAACATCCTAGATGTTATTTAGGCATTTCCATTTTACGGCCAGGATCTACATATTCAAATATCTCGGTAACCCTACCCTCAGCGCGCACTGATGCTATGGCGGTAGAAATAGCAAGGTCTGTTGTACCAATCCTGGCGAACTGTTGCACTACCACCTAATTATGCAAGCATGTTGTGATCATATTATCAAAACTCGATCCGACTTTTAGGCCAATGACAGCTGGAACTCGTGTGTGGGTGTCTGCGGATGGTGCGTTGCAAGTGCAAGCGGTGCGTGCCAGTGACGCGGGGGAGTACACGTGCGTGGTGACCTCACCGGGCGGCAACCACACCCGTCAGGCGCTACTGTCCGTCATCGAGCTGCCCTTCAGCCCCACCAACGTAAGGGCCGAGCGTATCGATGCCGCTCCTCAACGTGCCATCAACATCTCCTGGACCCCGGGCTTCGACGGCAACACGCCTATACAGAAGTATATTATTCAAAGGCGGATTGTACCAGAGTTCGGTACGTATTTTTTATATTCAATTTATTAATGATCTATTTTTAATTTATTCTACCAATTTTAAGGTTTTAATGTATGTATTATTATAAACATTTTTATTTATGCAGGCGATAGCGGTGTGTGTTGTTACCATCAAACAAATGTTTATTTTTTCTTTACAATACAACAAAAAATTCAGTGTTATATCCATAGTAGATAAACTTGAGTGTTTCTTTTTATTCCAGGCCCCACGCCGGATCCTTTGTTGAATTGGGTGACAGAGCCTTTAAATGTGTCAGCACACCAACGCTGGGCATTACTGACCAGTTTGAAGGCAGCCACGTCCTACCAGTTCCGAGTGTCGGCTGTGAACACGGTCGGAGAGGGACCTCCTTCGGACCCTACTGATGTCCTTACTTTACCACAGGAAGGTATTATCAAGCATCATTATAATTTCGTATTTTTACAAACTGTAACTTTAAACTGCTATAAGGATTTAAATTAAACAGAATATATAATTCCGTGGCCTTCATGCACATTGTTAAATTTGTAAAGGAGACTGGGCAAATACGAGTAAACACAAACACACCCAAATATAATCTTCTAAATATAATTTTTAGAGTTTATGGGCCACGGCTCTCTTACCATAAATACAAAAGTTACAATGGTAGTCTAGGTATTCGTTGTGTGCCAGATATATTAATATGATATATTATAAATCGCTCAGCAAAAAATTATCACTACCTTAATTATTACGTTATTGCTTATTGCCTAACGAAGCCAAAATCGTTATTTTTTTGTTTGAATTTAAGCAGTAAACGCGGTTCTTGGTATAAGGCGGGGTGAACGTCAAGTTTATTCAGAGATGTTCAGATGATTCAGAGATGGGCGGCAACCTTATAGTTAGCAGATATTGTTTTAATTTTATAAACTTAACTGACATGTTGTGTCTACACAACTTTTGTGTCTAATTTTATAAGTTCCAGTATCAAGGTCTCGTGAATAATGAGCAAATGTTTTTATACATAATATGCATGTCAGATTATATGTGGAATACAGAAGAAAAAAATAACATACGAATTCGCTTTTAAGGGTTTTATTATTTTACAGAATTCATTTACTCAAATATATCATGACCTAATGATAATTTTTATGTCTGTCAAAATAAAAAAAAAAACTACATATTATAACACTAAATTTGCCCAATCTCCTTTAATAATTTTATACCTACACTACATTTCACTATCATCGTCAAACTACAATTGTTATTCTTTTTGTGATCAAGCAGCCAGTGATATCATATGCTGCCAAGGTATGAGGGAATCTAAAGAAATTTTTAACCTAAAAACCTTTCTAAATCATAATTAATTTTGCATAATTCATTTTTATGTTTTGCGTACATGTTACCCTATGTCTCTTTTGTCTATTGTTGATCTCTGCACGAATTAGCATTGTTTATGCCTGCATTATTAAATGTTTTATTTCATGGTTTTCCCATATTGAGCACAAATTACATTCTGTAAGCATTAAAACGCTGTAATCGACGCACTGCCCGAATGACACTTTAAAATCATACTCGTAATAGGCAGACGCAAATGTGCTTTGTTATGGATAGGCCATTAATTCTAAATAATGTTACAATGTTGATTTTGTATGTAGCGTGTAAAGTTAAGTTAGTAAAATTTCGTTATTATTATAAATTATATAATTATTTTTTAAAAGAAAAAATGATAAACCAAGATTCAAGTTTTTTGTTTGGTTAAAAAAAAACATTTTAATCGAACATAAAATAATAAATTCTTATGAAATATGATGTCGCCATATCTCGGTTTCTATTAATAGCTGCCCAAAAAGTTTGTTTAAATTTAGTTTAAATTCTGCTAAAACTTAAACATTACATTAAATTGAAGTAAAAAAAAATGGACGAAAACATAGTATAGAATAATTTGTAAGGATCTGTGCTCAGGTTTTTACTGATACTGAAATTTTGTCTGAGATTCGTTTTTACAAATGAATGTCGTTCGCAAACCAATTTGTATATTTAATTGCAAGCGTAGTTATATTTATAATAATTTTGCATGCCCCTAATACACAGCATAATTTTCAGACAAGTAGATGTCTAACTCATTAAACTATTTTAGCCCCATCTGGACCACCGCTGGGTTTTATGGGTTCGGCACGATCCGCGTCAGAGATTATAACGCAATGGCAACCACCGTTGGAAGAACACAGGAATGGTCATATACTCGGGTACGTCATTAGATACCGGTTAAAAGGCTACGATAATAGTCCTTGGACCAATCAAAACATAACTAACGAAGCGCAAAGAAATTACCTAATACAGGACTTGATTACTTGGAAAGATTACGTGGTCCAAATTGCAGCATACAATGACAAGGGTGTGGGAGTGTTCTCTGATAGTTACACGATAAAGACTAAAGAGGGCGTGCCTGAAGCTGCCCCAGATAGTGTCAGATGCGAAGCGTTTAATTCTACGGCTATCACAGTGACGTGGACGCCACCCAGTCCTCAGAAAATTAATGGAATAAATCAGGTATGGTATTATTTTCTTAATGGAAATAAAGTTTAAAAAGAAACTATTAAATTGTACTTATGATATACACTGGTGACCTGTAACTCAGGTTTCTCTTTTACCTATCACAGAGACCAGACTCTCGCCAGATAGTTTCCACTTTTAATTGGCAAACTTGTTACGACAAATTGTATACCTTAGACACTTAAAAAAATATGAGGTTTGGCACGCGATACTCTATGCCCACTCCGTAAAAGACTTGTCGTGAAGATATGTGTGTATGTATTATACATATAGTAATAACTTATTTTGGGTTCCAGGGATATAAAATCCAAGCATGGAGGTGGGAGGACTCTACCAATGATAACGTTGAACAAAGATTGATCAGTGTACCTCCAAACCTGCTAGATCCACTTACAGAACAGTCAGCTCTCATCAGTGGACTAGAAAAGTTCACGGAATACAACATTTCTGTTCTATGCTTCACTGAACCTGGAGACGGGCCAAAAAGTGACTTTGTTTTGGTGAGGACAAAAGAAGACAGTAAGTATTTCTTTTTTAATTCTAACCCGGTTTTTAACTATTTTTGTTGCCATGTTATCACTGGTCACGATTGTCGTGGTCTGGTATGGAGTTTAGATAAAATTGTCGAGTTGGCAATTCACGACTAACATTTACATCTGCTTGTTATGATAAAAAAAAGTTACTCACTATTAACACAATCTTTTCAGTTCCGGACGAAATCGCTAGTTTGCAATTCGACGATATATCAGACAGAGCTGTGACCGTTTCATGGTCACCACCGAAAAAGGCAAATGGTGTGTTAGTCGGATACAAACTAAAATACCAGATAAAGGATAACCCTGATACTCTCAAGGAAGATATAGTTCCACCCAACGTTACCAGCATTCGAGTCGAACATTTACAGGTATATAATTTCTAACTAAATTTAAAATTTTTAAAATTTTGTATAGTTTTTCAACATTTTGGAACGTGGGACCAGCAAAAATGGTTACATATATTGGCATATTGATAATACTGAAATTGATGTTAACTATGTTAAATCAGAAAACTGGCCAAAATTTAGTATACGTTATAAGTTTTGTACACGCACACACATACGTAGACAAGCGCCATTGGGCGTATACACACGCACGTACACCCGCGAACACATACACAAACATGCACGCACACTCAAAAACATATATACACACACGCACACACAAAAATGTACATACGCACACATACAAAACGCACGTACAACCGCACACGTACTCTAGGATTGGTCGCCAGGGTTTAACTCAGTGTGGAGTTCGAGAGTAAACTGAATCTATCAACATAAACTCTTTGACATCGATTTGACAGTTAGTTTTTATGAAAAGCGATTTAAATAAGGCAGGAATGTTGGATACGTATGTACGGTATGTGAAGAGCAGTATGTATGTGTGCAGGCGAGCACGCAGTACGTGCTGTGGGTGAGCGCGGTGGGCGCGGCGGGGGA
>NJDD01003548.1:58764-72281 GCA_002245505.1 Calephelis nemesis
GACGGGGGCCCGCGCCGCGCCCGCCCCGCCCGCGCGCCCGCTCGTCGCCCGCTCGCTGCTGCAGCCGCACCACATCACCTTCTCCTGGACGCCCGGGGACGACGGATACGCGCCGCTTAGGTATGCACGCCCTTCATTTTCATTTGTAAATAAATTGCCTTACTTTTGTATTACTCACACAGTAGGCAAATCCTGACCACAAATTGATATTCAATTATCCTGAGCTAGTAGGTCGTTAGATAATGTGTAGTTTTATTGTTTATATTATTATATTCATACTTTTCCATTATTTTAGTTTTTAGCATCCACACTCTTTATAAACGATAATAACAATTCGTAAAAACAATTATTTTATTTTACATTTTTCTGAAAATAGATTTTAATGTTGTTTAATTTCTGACAAATTGGTCCCATTTACGAATCGTAGACTATCCTCTGGACAAATATATTTTCGGTTCAGGTCTTAAGCCTTACTAATATCCTCGTATACTTTCACATTTACAATATTTAATGGATTTCACAGATATTACACAGTCCAACAAAAAGAAGAAAGCGGAACTTGGCAAACTCTGCCGGAAAGAATAGACCCATTCGCCACATCATACACAGTGGAGGGTCTGAAGCCGTTCACTGGTTATCAATTCCGGATCAGGGCCACCAACGACATTGGCCCAAGTCGGTACAGCAACGCGACGGAATTAGTTCGGACATTACCTGCTGGTTTGTACTTTTTATTTATTTCATCATTAAAACTCCCTATTACAGCCAATTGATTTTAGTTAATTAGTTGCTTTCCAACAAACTTTATTTATTTATGTTTAATTTTCTTGTAATAAAATACCTAATAAATTTTAAAATACATTATTTTTTTGTATAATATTGAAAGGCAAACAAGCAGACGGATTTCCTGATGGTAAGAAATTCACGTCGCCTAGAGACACCAAAGGTGGTTATGGTCCGTTGCCAACCTGAGGCCGGGATGTAAGGCCTCGAGCAAAAGTCAGTTTACTGGCTACCTTACCCTCTAACCGGAACACGTTAACAGCAGGCACTGACGTTATGGTGGCAGGAATAGGGAAGGCGGTGGTACCAATCCGGGCGAGTCGCTGCGAAACTCTACCACCTAGTAAGCTGTCACGGTGCTAGTGACGGTGAGCCTATTAATTAATTAGTGAGATTAGTTTTAATAAAGAAACCGTAATGCTTAACCATATCCTTCAATTCTTCTTCGTAGCCCCGAGTAAGGCGGTGGAGCAGCTGCACGTGGTGCCGATCACGCCGCGGAGCGTGCGCGTGCAGTGGGCGGCACTGGGCGAGCAGCACTGGAGCGGGGACACGGCCACCGGTGGGTACCGCGTCTTCTACCAGCCGCTCACCGACTTCCCCGCCTCGTTGCAGCACACCATGAAGCAGGACGTGCCCGGGATCAAGGTAATTTGGGCCATATTCGCGATAGTTTTAATGTCACTAATGGTCGCTCATTGGTCGAAATTCGACCTTAATTCATTTTAATATCTTGTTGATAAGAACGCCATCTTTATTTCACAAGACCAACTACTTTGTTTCCAAACTTTTTAGTGCGCCATCTGTAATCTTTTATCGTTATGATCAATATATTTGTTTGTGTGTGTCAAATGCATGGTAGTGTAGGTAATTTTTTATTTATTGTTTTAATGTACTTTATAAGAATTATTATTGAAAAATATTAGCGTTCTCAACTTTTCCTACACATAAACTATAAGTGTGCCAAATTTTATGCTTCTGCGTTCACGCAATTTTCGCAAAAAGGGGTCCAAAGTTTTGGCATCACGTATATATACAAGTATAAATTACATTTCTAAATACAATTGTATTTCTCATAAGATAGCTAACAAGCAAGTGGTTTTTCTAACCGACACTGACTGAATGAGCACTGGTGCTATAGCAGCAAAAGTAGATAAGATAGTGGTTAAATTGTAGTCCACCCTGAAAATAACGCGAAGTACGCGGGGAGTGGGGCCATACCCTCGTTATGTTTATGAGCATAACTTTACCAATGAATGAATGCGCACCTATGGGCGACGAGGTTGTCAGACTTCGAGGCCAATAAAAAAAGAATGACGGAAGTGGTGTCGGTGGTGGTGGTGTGCAGAGCAGCGAAGTAGTGCTGACGGAGCTAGCGGTGGACCGCAACTACGAGATCAGCGTGGTGGCGGCTAACTCGCAGGGCGTGGGCCCGAGCGGCACGCCGGCCGTGGTGTGGGTGGGCGAAGCCGTGCCCACGGCGGCCCCGCGCCAGGTGGCCGCCGACGCCCTCTCCCCCACCGAGGTGGCGCTCACCTGGCGCGCGCCCCTGCCCGACACCATGAACGGGGACCTGCTCGGGTACAAGGTAACTCGCCTTGGAAATATAACATTTATTTGAATACCTTTATAATAAATTGTATACATGTACTACTGACACAAGAAAGATCGAATCGATTGGTAATCCAGGGATAGTACTTAAAATTCTCAACATGCTCTTGGAATCCTAGAGCTGATTAAAATCGTATATAAAAATATTTAGTACCTATAACGGATCTTCAACATCATATTCTTGAATAGGAAGATGTAAAATGTGGTACAACCAGGGCATCTATAGCCATAGATGATTAGTTCCACAATGTAAGTAATAAGACGTGGCAAACCTATAGCCGGTCGGGTACATTTTTTTCTTTTACCCAATTTTACCTATTTAAAATAATATTTAAATTGAAAAGCAATGGAAATTTACTTAATAAAAATAAAACAAAATATATTCGAAAAATGTCGCGCACGCAACATCCAACAGCAAAGATGTCACGTTATCATCCCGCTTTAGTTTTTCAATTCTAAAAACATGACAGTTTTAGGATTGTTTAGACATAGATATAATAAATAATTACAGCGTAAGACTACGTTTGCTTATTGTTTCTGTACTATTTAACTTATTTGTTCTATTTGTATATTTTTTTAAAATATATCCGACCGTATAAAACATTTTAAAATAACGTAGATACCTCGCAAGACCGCTTCTTTAGTTGATGGGCAATAAATGTTTTCTATTTCTAAACAGGTGTTTTACCTGATGACGGAATCTCCAGAAGAACCCGAGCCGGACCGTCGCATCGAAGAAGAAATAGAAGTAGTTCCAGCGACTGCCACTTCACATTCTCTCGTGTTTCTAGACAAATTCACACAATACCGGATACAGGTATGATTGTTTTTGAATTTTATTTCTTGTAATTTGTATCTATCTTACAAGCTCAAGCAAATATTACGTCGTCGTGTCGTATGCGCACGTCCCTATCGACGCGATATAAAGGTTTTTTTTGATTAGTATAATAATGTTGAGTTGTTGTCGGTGTGTGTCAGGTGCTGGCGTTCAACCCGGCCGGGGACGGTCCGCGGTCGAGCGCCATCCTGGTGCGCACGCTGCAGGGGCTGCCCGGGGCGCCGCGCAACATCACCTTCTCCGACATCACCATGAACAGCCTCGTCGTCTCCTGGGAGCCGCCGCGCCGCAGGAACGGCCTCATACACTCCTACCTCGTCACATATGAAACTATCGAGCAAGATGAGCGTAAGTGCACCGTTTGCGCACATATCGAAAGTAAATCGCTTCGGTTTTTTTAACCAGTGCATGTTGTAAAGAATAGTGCCCCGGTTACGTCTGTCTGTTCGCGAACTCAAAAATTGTTGAATAGATTTTCATATGGTTTTCACCAATAGATATAATGATTCCCGAGGAAGCTTAATATGTATTAATTGTGTATATGTGATATTTTGTTGTATTTATATTATATAATTAGTTAAAGTTTTGTATAAAATTGTTGAAAGATATTTATATTATATTTGTTTAATTGTCCTCACTTGCCAAAACCCTTTGAATTATAACAAAACAATATATGAAAGATTATTCTTTTTTTGCGTGACAAAAACGTTTATTGAATTTGTTATTTTGTTATTTGCATATGTTTATATTTTAAGGATGACATACTACTCTCATTTTAACTTTTGAAAATAACACTTATAGTGTAGCAATTGTAAACCTGTTTAAACGGATACAGTATTCATTTTTATTCAATCAAATATATTAGTTTCCTTAATCGCTTTATGCACAACATGAAAGCTCTCTTACTGTAAACGATTCTATATAATATTTTAAAAAGTAAGGATAAATTTTTTTGTTGGCCATGTTATCAATAAAATTAAATCTAATGCTAAGTGAAAATATGTTATGTGGGAAGCTAGAAAACTGATGCATTTTGATAACTGAATACATAACTAAACTCAATTTTTTTATAGAATTTGTTTCAATAAACGTTTTCTTTTGTAGGTTTTTAGTATATTTTCCTGGTATAACTACTATTATTAATAAATAATTGCACCTGTTATATATTATTTCCTAACACTCCAGCTCGATTTTAGATTCGCTCAATTTTAACTTCGTTCGTTTCAAACATTAAAATGATCCTTTATGTGCCAGGGTTCAGCAAGCAGGTGAAGCAGAAGGTGTCGGAGCGGCGGCTGGCGGTGGGCGGGCTGGAGGAGGAGGCGGAGTACCGGTTCGTGGTGCGCGGCGTGACGGTGGGCGCGGGCGGCGCGGGGGAGGCGCGCGTGCGCACCGGCCCGCAGCCCGGCTCCCCGCTCGCCCCGCGACAGCTGCAGCTCACTGCCGACGCGGCCGCGCTCCGCCTGCGGTGGGCCAACGCGCCCGCCGGCCGCAGCCCGCTGCTCGGATACTACTTCGAGGCCAGGAAGAAAGGTCTGTAGCCGCAGACATACGGAGACTTTTCTTAAAAAAATGTTAACATTTTATGAGACCAATCCGGTGTTTGTGCCATTGAGAGCATAACCGACTCCAATTTCATTGCCATGTCAGCTACATTCACCGCCACTATTATAAATTAAAAACAATTAGCCGGATCATGATCATATTAATATGGGACCACCTCTGAATTATAACCCAGTCCGACGGAGACAAACATTTGTGTGATGAACATCTGCATGTCTGCATTTCTGAGTCAGAGAGTTTTCACTAAATTTGTCTAGTATAAACTGTTAATTATGCAACTCGGAGTTATTTTAACGTTAAAGGGAATATTCAGCAATGTGACAAAGGAAAGAACATCCATTTGCAATGGGAGGTTTATTGCGAAAGGGCGCCACCCTCTACCGCTGTTGAACTGTGACAATTAAGTTGCTTACACACATCACATAAACCACCTAAGCTGAAATGACTCGCGCTCTAGCAAGTTTACATTTTGCAGTATATAAAATACTGGATTGTTCGCAAATTTTTATCAATTTAGGTTAATCTATAATCTATATTGTGGCTTGACATAATACTATGGATTTATTTTTTTCTCATTTGCAAAATATATCACATACCTGCAGGTAGGCAGGTAAACTTATGCATAAATACTTGTTTAAAAGTTCATTTATTTTAATGCAGCAAAGGAAACGTGGCAAGCTTGTAAGTTTTTATTTTTTTGTGATAGTTCAAACTATTATTGTACTTATCAATACTTAACCTTTTTATTATTATGTAATACTTAACTCTTAATCCCCCAACTCTAATCTAACTGTGGTAATTGCTTTATTACAATTTTTACTTACAAATTTTTCAAGAACAATCTTTATATTATCATCTGTATTATTATCAGTATCAACACCGTTGCCTATAATCTTCAATTACTTATTTTCGGGCTATTATTAATATTATCATTAATAAATGTAATAACGTTAAAATTATTATTTTTATTATGACTCATATATATGATATACATTCATGTACGATTGTCAAAAAAATAAAATTTGGCTTTGCAAACGGACACTGCAAATCAAATCAGATTAGATATCAAAATAAAAAGTTGGCGATGTCCTATTCCATAATCAAATCTCTTTTTATACTAAAATTTATTTAAGTTGAAAACCTTTTTTTTTTTCATTAAGAGAAACGTTCGTAAAACGTCCTCCCGTGTGAGTCATTGATGGGTTAAAAATAATCTTATGTTGGTGTTTTTTTTTTTATGGTATTGGTAGGCAAGCAAGCAGACGGATTTCCTGATGGTAAAAAATTCACGCCTCTAAAGACACCAAACGTGGTAATGGTGCGTTGCCAACCTGAGGCCGGGGTGTTAGGCCTCGAGCAAAAGTAAGTTTACCGGCTACCTTATCCTCCGAACCCGAACACGTAATGACGTTATGGTGGCAGGAATAGGTAAGTCGGTGGTACCAATCCGGGCGAGTCGCTGCGAAACTCTACCACCTAGTAACCTAATTTTTTTTGTGTATTATTACCTTATTGTATCATTTTAATAATTGATGGCTGCAAGTTATTTAGCAATGAAATATTTTCAGATGACACACGATGGGAGACCATCACGAGAACCAGTAACGGAATGTTGGAGGAGTTCACGATATCGTATCAGAGCCTGCTCCCGTCCACGGCGTACTCGTTCCGGCTGATAGCTTACAACAGCTTCGGCATCAGCAACCCCACGTACAGCGACAAAGTGATCGTGACGCCTTCCAAGCTGTACCTGGAGTACGGCTACCTGCAGTACCGGCCCTTCTACCGGCGCACCTGGTTCATGGTGGCCCTCGCCGCCGCCTCCATCATCATCATTATTATGGTCATCGCCATTCTGTGTGTCAAAAGCAAAAGCTACAAATACAGTGAGTCATTTAGTGTAGTATGCTTTGAGTCAAGGGTTTCACTACTTATTGTATGGTTGACCAACTGATTCAACTTAAGGAGACCCGCTTAGCGATTGTTGTATGAGCAGGCCACCCTTGGTATAATGAGTATTGAGGCCATTTTAAAAACATGTTTATCTGTTCACTGCTACAAATGATAAAATATGGTTTTAATTAAAATAACAATCTAGACGGACGTTTGTTCGCTACCATAAATAAGCATAATAGGTTTATAGACCGCCTCGTTGATCGAGTGGCTAGCGTACACGCCTAACTACACCGAACAACCGCGAGATTCGGATTCGAATCCCGACGGGGCAGGCTTTTGTGTGATGAACATTTAGATGTCTGCATTTCCGGGTCTGGGTGTTTAGTAAATTTGTTCTCGTATCTATATATCTATTTATTAATATCGTTGACTAACACCCATAACACAAGCATATAATTTGCTTACTTTCAATTCAATTTGTGTAACTTGTTCTCAACAGGACATGTTACCTATCAATCTATTACTCCAGATAATAGATAATTTTGACTGCCCAAATCGATTTTATTTAAGTCTACCGCTCACTCTATAACATTTCTTGGTGGTTGTGTTCCAATTTTGATAGCACTTGTAGGGGACGGTACCTATGTGTACCTACTAATTAACTTCTAACGTGGCGTGTGTAAAACGCAACGGTAGCTAAATTCTGCTGACGTTTAAATGATTCAAACAGTACGCTTACTCGTTCATATTAATTAATATTGCCTGCACATGGTAACAACCATGAAAAATCCATGAACTTGTTTACTTATCAATACATTAAAGTAGGTATATATAGTTTTTCGCGGTAAGAAAACAGTGGCACCAACGATTTGTTAATTAAATTGCATGTCACAATTTTCTTAACATGAATGTAATACATTTAACTGATTTTGGAAACAGAAGTTATTTTACGACAGATATCGTAAATTGAAATATAATAAAGTATTTGCATATCACAACGTACTAAAACATGTTGGTACGGATGAATGTTTTTGAAACTATTTAATTAAGCCTTAAAAAGATAACTTAACTAAATCAGACGATCAATTACAGAAGAGGCGCAGAAAACGCTAGAGGAATCGGTGACGGGTTCGGCAGAGGAGCGCGGCTCTCTGGCCATGGACGTGTACCGCGGGCGGGCGGGGTCGGGCGCGGGCGGCGTGGGGCCGGGCNNNNAAGGCGGCCCTGGGCAAGCCCCCGCCGCGGCCGGCGCCGGCCTCGGTCACGTACCACAGCGACGAGGAGAGCCTGCGCGGGTACGAGGAGCACGCCGACGACTCCTCCGCCACGGAGAAGCCCTCCGAGATCTCCTCCACGGACGACCAGGTGATCTGCATTAAAATTAGTGTCGTCTAAACCGATATCTGCACTCTACAGCTGTAACAGAACCCTGGCTCTTACGCGCTTAATCTTAATGTACACCAACTATATAAATTAAATCCGGAACTGATGACAAAAATATCATATAATATTTCCTGTTTACTTGCATCATATTTTTTGCAATTGTAAGTAAAATTTTAATTCGTTTATAATCATAATAACACGTTTAATTATTAAGTTGTCGTTAGTATAAATAATTAAAAAATATATTTAAATAGTAAAGTACAACGGTATGGTATAATATGTTGGCATAATCAAATACATGTGCTATTCATTTTGACACATACTCCACAAATAAATTATTGTCATTCCATTTTTTTTCAAATATTTATTTATTCACTGTTTACCCACACAACTCAACTATTAAAAAAGAATGTGTGCGTGTACTAGCGTACACTCGTAAGAAGTGAAGAAGTGAAACTTCTTTATGACGTCATTTTTCAAAAAATAATATACTATATGCAACTTAACAGAAATTGGTTAAATAAAGTTTATTGCCAATCCCTACTCCGCTGGAGAAAGTATACTTCGAATCACGCGTGGTAGGGATGGTAACAAAGATGGCGCGTAACGGAAAAATGTGACGCGTAACAAAAAAATGTTACACCAAATTTTTTTCCAATCCCGATAAAGAAGTTTCACTTCAAAACTAAATGTTACTCAACAAGTAATATAAAAGTATTTCTTTTTATAGCAACATACTATACGTTTTCATTCGCTGAGATAAGTTATGATTCTATAAAAGATTTCAAGTTATTTTCTTATTTGAACAGAAACGCGCTGAATTTATTTATTTTCCAGGCTTCTGTTATTGCTATACATTTTGTGAAGGGTTCAACATACAAGATAGATTTTCGAATCCGGCTCCCTAGACGTAGCAAATTAATCCTTTCACTAGATTACTTTCCTAGATAAATATATAGGAATTATGTACGTTAGTAATTATAAAATGTTAATTGTTATAATAGATTTTTCAACTCCAATTTTAGTATAGTTTATAAAATTATTGAAAATGTTACTAGTGCAAAATATTATTTAGCACATCCACAAACCGTAGCGATGTTTCATGCTACAATTTAGGAATTAAAAAAATTTATAATGTACAATTAAAGAGCAGCTTTACTCGCACTCTATTTAGAATTGTTAATTGACATAATTTTAATGGCTATCATGTAAGTGATATCGGAATAACTATAAGTTATAGTAAAATGTGTGGTAGTATGAGTATTTCATAAAGTAGTAAGATTTTCGAAATACGCTTTAGACATTATGTACGTTTATTGATTCACTACACTGTAGTAAAAGTTGTAAGTTAGCTTAAAAATAGGGTTAGTGTTATAAAGTGAAAGGAGTATGGTAAAAAAATGCATATCAAAAAGGTACAAAATGAAATTTGAATTCTAAAAAGGACCACATCTTACACTCGATTACAGTACATAATACACAAATACTACTCTTCTCTACCTCATTAAGGAATTGGTATAAATATGATTGGTATATTTTTATATTTCACAATTGGTATTACAAGTCCACTTTACTTAAAATCATTTCAATCTTTACGTAAATAAAGGATGGTCATACGGATTTTCCGGATACATTTTTATAGTGTATTTTGGTGTTCGTAAATACCTAATTATTTAACAAATAAATAAGGCAATACTGCCCATTATGCTTTGCTACATCTAATCTTACGTTAAACTAGATGTCGTCCGTGGCTACACCCGCGTATTAATTATATCACTATTGTTTTGTAACTCTCCAGCCTTCCAATTATCTCCATACACAAAACTTAGGCTATAACCATAACTGAAAGACAAACAAACAAACTCGCTTTCGTATGGTAACTTTAGTGTGGATCTTGCTATCTCTGTCCAATTTAATCGGTGAGCATCTGGAAACTTGCGTAGCTTTAAAGCGACATGTTTTAACGTCTAAACTAAAAATCTATAGAGATATTGATTGTTACTAATTTGACAGTCACTTAAGAATATATCGCTTAGCTGTAGCATGCCTTGTGTAGTAGTTTGATTTATCACAAGGAATAGTTACCATCAAAAACAAATGTAGGTAATAGTAGTACGAAACGAATGAGGAAAGGGTGTGCCTCTCGACAGAAGCCTTAAATGGACAGAAAGACAAAGAAACGAAAAATTGAGAAAGTGCTTCTAGGTTAATAAAATATTTTCATTTGACCATAAGCTCTTTTGTCGATAGGTTAGCGTGCACGGCTCAGGTTTGATTCATGACATGTATTTGTGTGATAACCATAGATGTCTTTTTGTCTTGGTCTACGTGTTAATTAAATTTTTCACATTATTTATATACGTCCGTCTATGTATTCTTGACTAAAACACCCGTAACACGAGCATATGATTCACTTATTTTGGGGTTGGAAGGATGAAATATGTCCAGAGATGTTAATTATTGGAAATAAAAATATGTATCTACAACATAACAAAAAAACACTATATTGATACTGCGTTCAGTGAGCCAAATCGGGGAATGAATTCTATACCAGGAGAACATACGTATGGACGTAACAAACCCAACGGCACTAAACGCTCTGTTTCTTTTCCCTGTTGTCACCCGCGGGACTGTGAGGGTAACTATACGTGAGTCTCGCTACCGCTATACTTGCTTTTGTCACGCTTGTACAGAGCACGCGAAACGTAGCCACCGTGATCTCCATTTCTCAATATGCTACGGGCGGTTTTAGAGCTGCCGGGATTTTATCACGCACACAAGTTTTGTATGGATGAGTTTATTAGGAAATACAAGCTGTTGCTTGAGCATTAAGTATACTTACCCCTCGTGTAAACATTTAAAATTAACGGAGAAAAAATTAGCCTATTTCTTCTCTAAGATCATATTTCTATGCTAGCGTTCATAAAAATCGTTTCAGTTGCTTTGACATACAGGAACATAATATAACAGAATCACAAGTCTGTTTGTAATATTTATATTTTGATTAGATAATGATTTTTCTGAATAACAAAAACGAGAAATAGGTATACTGAGACATAAAACATTACAATTTCTATGTTATATAAAACTGATGTAAAATATTACACTGCCTACAATTGTCGCCGGATTTTAATTATTTAGGTAATTAGTAAAAGCCCTTACAATATCAAAATAGATTACAAAAGTACTGATTCTTAAATACCAACAATAATGTAAAATAAAAAAAAGAATTCAGGGACTACTGTTTTCAAATTGGGATAGAGTAATTTCGATAATAGTAATAAATATTGTGTATAGTGACACTTACATGTTAACAGACAGAACGTGAATTTTAAAAGTATGTGATTTTGATTTCGATAAATTTATCACTGATGGTATTGAAATCACTCTATATAAAACGTAAACTTAGACTTTCCACTTAATTTAACTTAAAATCCTAGCTAGAAAATAACCACACACAAGTAACATATATGCTCACTGCACTTAGGTATATTCTTACCATCAAGAGGACGTCCTTGTTTGCATCTTATAACAAAAAAATCTCGTGATTACTGAATGAATGAATGAATGAATGAACTGTAAGATTGAACATGTATAATTTGTGTGTGTGTAGAAATCGGCACCGCTCTAGACGAGCCCACTCCCATTGGCGATGTAAATACTGTAGTTTATTTCTGTTGATACGCTAATTTTACGTTTATAATCGTTTTGCTCGTTATTACGGCCGTAGAAATCATTTCTCTTCTCTTGTTTAATAGTTTTGAAACGAGCTCGAAGTATAATCATCTTTTCGTTTCCTTTTCCGATTCGTAGATTATGTATCAGTGGTAGAACTTAGTATTAATCATTGGAATGATCATTTTATGTTATTGCGTTATGTTATATTTTCTGAGTTGATTACAAAACTAGAACATAGTTTGAGATTGAGACAAGAGTCTTACTGTGACGCCTCAGAGCAATATTGTTTCAATAATAAAATATAAGAATGTGACTCAGCACTTATACAGTCATTTTGTTTCAACAAATTTTAATTAATGAACGTACTTAATTTTGTGTTTCCATTATTTCAAAACTTGTTTGCGTTATATGTATATTTTTTTTCTGTGGGTTTAATTGTTGTAAATTATGTCTTTCATTATTTTATCACCGCTTCATAGTTTTGTTTTATTTGAAAGAATTATATTATGGACTACAAGACCAGACCAGTAGTCCAGCTTTTGTGCATTTCTTATATATTTTTATTGAATTGTGTTAAAATTTGTGTTAAAAAAAGAACAAACAACAAAACATCCCGTAAAAACGATTGTATTGCAAGCCGATAAAGTCGCGGTTTGATTCTATATGGATACAATTATTGAAATGATAACTGCTTCCAGACATCACAGTTTAGGTACTAGTCCTTCATTTTCACTACCTTCTAATGTAAATTTATACCTTTGGTCTCAAAATAGCAAAGAATCACAAAAATATCGTTTCGCATTTACAATATAAATTACAATCAGCTACTAAAAATATTTACTCAAATATTTCTTGAACTGTAAACATGCAGAATTGTCATAATTGAATGGCATCTTATTTAGTTCTGTAGAAATTATTCTTGAAAGAAAAGATTAAGATATATGTTATTTAAATACGTACTGTTTTATAGTAATTTTTCAAATTAGTTTACACTCTTTGAACTTGTTTATAAGTAATGCACCACCGCTACACAAATTGCTATTACCTGTAAATAATTATGGTGGCATTTTAATTAAGTAATCGGGATGAAGACTGTACAGATATGGTAGGTTAATTTTTGAAGTGGTAATCTAAAATTTTTAAGATATTTATATTATAGTTGGCCATTTATATATTAACAAACGACGATATTCAATTGACAGAAAGTAATGAATATTGTCAGTTAATGCACGTGTGGTTAATATGGGACTTTTTTGTTTTATTTATAAAATCGTATCAAAAAAGAAAGGTACAAAATATTTAAAATCAGTAATTTTTTTCTAATAAGTATAAGGTAATCTGTTAGCACCCTGTATATTATAACAATGTTCTGTGTACATCTGTAACGCAGTAACATATAATGCTCGAGATCGAATTCCTGTAGCAATTTAATTATTATCTAAGTTCTATTTCTGAATCAACATTACTCTTGCACATGTTTTTCTAGCTCATGCGAAAAACTTAGTATAAAATATCAGCAGCGGTACCAGAGGCCGTACCGTGTCTTCTTACCGAGTTTGCACAGTCGTGTCGCATCGAGAGTCGTCCAAATGAAAAGACCATGTGCAAGGGCGTATGGAAATTCAGAGTTACTCACGATAGTACAATAGTGTTTACGATTTCAGCAATCGGAGAGCGAGAACGAGAGCGTAAAGTCGGAACCGCACTCGTTCGTGAACCATTACGCGGACGTGAACGACACGCTGCGGGCCTCGTGGAAACGGCA
>NJDD01003548.1:77416-97104 GCA_002245505.1 Calephelis nemesis
ATATACGACTGCAAAATGTTTGCGAATTGTATAGGAAGCATACGTCGTAGCTTGTAAATTAAGCCTTCATGCCAAACTTTATCAAATGCTTGCGCGACGTCCAAAAAACTGTCGAACAAACTTTCTTTTCTTCTAACGACTTTTCAATTATATTTGTGATTCTGTGTACTTGATCGATGGTAGAATGTTGCTCCCTGAATCCAAATTGATGATCTGGGATCAATTTTTTTCATCTAAAATGGGTTTCAGCCTTTTGAGAAGAATCTTTTCAAATAACTTTGAAATCACTGGTAGCAGTGAGATGGGTCTATAAGATGTAACATCTTGAGGAGGTTTGCCAGGCTTAGAAATCATAATGACTTCCGCTACCTTCCACAATCTAGGTACATATTTTAATCTGAATGCTGCGTTAATAAAGTTTGTAAGTTTAACTATTCCTTTTTTTGGTAGATTTTTTAGTATTAAACCTGTTATTAAATCATAGCCCGGAGACTTTTTTGAACTGATTTTATTTTTTATCTCTTTGTAGATTTCTGTTGGTGAAGTTAGTTTTATATCATAATCAGATGTTTCCGTAATGTCATCGAAAGAGTTTTCATCACCCTCTAATGGTTTGAATATATGTTAATCATCGTTCATGTTAATCATATAATCATATATGTCAATCATATTATGCTAATCATCTGGATTAGCAAACCTGTTGGCTTTTTCTTCGTCACTTGTAGCCCATTTACCACATAAATCTCTTATAGGTGAAATTTGGGTAACTGGTCTTTTTAGAGGTTTTGTAGCTTTCCATATCGAATAATCAGTTCTATTGTCGTTGGTCGAATTTGTTAAATATGATTCCATACATTCTTCTTTGTGTTTTTTTATTTCGCGATTAAGTTTTTTCGACATGTTATTAAGAGACTTTTTATCTTGAGGACATCTTGTTTGATACCATCTGCGCTTCTGTTGCCGCTTTTCCCTTATCAAGTCCCTTATTTCTTGTGGATAGCAATGGCTGGTTTCATATTTTCTAATTTGTGGTGTGCTGTTCCATGCTGCTTGTTGTATATGTGTTATAAACTTTTCGACCTCTACATCAAGTTGCTCAGCGTTTTGCAAAGGAACTCTTAAATTTAGTCTTAAAACTTGTCCAATCTGTTTTTCTATTGACAAGTGACACACGTTGGGTTTTTTGTAATAAGCATTCACTCAGATTAATTATTATAGGAGAGTGATCTGAGTTAAGATCGAAACTTTCTCTAATATTTAAATTGTTGGTATCTATATTTTTAGTAATGAAAAAGTCGATCAAGTCTGGTACTTTTTGTGGATCTGTGGGCCAGTACGTTGGTGTTCCAGTAGAAATAGTGTCACCTTTAATTTCATTTATTGCATAAAAAAGTTCTTTACCTTTTTTTATCGTAAGTCTGGATCACCAGTGAATATGTTTTGCATTAAAGTCTCCTCCTAAAATAAACCTTTTTCCAAGTTTTTGAAAAAGCTCTATGTAGCGCTCTTTATTGAGTAAATATTTTGGTGGACAATATATAGCCGCAACTTTCATCAAATAATGTTTGGTTTTTATACTCACTGCTACTACTTGCATTTCCTGTTCTTCAAGCTTGATATCTTCATAATGTTGGATATTGTCTTTCACAATAACTGCACTTCCTCCTCTTGCAGTGTTGTTGGGATGGATTGCATGGTAAGTTTTATATCCTTTGAAGCATATATAAGACTGTTGAGTGAAGTGTGTTTCTGATATTAGACATATGTCTATATTTTCTGTGTCTAGGACTAATTGCAACTCATTTTGGTGTTTCATAAGTCCATTTGAGTTCCAGGCCATGATTTTTAATGAACCCATTTCTGATTTTGAGTCATAGCTTCCTTGGTGCTATGTTCTAGTTTACGAAGGCGATCATCGAATGATGATAGTAAATTTAATATCCGATTGATCTTATCATCAATATCAGTTTTTGATTGACTATCATTCTTTTTGCTGGATGCAACTTGAGCATATGTCACTTGCTTGTTGTTATTTACTAATAAATCTGATTTGCTCATACTAATAACTTTTTCCGTGTTATCTGATTGTCTTTTTAGTGTAACAGGTTTTTTATGTTTTTATTTGTAATTTTCTGCATTTCTTTTGCAACTACGCATCCTCTGTAGTTAGACGGGTGGGGTTCACCACAGTGTATACTTTCTGGCAATCTATAGTAAGATGTTTGCCAGTACATTTAACACATCTTGGCTCCTTGGCGCAGTACCTTTGTGTGTGGCCATAAGCCTGGCATCTTTTACATTGTGGAACAAGCTTTGAAGCTTTTAATGGATGTATTTCCACTTTGCACCCTAGTATATGTTTAATATTATATATTTTATTGATGTCCTCTTCGTTGTCAAATGTTAACATAAACATGTCAAGAGGTTCCTTATTTTTCCACCGCAACTTATTTACGGCAGATTAAATTTTAAACCCTTTGGATAGTAGATCTTTTACAATTCTAGCTGGCTCAAATGTATGATGAAGTTTTTTAGCTACTACTCTTATCGGCCTTATTTGTTTGTTTTCATAAGAGTGCCATAAATAATTGTTGTTATTTAAACGATTTGTAATGACTTGGTAGTCTTCTTCTACTTGAACATTTATTTTGACAATGTTTTTCTTATACATTTTAATCGAAAACTCGTTGTCAGGCAATGCCGTTATTAAAAGTCATAAAATTGTTGATAGTCCATTACACCGTCAACAATAATTGGAGGTGGCGGACGGGATTTTTTTTTGTTTTTTAGAGGATTCAGTAATTACTTTATCAGGTGGTGGAGTCAGTGACGTGTTTAATTTCCTTTTTTTCCTATTTTTTACTCTTATCCACTCGGTCTCTTTAGCCAACTCCTCTTCATCAGTGCAGTATTCAACAGGATCATCGGAGTCTTTACCTGAAACCTGTTTCACACTATTTTCTTTTTGCGAATTAAGTTTTTCGAGAAGGGTTTTGACTTGCTCTTGCAAGCCGTCAATTTGGATCTGCATGTCTTGCATTTTTAGTTCCATCTTCTCTTTCTCACTTTTTTCTCTCACATAGGCAGCATACAAACGATGTTCGTTTTCCGTAGTTACGTTTATCAAACTTGAGTTAGCCATATTAAATTTTATTGATTTACAGACAAATCCGTTAATTAAATCTTGTTAAGCAATTTAAATATAAACTTGTTATTAGTCATTACTGGTGCAATTATATCTAGGTCATCGCGACACAGTTTCGGCCCGGTTGCCGCGCGGCGGCAAGTTGCTCGGTCAGCACTTTAACTAGAGCGCGCGCGTGACGCGTTTGATCTCGATGAATATCAAACACTCACTGAGCATATGTGCAAGTGGACGGAAATAAATAGCCTTGGTTTGATGTTAACATTAGCATCAAACGCTAGTTATTTTATGCGATGAGTACTGGTACAATTTTTTTTTCGCCCGCTTGCCTTATCCTGTTTGCCAAGATTTTAACAATTTCAAGTTTTTAAAAAACTAGTGGTTATCCGTTGGTCAAAATTCGACCATAATACATTTTAATATCTTGTTGATAACAACGCCATCTTCATTACTCAAGACCAACAACTTTGTTTTCAAACTATATAGTGCGCCATCTGTGATCTTCTATCTTAATTATCAATATATTTGTTTGTGTGTCAAATGCATGGTGGTGTGGGTAATGTTTTATTTATTAATTAAATGTACTTTATAAGTATTATTATTGAAAAATATTAGCGTTCTGCACTTCTCCTACACATAAACCATAAGTGTGCCAAATTTTATGCTCCTGCACCCGCGTAATTTTCGTAAAAAGGGGTCCAAAGTTTTGTAATTAGTATAGATTATGTCCTGTTGGCTGTTGCATCAAGGTTAAGTTTCACACATCAAAGCTGACAACATTGTGAGCACTGCTAATATTTAATGTATTAAATACCGCATAGCACCTAAAAACATAGTAGTCTATATCTTAATTACAATCATTAAAAGTCCCATATGACCACAACTGGGTCACCTGCCTTACAATGTGAACGTGGATGATTGTAGATACCCGGGGAGACCAAGGTAGATATTGCACGAACAAATTCCTTCGGTTATGTCCGAGGGTGGTGTCAACAGTCTTCCAAACCGACTTGTTTGTATGAAAAGTTTGTATTAAAATTATTTGTATATAAAGGAAGCTAGGCAAGTCTGCAAAAGATCGTGACATTTGGCAATCGATACTCTTTACTTATCTCACAAGTAACTTGAAGTGAAGATATGTTTGTATGTGTGTTTATTTTTAAAACCACTTTATTTCGTCTCACTTTCACCGGCAAAAACTAGCTTTATTTTACACAGTATTTGTAATAGATGACAAAATTATATTTGCAGATTTTGAATATGTGAAAAATTGACCGCCTCGTTGGTCGAGTGGCTAGCGCACACGCCTAACTACATCGATCAACAGCCGGTTCGATTCCCGACGGGGGCAGGCATTTGTATGATGAACATTTAAATGCCTGCATTGCCGGTATCTATTCTGGTATCTATCATTTTAGTATTTCTATGTATTCATATCGTTGACTAACACCCATAACAAGCATATAATTTGCTTACTTTCGGGTTAGATTCAATTTGTGTAGGGGGAAATGGGAGTCACTTAAGCGATTGTTAAAATGACGAAAAAAAGTATTGTGCTATATTTATCAAAATAATTTGCTTACATACTCTAACTAATTGTCTATCAGTCTCCATTTTATTTTTTACATTTAGAATCATACTTTGGCAAAATTGTAGTTTTTAAAAAATATCAGCCTTGACCACCATTGCCCTAACATGTGGGTAATTGTAGTCAGCCTGTAGGACAATCAGGGTCAAGGTTCTAATTCTTATATTCAGCATCTGTCGCCCGCCCGCAGTCCGCAGAGGGTATGCATCGGTACCACATTTTGTTGTTACGGCCAAATTCGGAGCTGATCAAACAAATGTTGCTAGAATCGTCTTCGTCGTCATCACATATATGAGTCTGACTAATATCAGTCTCAGTGGAAGAGTCATGTACTGCAAGGTACACGACTCTAGGCTTTGTTTACAGATTTATGTTGTGAAAGACGTTTCTAGGTTGCTAATGTTGCTCGTCCTTTTACAGTCTTAGCTGATTTCTTAATGGGATTTACTGACTCCCATTGCCCGATAATAGATTTTTCAATAAAAAAAAATCAAATTTAAGTAATAAGGTTAAATGTTTACTAATTTTTTTAATGATATGATTGTTACGTACTTTATACATAATGTAGTTAATAAGACAATCATAAAATTGCTTCGAAACAGTTACTTATTGTTTAATTTGTGCGCACGTAAAATAATATAAAAAACGCGGAAAAACGTGTCGCGATCTTCTCTCGTGAACCTGACGAGCGATCTGAATGACCGTGCGGTGGCGGAAAAGGTATGATACGATTGGCTATTTTCGCCACTGTATGTGTTTCGACGGTTTTTTTTTTTGCTAGATATGGTAGTGACCACCATTGCCCGCTGACTCCCATTGCCCGGTTCTCCCCTAACTTGTCCGGGACTATTTATTTATTATTATTATATCAATAACTTGTAAAATTTTTTGAAAGGCTCATTGCGATATACAAAATATACACTCTTAGTTTAAAAGTTGAGACACATTACACGCCTTTGGAATTGTATAATATAAAAAAAGTATTAGGAACCTCAATGTCCTTTGCAATGACCTATGAATCTGTACACATACATTACATTTCGCATGTACCTATAGGTTTGATAAAAACAATGTTGTATTTCCACGTCTTAGAAATCCCGTCATTGTTTTTTTAATAGAAATCGTAAAGTGCTTTACAGCAAACATCTACGTAGAGATCGCGACAAACTTTTAATCCGCACAAGAGGCGATTCGCGTAGTAGCTAAATAAATATAGGTCATAGGTCTGACGCTTGCACTAAAAATCCAGTTTTTTACCTCTTTGCTCTCTTAAGTGACGGAGCACATTATGATTGTAAAACTCTTCAAGTATCTAAAAAGTCTTCAGCTTATTAGCGACCAATTTGCAAGCGGATTTCATCACGGTCGCTTTGATGGTGATTTTTTGGTTGATCTTGCTAATCGCCGAACAAAAGTAATTGAGAGCAAGAGGGATGCGCTGACAATTTGTCTTGATGTTGCTAAAGTTATCGACGTGTATTGAGCTTCAAGAGTAACCCCTCTTGAACACAATACCAGCGAATTATTAACAATTAGTTAACAGAGAACAATAAAAATATTTTATTGAATTCTTTGAACCTGTTCATGGTCGTGGGTGGTGGGAAGTAACGAAGGACGTGACTTGAGAAACAATATAAAGTGACAAGTTATATTGTTTCCCCAACCTTAACCAATTCGTGGTCTGGTCGCGGAGGTTAGCTGTGGGAACGTTAGTTAGGCTTGTCACATTGTGTCATATTTTGAAAGACTTCTCGCCACAAGATTTACACACAGATTTTCTGTTTACGCAGAATTAGCACAATAAAGGCTTATTCTACATTTATTTTAGCGAAAACTTTTAATGCTGGTGCTACTCAAGGCTCTCTACTATCAATATACCTACAGCATACATTATTATGCATATATATGATGCTCTGTTGATGATTCGAACAAGAAGTCCGAATTACCGCAGAGCTTAACGTCGAAAGTCTTCGACCAGTGTGTTACCGGTGATGACACGGAGCTGAGACTTGGCCGAGCGAGCGAGCTATGCTGGGTGTTTCTCTGCGAGATATGATCCGTAATTCGGTGATCTGCAAGAGAACGAAAGTAACCGACATAGTTCAGAGAGTCAGCAAGCTGAAGTGGCAATGGGCAGGCCACATTGCTCGCAGAACCGATAACCACTGGGGAAGAAAGTTTCTCGAGTGGCGGCCCCGCACAGGAGGATGTAATGTTGGACGACATCCCACCCAGTGGACTGATGATCTGGTCAAAGCCGCGGGGAGTCGCTGGTTAGAAGCGGCTGGTGATCGTGACTTGTGGCGCTCTTTGGGGGAGGCCTATGTCCAGCAGTGGACGTCTTCCGGCAGATGACGATGATGCTCTTTTTACGGGCCATGTTAATTTAAAAGGTAAACGGCTTGTGTCTGATATTGAGATTTCTCTAAAGGTCTCAGACTGGGTCAAGCAAAATCTCGTAAAATTTAATCCTCAAAAGACGCGTTAATAAAAAACACCCCTCTCCTCATATCTCGCAGTATTAATGTGCCAGGGGTTAACAATGCCAGCAATGTCATATTTCAATGGTCGTAGCCATTTGGAGGGTAAAGCTAAAGTAGCTTCTAAGAAACTGGAGGTGCATAATTGAGCAAGGCGGTTTATTCTCTATAAACATTGACCTCTAAGTATATGGACATGAAATAGTAACCAAAAAAGTCTGCCGTCGGCTACTAAATATGGCTGCCGTTTTGACATTATAAGGCTGTCCAGAAAAAGTAGACTACCGATATCGATACATGATCTATTAGTGACGATTGACAGTTAAGTTTAGGCAAATAGATAAGAATTACTATTTAACTACCGAAAGAAATCGCAACTATCACCTTACTTACTTTGTGCTACTCAATTGGCTTATGCCTAAACAGGGAAATGTAATTAAACGAAAGAAAGAATATTTGTTTACTTTTCGGGAGCACGTTTTTTTGACATTGTGGCGTGTAAATATGTTTATTCTTTTTATAAGTTTACTCTTTAAATTTATTACAAGATTGATTATCATTACAAAAAAAAATTGATCAGATTACATTCAAACCACTTTCTTTACTTTTAAGTGAGCACTCGAAAGAATTTTTATTGAGCTAGACTATGATTGATAATTTATGATACGAGGGCCAAACTGAAAGTTCTTAGAACTGGCAACTTAAAAGCATTATATTAAAAAAATAAGTTTAAATTTTGAAAATAGAACTCTTTACCAATAATATTGAGTACACATTTCAATCATTTGTCATTTGTTTTACGATTTGGCGGCAAATTGAAAATTGTCTGTGCACGTCAAAATGAATTTAAGCCGAGAAAATTTTCGTGCAATGATTTTTTATGACTTTCGATGTCATATAAGTCAACAAGAAAGTTATGATAGACTTCGATTGGCTATTCACGATGAAGCCCCATTTCGTGCCACAGTTTACAACTGGTTTAATGAATTCAAACGTGGTCGAACTAATCTCACCGATGATTTGCGTGAGGGACGGCCTTCTACAGCGACGACTGAAGACAATATCTTTTTGTGTTGTGCGGCGTATGATAGAGACTGACAAAAGAGTGACCTATCAGCAGATTCGGACAAGTCTAGGCATAGGTATGAGTCAAGTGCACAAAATCCTCCATGAACATTTAGCGGTCAGGAAGCTTTGCGCCCGCTGGATACCGCATAATTTGACCGAGGCTCAAAAACTCCGCCGTGTTGATTGGTGCCGAGAAATGATCCAAAAATTTAACGGAGGTGACTCAAATGCTGTTTTCGACATACTAACGGGTGACGAAAGCTGAATTTACTGTGATGATCCGGAAACCAAAAGACAGTCTGCTCAGTGGGTGTTTCCTTCCGAAGAGTTGCCAACTAAAGTGAAGAGAGGTCGAAGTGTTGGAAAAAAGATGGTGGCCTCGTTTTTCGCAAAGACAGGTCATTACGCGACAGTTGTCTTAGAGGATCAGAAAACGGTTAATGCAGAGTGGTACACTAACAACTGTTTGCCACTTGTCTTGGAAAAAGTTCGAGAGAAACGACCTCGCAGCAGGATCCTCCTTCATCACGACAATGCCTCGTCGCACACCGCCAGGCAAACGATCGACTATTTGGCGACCTCAGACGTGGAATTACTGGGTCACCCGCCGTATAGCCCCGACCTCGCACCCAACGATTTTTATTTATTCCCGAAAATAAAAGAAAAACTTTGAGGAAAACATTTTATGGACGCCGAAGAAGCAGTGGCTGCGTTTCAAAACGCCGTCGAAGAGACCCCTAAGGCCGAGTGGGCAAGGTGCTTTTGTCAATGGTTCCATCGAATGCAGCGATGTATTGATGTAAATGGCCGCTATTTTTGAAAAGTTATAATAAAACTAATAACTTGCTAGAATGCTTAGTTTTTGATTTTCTAAGAACTTTCAGTTTGACCCTCGTAATTTATGAAAAATACAATATCGATAAGTGTAATAGTACATCAATATAAAAATTGGACACTAAATATGGATTCTTGGCAAACATGAGAACTGTCATGACGTCACTTTAAATCGACGCCAAAATGAGCATGACTAAAATGCCGTTATCTCTTTCGGCGTACACAATATTAACATTTGTTAAAATGAGATAAAGAGATGTTCTTAAGTTACATGCCGATTCCAACGGTATTTATACAACTAAATTTGCTATAGAACATTGTTGCACTTCTTTATATATTTCTATGTCTATAAAGCACAGGGCCTGCCTCATGAAATATAGTTCTCTTATTTAGGCTGGGGCACCATAATATCAAAACCTCCAATTTGTTAGAATCCAACGTAGAGCAGTGCGACTTGTTAAGACTCCTGCTACTCTTACTAATGGTCTAGAATATCTTAATCTCCGTAGAGACGATAGATCTTTCAGTGTGTTCTACCGTCTACAATGGAGAGTATACTGAAGAACTTGTCAAAATTGTGCGTTCTTCGGAGTTTAGATCTCGCACACACATGCCGCAATGAGGCTCTCCTAAGTGATCTTGATGCGTCTACCACTGTTCGCTTCACACGAACGTTCTTTAAACCAACAGTTCTTTATTCAAACTCTTCATCGGGTTTTTTAAGAGAAGGGTTAATAAAATTTTAAAAAGCCGGCATTGCATCCGCCTGTCTTTCTATTTCATATGCCCATAGGCAGTGGTGACCGATTCTATTAGATAGCCCACTAGCCTGTGTGTTAGTTTTTTTTTCATAAAATAAAGGTCTCAAGTTATTGCACAGCACATTACTGCCAGTGGGAAGCATAAATGTTGTCCATAAGGTTCAAGTTTTACAAAAAAAATATACTTGAAATAACTGGAATTTTTAAGTACAATTAGTTCAACTGGTTGACTTTATAGTTGAACTTAGTGAAAAAGGTCATCAGCGGTACGTAGTTGGGGAGCGTAGGCCATTAATGACAAATCAGTAATTAAATTTGGAGACTACCTAGTATCGTGGTATCTCCGACTTCTTTCTTTTCGTAATGAATAAAGTCGTCCAAATGTTTTCGTATGGATTTCAGGAAATAGATTTAGTCTTTGGAATTGCAATTAAACTTTGGCATGGCGTTTCGTCGTCCGACTAGACTAGGTTTGAAAACAGTGGTAGTTTATTGTAAATAGGGTAAAACTTAATTATAACACGAAGTATTCCTTACTTTAAGATCTGAGATCATAATACAAAATTGTTTTTTAAAGAATTATTGTGTTGTATAAAACATTGGTACTTAATTACAAAATTGATTTAAAAATTATTTAAATTATTTATTTCAGTTTCCAGCCGGTTGTCTTTCGTTCCGAGTTAAAATTCCTAAGACGGCTGAACTAGAACAATTGCCAGTTAACCCACAAGTTTTACTAAACAATTTGACTCCGATTTTTCACGATGCGAAATTAGCACTTTTATCAACCAAGTACGCTTCTTAGAATATAAGGAAATGCAATATATAAGTGACAGTTATGCGAAGACTCGACTGTGTTGGCACACGGAATTTCTATCTTATATATAGCCATGCTTCAGTGCTCGCCAGTGCAGTGTCTTGTTCCGCCCTAGAAGGTAGGGTAGCCCGTAAACTTACACAAGAGCTTTAACGCCCTAGCATCAAATTAGCAACGCGCCATTACCACTCTTGGTGGCTAAAGGTAAACTGTCTTCATATTCGCCTTTGTATTCGGAGTCTATAGGCGATATGTATTTTTATTTATAATAAAGAAACTTTACTCGTAAGACTTAATTAAATATAGTCCTTTCCCACCGCTTACATACTTTAAAACAAAAGCAATGTTACTGTTTTGTTATTAAAAATTTATTTCTTACATACAATAAGATTTACTTAAACTAAAATACTAAAAATAACCGAAGGTGCTAAAGTTGTATCAACTAACACATTTACTTCTCCGAAAACTGCATTATATGTTCTAACCTCCTGCGTAGAAGTCCTACAGAGAGTCAGCCAAATTGCATTAACATAATGTAGCAATAAATACAATAAATACTTAATGTGAAAATCAAGCTGACATACTCAATATATTCTTTAGAAATTATTTATACAATTGTTTCATTTTATTTCATAATGTTCCTATACAATATACATAAGATACAAGATCTGGCTTACATGTCTATAACTACTCAGTTATCTACAGTGATAAACATTAGTTTATCCGTGAATTCACCAAGGATATACAGGAGAAGCGATAATTCACAAACGTTTTTGTATATTATACCCACTTCACTTTACACTGGCACTTTATCATTGTGTAGTCTCAAATAGTTTTTCACGGAAGTATTTTATTTTTTGCGCGAAGAATGCTTCCAAACCTTCAGCACAACGATAAAACTCTGAATCCTTTGGATTAAAGTAACGACAATTGTCAAATATCTTAGTCATATCACCAATAAATTCACTTAACGTACTATATGTCTGATCATTCACTTTCCTTTCCACTGTTTGTAAATCTGAAATAAAAAATAAGAACAATATAAGAATATAGAAAGAATAGTAGATGAAACATTGACAAAACATATATACAATGCATGCAACCAAACCGACATCGTCCGTCGAAAACCGTCGAATTGACATTCGACAACCAAATCTCTTTGTTTGTATAAGATTAATGAATGTGAAGTAACTAGATATTCTGCCTACCCCGCAAGGAGCTTGGCTTGAAGATATTACCATCACATACAATAGTCACTACTTCTATTTAGTAACAATATAGTTAAAATCAACAGTTTTCTTTAAAAGCTTTTATTTAGCTTGCAATGTAGGTTGGTGATTGGTTACTATTGCAATGTTTATCAGGGTTGAATTCTGAACTCACAACTTAATTTTAAAGTAGCTTTTTTCGAACCAATTGACCTAGACTTTCGATACATACGAAATGTTATGATATAATGGAGCTGAAATAATGATAAAGGCAGAAAGTAGTCTTTGGAACTCCTAAAATTCTTAACTCATATCCTATCGTGTTTAAGCTTATTTGATTCGTTTTGAATACATACTGAGCATGCAGAGAGTATAGAGTGCCAAATATCACGATAAATGTGATTGAGCTGATAATTATTATTCAATAATAGTAATTATAAATTTAACTGCCTCTTGGTATAAATAATCACTACAAAAGAAACCTTGTCGTCACAATTTATTTTATGTGATAAAAGATAACCATGGACCAGACTCAATAGATGTTTGTAGGCGTGTCGCTATCCTGAAGCTGGGATGCTACCCTACCCTCCAGACTGAAATATGACAGTGAAATTATATATAATTATTATTATGGCCGGAGCTGCCACGCGGATGATCTACCTGGACCAACACAGGGAAAAAATTTGGTACAAAATTCTGTTCCGTAATCGATTACAAAAAAAAAGAAACATTATCCAAAATAGACGGAACTATTGTCTCACAGTAGGTAAAATGTAAACAATTATTTCTACGTGTAATTGATTGTACAACATTATTCTCGACACAATATCTAGAATCCACGCCTGAACGCCAGAATCAATCATGAAGATTTTTATTTCGCGAGCTAATGAATTAAGGGTAATTTTTATCCTTATACATCTATTGTTTCACATGGCTTTAGCTTCATAATAACGAATCTGCCGGCCACAGTTAATCATAAATGTATCATTCTAAAACTTGCAAGAATATCAGTTTGACTCACCCATAGGCTCCTTTATCACTTTGTAATATGTTGGAGCCTCTCTTGGATCCACTGGTTCCATAAAAGGCCACGCGTTCTTATGCAACTGAATTTGTTTGACAAGCCTTTTAAGGTTATCAAAGTCTTTGGCAGTTAGCTCTTTCATATTAGCAAAATTAACTGAATTATTTTTCTGACAGTTGGGACAAACATATTCGTCGATGTTGTCCGCTTCAGATTGTAGAATGCCAACACAACGCCCGTGGAACCAATCTTGGCAGCGATCACAGCAAATATAAAACCTGCAACGATAAAAATATTTTAGTTTTTGCTTCTTCCGCTTTATGGGTTAAATTTTCACGAGTGCTATAATTCAGGTAACACTTTTGGTAACAATAATAACAAATGAAAAAGCTTATAACAAGCCTCCTTATGAAATCTTTACGTATATTTAGTACGGAATTATGAACGACTACTTGTTGAGAATCGATATATTTTAATGTTTATATTATATAAACAACATTGCCCAAAATTGGAAGTGCCTGGTATGGCGATTAGTTTGCCACCTATCATATCGTGTAAATGTTTATATGAAATAAATAACATTGCCCAAAATTGGAAGTGCCTGGTTAGGCGATTGGTTTGCCACCTATCACATCGCGTACTTTCCTCCATTTCTTTGTGATCTGGTCACTGCCTATTTTCTCGGGAATACGGGCGTAAATATACGATCTGTACTTAAAAAACATTAATGAAGACGAAGAGATATAAATTAAAGAAATCGGGAACAGTTACATAATCCAGATAAGGAGAAAAGTGCATTTAGTGGGGGACGGTGTTAGTTCGCAGTTTAGGTATGTTCGGGTGGCGGAACACCTTGTAAATAACAAGATATGATCGCGAGTTGTCATCACGGTAATATTTGTTTTTTTTTTCTGATTCATTGTCTTTCAATGTAATTAGAAAAAGATTAATCATAAACAACAAATATTATTTTGTTGACAACCATTTACATCATCACGACTCTAACGATTATCAGTGCAATGAGTTTTTTTAATATTAACTAGGTCCGTCATACGTTACAATTTCACTTGCAAAAGTAACTTTCATACAAAAAAATAAGTTTTATGTGTGCGAGTCTTTTCTTTTTAGTTAGATTATTTATCACGACATACCAAAATTAAAAAGAGAAAGTGATAAAATAGAAATGAAGATATTTTTACCGATAAGAGCAATATTTTTAAATAAAAAAGAGACAGATGCCCAATCTACAGTCAATTTCAGTAACCTGTCAACAGCGTTTATCTACACTAACATAATAAAGTTGAAGAGTTGGTTTGTTTTCTTGAACACGCTAATCTCAGAAACTACTGGTTTTACTGGTTGGTACCATTTTTTTCAGTGTTAGATAGCCCATTTATTAGCCGAGAAAGGCTATAAGCTATATATCATCACGCCAAGACCAACAGAAGCGGAGCCCTGATGGAGAATGTTTAAAAATTGGGGGATGTTTCTTTCCTATCGAGAGCTTCCTCTGCGTGCGCTGCGTAAACGGTTCAAGTTTTGCAAAAACCATGGATGACAGAATTGTTCCCCTTTTAAAGTTCTAAAAAAAGTCCGCGACCAGCATATATCTATCCTTTAAGGTTAGCTCACTATAACCTTTTTTATAACTAACTTTGTTTAAAGTAATACATTTTATTTGCGAAGGTGGTTTCATTCACATAATATTAATTCTTATCCAAATAAATTCGGTATTCATCACATGTATTAAATCCGTTATTCATCACAAGTATTATGTTTAAAACAAAATTGCCTTTTCCATCATTCGATTTAAATGAATGTCTTCGAAGATATCGCAGATTTAAAATAATACCACACTATGTAAGTCGCGCACAAATGTGCAAAACCGGAGCACGGGGGCCCCAGTTAGCTCTGGAAGATATCATGCCATGCGGCCAAAGAACATTAATCCTATCCTATCCTATTAATTAATATCCTAATAATTAAAAATATTAATGCGAAAGTTTGTATGTTTGTTTGTTTGTTACTCCTTCACGGAAAAATTGCTAAACCAATTTTCATGAAATTTGGCACACACATAGACTTGGATTAACACAGAACAGATTTTATCACAAAAAAAATGTTTCTGTGGGACCATAAACCACGCCGGCAACGCCACGGGCAACAGCTAATCTGTAATATTTTAATTGTCAACAAAAGTACATGTGCTACAAACACATTCCGTGCTATGGTTATAGTAGTGTGGGTACTCACTGCGAGTTGTCGTAGGGCTGTCGACAGAGGCAGTAGAGCTCCTGTGTCTCGGCGGCGCGGCGGCACTCGGCGCACACGTACTCCTCCATGGTCTTGCTCATCTCCTCCGTCACGCCCACGCACTCGCCGTGGAACCAGTTGCTGCAGTGCTCGCATCCCACGTAGAACCTGAAATAAACAGACAACTCATTGATTTTTTTAGTTACAAATCAAATATTTTGGATATCCGAACAAACGTATCACATTGTAGATGTTCCTCCTGCGATGGTGAGCCTTGCACGACTTACGGCCAAAGTTAAGTTAACTTACGCTATAAAAAGGTATTATCTAAATGTATACTAGAATCACAGAAACAGGCATCGTTAAAATATATTGAACAGTCTTCTAATAAATGTAGAGCTTCATGGGATATAATCAAAAGTACATTTCAAAATAAAATATCTAAAGAAGAAATAGAACAAATTAAAATAAATAACTCGGTATACACTGATGCTCAAGTAATTTGTAATCATTTCAACAAGTTCTTTATAAATCAAACTAAATCTTGTTATAAAAATCAGGCTTGTTCTACAAATAGCATAAAATCTCATCATTTGTCTAATCATAGTAAAACTATGTTTTTGACACCAGTTGATGAGCATGATTTAGTTAAGGTTATACATAATTTGAAAAACACCAGAGCAACTGGCTATGACAATATAAGCACAATAATATTAAAGAATGTTGCCAGTGTGATATCAAAGCCTCTTTGTCATATAATTAATTTATCATTTTTAGAAGGAAAATATCCTGATCGTTTAAAAAAGTCTATTGTCAAGCCATTATTTAAAATAGGAGATAGGTGTGACATGAACAATTATAGACCAATAACTTTAATACCAGTCATTTCTAAGATTTTTGAAAAAATAATGTATGACAAATTATACAGTTATCTTCTTCAGTTTGATTTATTAAAAATAATCAATACGGATTTAGAAAAGGTAGGTCTACAGTTTATGCATGTTTAGACTTAGTTAAAAAAGTAACAGAATGCCTAAATAGTAAAAAGTTTCCCCTTGCTGTATTTTTAGATATGAGTAAAGCGTTTGATTTTGTATCACATAAAATTTTGTTAACGAAACTTGAGAGATATGGTATTAGAGGTAATTCATTACAATGGTTTAAAAGCTATTTAGAGAATAGAAAGCAATGTGTTGAGATTTCAAAAATAAGTGGAAGCAGCAAGAAAGTATATACTTCAAGTTATCTTTTTAATGACTGTGGTGTACCACAAGGTAGTGTTTTAGGGCCATTACTTTTCATAATTTACATAAATGATTTACCTGATGCTATCAATCATGATTCAATTTTGTTTGCTGATGATACTACACTTCTCATCAAGAGCAAAAAAAAAAGATTTATTGGAAGAAACAAGTAAAACTTTGACTAAAGTGACAAAATGGTTAAATGAAAATAATCTAAAAATAAATCTTACGAAGACAAAATTAGTTGAATTTCAAACACATTATAGAGCTACTAAAAAATTAGATGTTATTTTAAATAATACTACTATTGAGAATGCAGATTGTACTAAATTCCTAGGAATAAAAATCGATAAATTTTGTAACTGGAAATCGCATATTGATTTACTTTGCAATAAAATCGATAGGTTTGTATATGTGTTGAGAAGAATTAGAGAAGTGTCAGGATTAAAGGCATCTCTGTTAGCATATCACGGGTATGTTTCTTCCGTTTTGCAGTATGGTATTCCTATTAGGGGGAATTCTGTAGAATTAACTAGAGTTCAAAAGAAGTTTATACGTGCGATATGTAATGTCAATCAATTACATTCATGCAAGCCACTTTTTAAGTCACTTAAAATATTACCTTTACCGTGTTTATATATATTAGCTGTATGTGTATTTGTAAAAAAACATCATCATTTGTTTCATACGAATGCTGAAGTCCTAGGTTTATCTCAATTTAGAAATAGTGAGAAACTACATGTGCCTAACCAAAAAATCAACATTTACAAAAATAATGTGTATTGCATGTCAATTCGTATATACAACAAAATTCCTGATAATCTTAAATCACTTCCATTAAGCAGATTTCGAAAAAAGGTATTCAACTTACTTTTAGAGAAAAATTATTACAGTGTCAAAGATTTTCTTGCAGATAAGAATAAATAATATAGTATTTCTAATATGATTAATAATTGCAGAATGTCGGGTACGCAGGAGTTTGTTTGCCGTTTCTTCTCCTGTCTGGCTAGGTTTGGAAACGGTGGTAGTTTACGGTAGACAGGGATAAAATAATTTACATTCTAAAAATTGTTGTATTAATAAATAATCTCATAATAAATACAAAATACAGTGTGTTGTAGATTGTAATTAAATAATTAAAATTAGTAATTTGACTAAAACCTATTAAATATTTGCACACCACAAGTTGGTAGAATATGTTGAAACACTTAAATAATTTTGTAACATCTTTGTAACACTCATATTCCACAAATAAATATTTTTCTTTCTTTCTTTCATAATAATGTATCTCAATCTAATGGATTTTAAGCAATCTTGATAGCTGCGTATCCGCCGGCCTATCCCATACCTAATTGCCAATTTTCCAGTTCAGAGATATGTTATTGGCAAGCGATAACATAAAAATGGATCAAAATATCAATCTTGGACAGCGAGTTTTGAATTAGGATAGATTATTAATATTGGCCGTTAGACAAGTCTACTAATGCATGCGTGGAGCAGCACCACACAACAATGAACCAAACACACTACTAACTAGATATGACTGGATTCGTCCACTCTAGCAACTTGTATCACTAAATAACCATTAGTCGGAGTGAGCGATAGAGTGGCCATGTCACGTCAGGGGGTGGAGGTATGCAGAAAAAGTAATGTCCACTAAGTTGTTACAGATTTAGCATAAGGATAGCTTAATTGTTTTTAATAAATACTTATAATACCGAAATAAATATAAAAATACTTGGCGGATATCGAACCTGATCCCTGTCAACTAAAACGATGATAAAAATACACTTGATCTACTGTCTAAAATACACAGGTGTTAGAGAAAGCTTCTCTAAAATCAAAAACATGGATTCGAACGACTTACTTCATTTTTCTGAAGATGTATATAAATTTTGGAGTTGTTTCCTATTTTTCTGTTGTTGCAACATATTTTGGTTTTTACAACTTAACTACTTTTAAAAATAATGTTCAAAACAGAATGGTTAATGGCAATACAACGGTGAAAAAAGTGTTTATGTAGCGGATTAATTTGAAAAAATACGACTATTGACTAGTTGAAATGTTTGGTAATAAATAATTAAACCAGTTAAAAATATTAATAATGAAAGAAATTGTATACGTAATTAAATTATATTATTTTACAAATATTAAAATATTTGCACACCAAAATATGGTAGAATATGTTGATATAATCGCCTCAGTGGTCTAGCGGTTCAGTTGTTGGACTTGACTACATGAGGTCCCGGGTTCGAATTCCGGGTCGAGCAACAAAAAGAAAATTGGGTTTTTCCCAATTTTCTAATAAAAAAAAATGTTGCTCGGGATAGGATATGTGCCTGGTTGGCGATAGGCTTGCCACCTATCACATTGTGGGACTTTAGTATCTTCGGCTAGTCGTGGGTGCCCCTGGTTGTGCCTCTGCCTACCTCTTCGGGGATATGGGCGTGAAAATACTTTACTATGTTGATATACTTAAATATTTTTGTAATATCTCATTTACACACATATTCCGCAAATAAATTATTTTCTTTATCACTAATGTAAACGATCATTCTATTGTCGCATTTTTGAACCAGGTATCAGTTTCTAATTTTTTGTATTTTTGCTGAAGATCCCCGACATTGGTACCTTCGTGTAATATGTTCTTATGCTGTGTTGTGTATACGGGGAAGACTTAAGTTGGTCATTATGAGTAAGTATGCGCGACGACTAGTGAGGGTGAAAGTGGCGATAAGACTGACTTGGTGTTGTCGTAGGGCGTGCGACAGACGCAGAGCAGCTTCTCCTTCTTGCGGTGTTTGTGTGCGGCGGCCGGCTGGCGGCGCTTGTGTGCGCGGACCTCCTCCTGCTTGCTGCGTTCCGCCCGCGTGCGCAGCGCCAGCTCCGCCGACAGCTCCTTCTGCAACGTGCCACCACCGAGGGATTCTTATTGGGATATGTATAGGTAAATATTATTTAAACAAGCCTCAACGGCTGAACCGATGCAAACTACATAATTGACTTATTCAACGGGCACGCTTTGCAATTGTTACGCTCGACCACTTATACATATATTCGGTCTCCTACTTACGTTATCTGGTCAAATGTTGTCAAATTTTGACATTATATACTGAATAAGTAAAATTTAAAAAACATATCTCCTAACCTGTATTTCTACTCCAAGTTCCTTCTCGAGGAGGCCACGTTTTTTGATAATGTCCTTCTTGAGCATCTCTTTGTGTTTGAACAGCAGCATCTGCAGGCGGGAGTGTGTGGAGGCAGCG
>NJDD01003548.1:107616-122433 GCA_002245505.1 Calephelis nemesis
ACCTTCACATCTTCCGAGGTGACTTTGGTGGGTTGACCGGCCTTGTCCAAGTTGTCGGAGGCGACGTCCTCGGCGGCCTTGATGGGCGAGGCGGCCACCAGTTGGCCGGTGATGCCCTGCTGGCCCGCCATCACGATGTGCATTTTCCCGTCAGGTAACTGGATCAATTGTTGGCCCTCGAGTAAGCCTTTAACAGTTATTTTGCCATCTGGAGCTCTAAATATTTGAACCTTCTGTGGACCATCCTTTTGGGGCGTGGCGTTCTGTTTCTGGTTCGACTCTATTGTTTTTGTTACGCCAGAGATGGGTTGACTGATGACCCTCGTTGTACCATCTGCTCCTTTGGTCATTATTATCCTTCTTGTGCCAATGACGGTTTTCTGTCCAGTAGGTGTCGAAGTATTTGTAGTTAGTAAAGAAGTTAATGTACTTTTCCCGGTGCTCTGGCTAGGAGTAGTTTTAGGTTTATCTGTGACGAACAAAATATATTCATTGATATTTTAAATTTTTTTACCAACCAATATAAATTATGTTTTAACTGTAAAGTGTAGAATACTGAAAAAAATGTCTTATTAAGTGTACCTTGTGATAGTTCTAAGGCTCTCTTCTGCTGATGTGCAGCCCTCTGTTCCCGTAGCTGTTGTTCCATTTTATCTTTGAGTTCTGCAGCGTTTGGCGGAGTGGCCACAGCATTCCGCTGTGGTAGTTTACCAGTAGCAGTTCTTGTCACTGGTGTCATCTTTTCTGCTTTTTCACCATATTGGCGGACCTCCCATAATTCTAACTTATCTTCGTCAACCCATTCTTCTGTGACCTAAAATTAATCAAATTCCATAAATTACTTCTAATTTTGTAATGTAAGTAAGAATTGTGAGAAAACTCATATTTAAAGACCAAATAATATTACATATTAAAATAACAATTATTGTTTTTTTTTTTACATTCAACATTCATTACGCGAAATTTAGAATTCATTTCAATATTTAAAAAGTTATTATACATTTAAATAACGAAGTAGTTTGTAAACCAAAAAACAAAAAAAATACTAACTAAAAACCATAATTATTCAAATTTTAAGATTTGCAATCATGGTTATTTCAAAAGAGAATTTGCACCATTTGATAAGATTAGGTATTCGCGTCTCAACGTATAATAATTATAAAAAACGTACAAAGCAATAAGGACATTTTGAAATATTATAGAAAAACGTAAAATGCACCTGTGGTTCAGTATTTTGAGGAGATTCAGCCCTCTTACGTTTTCGTAAGCCACTTCGTATAGACGTAACCTCGCGAACAGTTTTGGGCAATTCAAGAGGTATAACAACTCGTCTACGAAGATATTGTGTCTTTTCTGAAAATTGGCCTATATGACGATGCTTCAATAACTCAAGTGAAACAATTTCTGTATCTGTCGTCAGTTGATGCTTCCCATCAGCAGTAGCAGGTTTTGCCGCCATATCATCCCACCTCAAGCATGTCCACATTATTCTAATTTGTAGAGCTGCACTTGCCAACCACTGTAGATTAACTGTCCGATAAGACCAACAAGTTTTAAAAAGTGGTCTTGGACAAGGGTATGGCCAAACTAATTGATTTGGTTTAGCACTATGACTAAATCCTGACACAGTACTGTGGCCAGCTTGCCTACACAATTTTCGTAATTCATGATGAGGTAACACCATTATAGTTTTAGCTTTACTTTTAGTATGATAAGATGAACAAAGAGGATATTTGACGGGAGTTCTTTTCTTCTTCTTTTCTATAGCAGCTGTCTGAACCCTTTTGAGGTATACTTTTCCACAAGGTTGTTCAGCTGAATAAACTCTGACAATTTCATTATCAGACTTTTCTTCTTTAACCTTTTCTTCTTTTTTTACTGTTCTTGTAAGTCCAAATCTTCTATTAATGGTAGCACGATACAAGGGTTTAAAACTTTTCTTGTCTACCTTTACAGAACATTCATATGATGAATTTTTGTCTTTATCATTATTTGAATTATGGCTTGAATTAGAAGATAGTCTGCTAGATTTTCCTCTAGATATTTTTAGTTTAGGTATTGGTGGACGATTGCAGTTAGCAACATCAACATTCGCATTTTCGTTTTCATTATCAGTTAACTCCTTCAGTGGGCCAATTTCTACTTCATTTTCGTCATTAGTATTACTTGTAATATCAATGTCCATTTCTGTTCCCACAGCCGGAACAGCAGATTCCTCAAGGGTGCTTTCCGCTTTTATCATACAGGAAGAACTATCAGAACCTTTTTCAATTTTGACATTCACATCACTTTCACTACTGGATTTGCGTTTTACAAAGGAATCTGAACTTTTATTATCACACTCTTGCGCACAAGCAACTGCCGATAATAAGTCTGTCAATATATTCTCATTAGAGTTGAGACTTTTACCTAAAAGATATTGTTCTAAAATTGACATTTTATTGTTTTCATTAGAACTTGTAAGCCAGGTGGAATTACTCGAGCCACCTTTTAAAATGGTTAGCAAATGATTAAAAAGTTTGGCTTTCATGATACATAAAGGAGAATAGCAATCTATCTTTATAGTTTTGACTGAAGATAATGGTTCAGATTTGTTACAGTTTATCGAATAACATTTAGAATGTTTTGTTAACCTTGACAATTCTTGATATTGCTTTTTCAAAGCGTCTACACTTTTAGGAATGCTATTATTATCAATTTCCCCGATGTGAGAATTTAAAACTGCATCATCAGGCTCTTCATTTTCAACATCAACATTTTTGTCATCTTCATTTTTTACATCTTCTTCCTTTTTCACATTATTTAACAGATTCCCAATTTTCTTTTCTTCCATGAACTTTAAATATGTCCGCCGAGCTAGAAAGTCATCTAATTTAGATTTTCTTGCGATTTTTGGATAATACCTCCTTGTTGATGAACTTAAAGCTTTCTCAACATCTATTTCTTCAAAATCTTCAGTTTCTTTTTCTAATTTCATATTTCGCATCGACATAGGCACTGAAATTTTTTATTGATCAGTTAAGTAAATATTAAATAACAATAAAAACTTTAGTGTTTACATTTCTGATACAATGTAATACTTACATTTAACAGTAACATCTTCATCTGACGTTTCACTAGACACGAGGTATTCGTAAGTCTTGGGTTCTACAGCTAACACTTTTATGATAGACCCTTCCCTAACTCGTACGGCAATTTTTGCGGGCCCACATGATAAGCTCAATTTAACATTACCATTCAATTTTTTAAATTTTCTGGTAGCAGAATTCCAAAGCCATCCCCATTGACCATGAACTCTGTATTCCTCCCCTTTTTGTTTCCATATCTAAAAAAATGCGAAATTAAATATTACTAAATATGGTTACAATTTATTTAAACTTTATTGTACACAAGTAAAAATTATGAGTACAAAAGGCGAATTTAATGCTAACTGCATTTTCTCCCAGTCAACCTTAAGTCTATGACAGTTCTAATTTGTTTGTTGTGACCAAATAAGTAATGATATTGATCACATATTATGTTTGTTATATTTGGAACAAATACAATACATTCAATTATATTCTTTTAAGGTCAATTACTCAATTGCCCAGCGCCATTATGTGTTTATCACTCGCAACAAGATGGTCATGCTAGACACTACATATCAGTTCACAGAGTTTTTTCACTTTGTCCATATTACTATTGCTGCTCAGCTGTCGAATATCAAAATTCCGAACGGATCTGTTCTAAAAAGGCAGGCGAGATAACTGAAGACCAAATTACATATGTAATTTGCAGCCGAATATCAAAATGGTGACCCGCTTTTACAACTGTCGCAAGTACGGGAGCGTGTTGCGGCCGCATTAGGAATCAGTGCACCTACTTCTTCAAAAATTACTACCGAAGCCTACGGTACAAGTGGCATGCAGGAAAATAAGCTTTATACGCGAAAAAACGCCAACTCATCGAATTACAGTGAAGATTCATCAGACAAATAAATAAAGATTACCTGGCGTTATAATTATTTCGTTTCATTGCCGAGTACATTTACCTACTGACATTACAACAGCTCCGAAAATTTTAAAGTAGGCAATATCAACCAAGAATTTATAAGTGTAACATCTTGTAATGAAATATAATACTAAATTATTTTAAAATATAATATCATAGTTACAAATTTGAAGGAAAGTATCTGGAGTAGTAGCTTCTTACATTTTGGAAAAACAATTCGGGCCTGTGATCATGTTACGTTTATCGATATAACTCTCCTATAGTTACCATTATGTCACTACCCATCCATGAAGTTACAGTATTATTTGTGTGACATTTTAACCTAAACTACAACACAAAATTACATGGGAGTCGATCTGTCATCGAGAAAATAAAGAAATGGATGTACTACTTTATTTTCAGTATAAAGAAATGGATAGTCAGTATTTTTTGTTTTTAATAGTTACCTGATGTCGAATCCCCAGTGAATATTTAACAAAATTGAATGCAGTCCTGTACCTCTCCTCTTCTTCATCCCTTTCTTTCTTTTCCCTTTTATCAATTTTTTTTCGTTCTTCCCTTTCAAGAGCTGTAGTACGTACAAGACGTACATGTCCCAATTGTTCATGCCATGCTGGCACCCAAACAACACTTTTTATACAAGCCTAAAATATAACAGCCATAATTAAGAATGTGTCTACTATGTATTTAGTTTATATTTTATTCAAATACAATGTTAAAACAATTTAATATAGTCATAAAACCAAGAAGCATGTGTCTAGGCCAGAGTCATCTCTTGATATTAGAGGAACCATGGGGCTTGTTCAGTATCTAATGCCATACAAATAAAAGACAAGTCTTGAGTTTGGCCTTCTGTACTATGCTGACAATAATAGTATGTATTCAACAAAATTTCACTTACTTGTAGTACGCATAGAGCTCTAGCAAAATCACGAGGAGCTTGACACAACTGCACAGCTTGCACCCAAGGTTTTCTAAGTAAAGGCCAATTTGGATGCATGAATTGAACAACAATGTTTGATTCTAATTGTAGTAGTGTTTGTCTCAATGTTGCTACTAACAAAGGCTTTGTAGCTGTAACAAAATCAAAAGCACGTTAAAGCCCAAAAAAATAAACAAGTCGTTATTTTAAAAAAAACACTATTAAATATTTGAAATTATATTACCATTTAATAAACCTATCCATTTAAAATCCTGTGCAGTGGACAAAGAAAACTTATGAGATATGTATCGTTTCTTATCCCTTTCTTCATTTCTTTGAGGCTTGTTCAGTGCAAGGGGATTACTTGTGTATTGGTTAACATAACATTTAAAATTGTTCTCATTTCCTAACTTAAATAGATATGTGCCATTCGAGATTTGGTTAGATTTTTGTCTTGTCACCCTTTCTGAAACTATAAAATGACATATTTTAATAAATTCTTGTTAAGAACACAATATTTAAATAATTTAGTGAAAATATTATATACATAAATTAAATAAATGAATTCAAAATGAATTTGACACCAATACCTTCATTATGTCAAAAACATTTCAGATTTTTCAATATATCTACATCTGATGATATTTAAATTGCCTACTTTACAACACTATATACTACTACACAAAAGTTCTATCTTTTCGAAAGATCAGGTTAAATAGACATACTTTTGCCTTTGTAATATTATTACGGTTGAAGTTTATTACAAAGTCCAAACACCAACTTAAGATGATCTGTACATTCAAATATTCTTCTAATACTTGAAAGCCAGAATGATTTCAAGTTGTTTAGTCATTTCATACAGTTTGTTTTTATATCTGTAATTACTTCAGTAAATTTGGTGTGCCTCATCACGGTTAGATTGACAAAAAATTTTAAAACCTTATCTACTGCCCATTTTTAAACTCCTTCACCTATTTTTCTTAAATATCTTCAATCGGCAGAATTCAATCTTCTACAGTTTTATTGTAAGTTAAATATATATATTTTTAATTAACCTATATTAAGCAACAAAAATATAAAATACCTTCATCATTTTTCTTAATCGATTTCAATTTATTTAAATTGTTTACTACTCTTTTGGAACCATGATCATCATCATCGGTATCTGCATCATCATCTCTTGGTGTTTCATCTGTAGTTACTGTAACTTCTTGTATCACATCTCCACCAGAGCCCAGTGACAACCTAGTATCACTTTTCTCTATCCCCAACTGCAAGCCTTTGTTTTCCTGTTGTTGCTTTTCATTCTTAAGTTGCCTGTGTTTCAATATATTTGAATTCTCAACTTCTAAATATGATTTTCTATTTCCTTTTGCCTGATCTGTTAACTTTTCAGTGACATTCATTTGCCTTATGATTTCTTGTTTCATTTCAAGTAATTCCCTTACTAATGGAGCTTCCATATCTGCAGAATCCAAAACATCCAACAATTCTTGGAATTGTTTAGCTGTTGTATAATACCATAACTCACCACTCTCTGCCTCTCTGTTATAAAAGGAAAAATGTTATTAATTTTTTACACAGTCCAATAATGTAAACATACTAAAGTATATGTATGTAATACAAGCGGTACTTAACACTTTTTACTAAACTCGTTGGAATGTACATTTGATACTTTTAACAAAAATACAGTCCTTAAGAGTTTTGATGTCTGCCTGTTTAATTGAAGTACTTTTGTAATGTCAAGCCTGAATAAATTTTCATGGAAGTTTTAGTGTAGATAGATATCAGATGATAATGAGGGGGTCAACCCAAGTTACTTTTGATAAAATTGAAATGAATATAATTTTCAACGTAAAATACGTTTTGTGCACCCATTTTAAAATCCTAGATGGCGGATGGACACTATTACGAAAATATCGATATGGGTATCATTTCCAAGGTACTTTCTTTATGGAATACGAATTCGCATTATTAAAAAATTGTAGCCCCCGTTTTTGTTTTAAATTACGCAAAATATACCTATTAAGAGACCAATTTTCAATTTTACGTTGATATATTTTTTTAATTCTGTGTATCTAAAAGCTTTCAAATAAAGTTATTTACCCGAAATTTGGATTGCAAATTGGTAGTAATAACATTCCTACCAATTTGTAACCCACATGCACATTCATAATAGATGTAAGCGAAAAATGTAAATAATAAAACTAACCAAAAAATATTTTAGTTATTACTGTTGTTTTCCCCAAATCATAATTTTCATAATGTTTCTACTCATACTTAGAAAGAAAAGAATCATTCACCTAGTGTTGTAAAAATTATTTTTCAAATGTCTACATTAGAATACTTAACGGTTGGTTAATCTAAATTCAAAATAATAAAAGTTCTTACTGGCTAGCTTCAAAAAAATATTAAAATACTCGCTGAATACATAATTACTAAAATACATAGTCCAATAAAAAGTTAAATGAAACAAAACAAAATAATAAATAAAAGAGGTATGACTTGAAATAATGGTTTTATTAGTTGTTTATGACCAATGAGGTGGTCCAGAGGTTAGTGTACGCCCCTAACAACACCGACGAACCGAAATGCTTGGGTTTGGTTCCTAGCGGGGGTAGACATTTGTGTGATGAACATTTATTAAATTTATTATTCTTGTTTCTATTTAAGTATTTCTGTGTTCTAGTCTTGTTGACCAACACCTATAAAACAAACACTTAATTTGTTTACTTAAAGGTTAGATGAATTTGTCCAGGGATATAGTCTTTGTTATATATTGCTACTGGCATTATGAATTACAACATTAAAAACAGATTAGTTAGGAATTGTGATAGAAAGAAAAAGTTGGAAGATCTTTCTTGGAGTTCCAATTTTAAGCAAACTTTGGTGTACCAGCTTTTGTCGTCATGTCATCAAATACACTTTATTATGTGATGTCTTTGTCACAATCCTAAAAAGTATTTGTAGTGTTTGACAAGTGTTAAGCCTTTTAATTTAAGGTTTTTAAAAATAAATTTTGATATTTTTAGATTTTTTTATAATTTAAATAAAAGAGACTGAGACAACAACAAACTAGCTAGTTGACTATTAGACTTATTCATTGAACAAGCAACTTAGATGTTTGATGTTACAAAGCAGAACAAAACTTCAACATACATTAAATCAGAATGTAATAATTGTTCAACATTTAATTTATCCTTTCAAAAGATTTCATTTAATCTTAACAAATTAAATTATTTGATTTTAATCTTCATCTTTAATTCATTGACTTTATTAACATCACAAAACTTTCAGAAAGAGAATTTTCAAAGAAAGTCTGGTACATTAGAGTCAGAAATACATATTTGGAAATGACATCAATTCTTTGTAAGGAGTGTGTAACCTTCTCCACAATTATAAAGTAATAATAATATTAAATATTATATCAAATAGATGTCCAGAAACAATAATCTAAGGAATAAAAAAGTTGTCAATTTGTAGTGATAAGTAACTGGTAGTGACAGAACATTTAGTCATAAGTTTTAAGAAATAAAGTACTCCAACTTCAAACAAAATTTTCTCAAAGAAATGATGTGAATGTCTTTTAAGAAAACATTCTGTTCCCTTAATAACTTGATTGTTATTGTTATAAGCAGCTTGTTAACGCTAACCAATGAGGGTGATTTACAATTATATGGGTAATCAAAATCAGATTGTTTGTGAACTTTACTATTTCAGTTTGCTATTTGCTATAAGAATTTTGGAAAATAGCATATTAAGTTGTAAATGGTGATAGCTGACAAAGATAGATTGTACACTATAACATTAGTGGTTATATTCTTACAATGGAAAAAAACATCATAACAGCATAACTAAACCATGGTCCATTGATTACGTTCCACCTACAGTATTCGGGATTTGATTTGGGGTTTTTGTAAAATCCAGAGACAATACCCATTACATTAAGTATAACTTTATTTTTCTAATATTTTTAACCTTGGGGATTGTTATATCCAGAGACTATACCCATTACATTAGGTTAAGAGTGTAACTTTATTTTTATAATATTTTAATCTAACTGTTGCTTTAAATGCATTTTTGCCACTTGCTATACCATCCAGGATGGGATAAGTATTCATCACAGGTATTATAACTGCTTCCATATTACCTACCCATGCAAGATGCTATACAAAACTTAATCTAAGATATATGGAAAAGGCAACTTCCATTATATTCAACTTTTTTAGAATTGAAATAAAAACAAAGATTACTTACACAAATATCCGTCTTGCTATAAACCAATACTTCCGTCCATGTCTATCAAATCCTAAATGCTCATGACGACATAATAATCCCTGTTTCTCCGCCTCTGGCAAACAATCAGTTACCCCAACAACTTTATGCTGTTTACATAACACACATTGCCAATCTTCAGAAGGCACATCAACCAAAGGTGGATCAACACATTCCAAATGAAAAACTGCAGGACAAGTTTCACAACACAATAAATCTCCTAGACGATGACAAACTCGGCAGTGATCATCATACTGAATAGGAACTGAAATACAAACATAACATTTTTACAATCATAATAAAGATAAAAGTAACTATGTACTATGTAAGTATGTATGTAAAGAAAAATTATGTGAACAAATACAAACCTTCACTTATAAGGTCATCTCGGACAGGATTAGTAATTAAAAATTGATTGCATAAGAACTGTAAGACCATCAATCTCTCCTCAACATTTGTAAAAGGATATTCACATGAATTTAAAATCTTTGCAATTCGGTGATCAAATGACTTGTCACTCTCAACATACACCCTCAAAATTTCTGGCCATGTCATAACATCTAATAAAAATAATGTTATGTTTACACTGTCTTTATGGTCCAGTGGACCGAAATGGGTTTGTTGGGCATCTTCTTCTCGTAACAAAGCTTTGAGCAACATTATATGTACTTCAATCAATAAGTTACTTTGATCTTCACAAGTAACAGCAGCACAAAAGTCTTCCAATCTGAATGGAGAAAGTCTTACCAAATGTCTGAAATGTCTCAATACTTCATAAATCCCAACAATCTGCAATACTAAGTTGTGTGGGATAATTAAATCATCTGAAGACTGAGGCAGTTCTAATGGAGGCACTTGTCTTTCTTGTTGTAACCAAAGCGGGTCAGGACTTGGAGGTCGTAAAAAAATTGCATTTGGTTTTCGAGTATTACCTCCTACTGAACTGCAACTGCTCATGGAAAAATCACTGTCACTAGCAGCACCATCTCCACGAAATCCCGAACCTTCTGAACTTTCACTAGCACGATCTTCTTCCGCATCAGATCTATCACTATACTCATCACCAAAATCAGATCCATAATGATATTCGGATTCGTGATAATCTGCTGCATTAGGGTTATATCCCCTTCGAGAATATGAATTCGATAGACCTCCTTTCTTACTTTTATGTGATTTGCCTCCTCTCTGTTTTCTCGCGCTACGTTTACTTATATCACTTCCCTGAGGAGAGGACGCTCTCGACGCAGATGGAGTGCTTGTTATTGAACCGGAACCCACATTTTGGACTTGTAAATATTTTGGCTTTTTTAATAGATGATATTGAAATTTCTTGCTCTTTTCAAAACTCCCCGATTTAGGGGGCCTCCCGCGTTTTTTAGCCCCCCTCCCCGTCATCATTATAAGCAACTGTCAATTAAGTACAATTTTGCACGTGTATATCAAACACATTCTTGTTTACAAAAACAAATCGCTGTACCTTAGTGTATTTGAACTCATCCTAATTCTAAAGCATTCATGTTCATAGCCGCATTGGATCATCACAAAATTAACTGCACAATAATCTATTTTCACTATTCCACTAATTTGCCACTAAATGAAGAAGTTTGGTGTATTTGCTAATATTAGTTTTTAATTTTATCATCAATAAAAGGCACCAAAAACGTAATGACGCGAATTCTGAATAGGTACATGCAATTCTGAACGCTTGATGCTGGCTTCCCATTGGTCGATTATCAGTCCGCCATGTCGTTTTTGTAACTTGTGGGTATTGAATTTTTACTTGAATTTGATTTCGTAAATTAATGAAATTATTCACAATCAAAAACAATTTTTGATAAAAACAAAATTTTATCTAATTTATTCTAACGAAATAAATTTCACATCAACGGTTAATTTATCGCACGAAGCAAATCACGTCGCAAACAGATAGGGTTGTTGAATGGCACTTGGCAGCCATTTTTAAAGGTTAAATTTTTAAAATTATGCATCGCTTCCAATGATGACAATGTTTGAAAATAACAAATGATTTTACTTATGATGAAACATACTTTTTTTATTAAATATTGGATTACTTAAAATACGAAATGTACATAAAACTTCGAAATAGGGAAATTAAATGATTGCTTTTGGAAAAGGAAGTAAATGGCCATAGACAACACCTACAAACAAATAGAAATCGAAACATGTCTGTGATTCTTCGAAGTTCAACGCTAGTGTCACAATAAGAATAGACAGAATAAAACAAAGTTTTCTGAGAGCTGGGGGTCTACCCTATGCTCTTAAATCAGGGGGATTACCATTTAAGCTATTAAAACAGTACTATTTTAATAATACTAATTGTCAGTCGAGAAAGACAACCTTATGTCGTATACCATAAAGTTGCTTATAAAGGCAGACATTTAGCAAGATGGAAATAATACTGCTATAAGCGTTCAAGGTAGGGCCCCAGGAATGTTGTAATACTACATTGACTTCTCGTACTGTGACGTCTCTAAACAATCTTGCTATGATTATAACTGTAGTCTTTGATCTCCGACGTCACAATCAGATATCATTTTGACTTCTTTATCTGACGATAAAGTCGCTGCTGTTCACACAATTGTGACAATATTTTGACATTGATGTTTGCTATCTCTACTGTATTTCTTTTGGTCACTGGAGATAGCAAATATATAACACGTCATTTGACAGCTATTTAATTCACAATTTACAATATTGTGTAGGCAACTGAGTTACACAATAAGCCCCCTCAATGAAAAAGAAGTGGGTGATGAATCGGTTGCCACATTTTTATCGGTAGGCCCGACTGCTTGATTCTCTACTGTGTATGCTGTGGCACTAAGCGTCAGCCCCAAGTGCGCCCCGGCGATCGCCCCCGGGAAGCGACTGTTTACGTTTCCTCATTTGACGTGTCTCTGTGTCACTGAGTTTGCCATTGCTGATTGCCCTGATGGTCCACTGCAGAGCTATTTCGTTGCAGGCGTCTGCCTCTCACGTGGCTTAGATGGTCGACTCGGACGTATGGTTGTACTTTAACAGGCTTAATTATTATGATTATTATTACTACACAATATACTGCAGACAAATATGATATTTGAAGGTCGATAATATACTGTCGTAGCATGTACGGCTAGCAGATGATCGCTCGACTCTCAAGTAAAATGCTAACGAAGAAGATTTTCCAGAGTTGTCAAAGACTGAACATGAGTTGTATTCATGGTATTAGATATAAATGTAATATCATATAAGTTAGGTATTAATGTAACATTACGATGTTTTTAGTTATTCAATAAATCGTATTTTTTCATAAAGTTATTTCATTACGTAAGGAGTTATTGTATCGCTTGCCCTAAACTTTGGGAATTTAGCCGTACTTTTTGAGGAATTCAGCATAATATTGGTGTTAGCATTTCTAACCAGTGCTGCCAGAAGTTACTTTTGTAACATTTTACGCTACTTTTGACCTTCCAATGGTAATTCCATGTTACATGACCCAAAATGGTACTATTGCGTTACTTTTAAAATCTTTAAAACTAAAAAAAAATATGGTGAATCGGAACGTATTTGAAAATGTTCTATTTTTTCTCATGTTGCCGCGACTGATACCACTTTGATACGAATATTCAACATGATGGGCGGACCGACCGTGGTTTTGTTTCCCATGTTCGGACTCTATTTGTGATTTGGTCGCGGATGTGGGCGGTGGGAACGTTAGTTAGGCTTGTTACAATCTGTGTCATTGGGATGATTATTTGCCACAAAAGTTACACTGTTTACGAGGAATCAGCAGCAATTACCAAATCACCTTATTGTTTTTAAAACGCTTAGATATAGCTGTATAATAAATAAATAAACTAGATAAGTATCTAATTAAAAACGCTGGACAAAGCTGGAATGAGGAATATTCACTTTACCGTTCAATGTCAGAGACAAATACTTTGAAACGCAAGTTCCAAGTTCCTAGTACCTGATTAGGTAATGGATTTTAATATTTCATTGTAGTATTTACAGTCTGTGGTAACGGGATTAGGTTGATTCCGTGGAACGGTAACGTAATATTTTTGAATTAGGTACGACCTAATCCAAAGTAATACCTAATCCCGGAACCTAATCCGATATTTCTGCCTCACCTCTAGTTGTGATCGCTCGCTCGCTCGGTTAAGTTTCGGTCCTGTCGGCTCGGCGCTTTCTTCGAATTCGAAGTTTGTTTATGTTTTGTCTTAGTTGTTAGTTTTATTTGAGATTTTGATTTTAAGTCATTTGGTAAGTAAATAATATGTTTTTATTGATGTTTTAATCTTAATAAAATAAATAAAATCTAAATAAAAGAATCAGTAATTTGACAACTAGTCGTATTTGCAACTTAACTTAATATAACTAAGTAACTTAATTTTTTGTTGTTTTCTTGTTTTTATGTTACATTACAAGTAAATAAGCAGAACGTAGTGTTCTGTCTGTGTCTACTGCATATTGACTTCATGAAGTTCTAGCTACAAAACGTTCTCATGTTCTAAATATTTTATTTTTATTTTTAGGAAGGAGTGAGTGGCCTGAGAACCGACAGGCACCCCGCTTACTAAATACATACAGAATACGAAACTAAAGTGAAGTTAGTCGCCACCCAATACTAATCTGTTGTTGCACAGCTTGTACGAATTTTTGCGTTTAATAAAAGGGTAAAGGAACGTATTTAAGTTTTATTTTATAAAAGCAATTGCCTTAAAAACGTATTTTGCCAGTTTCCACAGTAAAAAAGGGCAATGTTACTTATTTCGACAAAAGACTACTTTTTGTTCAGTGTCGAGTTACTTTTGACTATTTACCACTGTCAACACTGGGTCTGCCAGAGATAATACCTATACTTTATGATTATACCATTGGGGTTTGGTTTGCCGTAGTCTGTACTCTGTGGGTTTGCCTCATAGAAATAGGAATATATAGGTCATTGGTTTGCCTCGAACTGCCGACGGTGACGGGCGTCGGTTGAGAGCTGGAGCCCGGAGTGTTAAGAATCTCCGGGTGGCGGTATCTCTCCGTCAAACGGCTATGGCAGGCACAATGGACATCCGACGGCGTAGGTTATCACTGGTTACTTACAACACGCGCACTTTGAGGACCGATGAGAAGCTAGCTGAACTGGAAGAGGAGGTAGACAAGTTGCGATGGGATATTATAGGGTTATCTGAAGTCCGAAGAGAGGGAGAGGACACGATAGCCCTCAAATCCGGCAACTTGTTTTACTACCGCGAGGGCGACCAGCAGTCCCAAGGTGGTGTTGGGTTCCTCGTCCACAAGTCTCTTGTTAACAACATCGTATCCATCGGGAGTGTGTCGAACAGGGTGGCGTACCATATACTTAGAGTATCTAAAAGATACTCGTTGAAGGTCATACAGGTTTACGCACCGACCTCGACACACAAAGATGAAGAAGTAGAAGGTATGTATGAGGACATTAGTAGAGCCATACATACCTCGGAAACTTACTTCAATGTTGTAATGGGGGACTTCAACGCAAGGCTGGACAAGAGAAACGAAGATGAGTTGAGAGTGGGGCAATTTGGATGTGGGCTTAGGAACCAAAGGGGCCAGAGGCTGGCCGACTTTCTGGAGAAGGAGGGACTCTTTATGAT
>NJDD01003548.1:123002-134254 GCA_002245505.1 Calephelis nemesis
CATCAACGGCGAGTACATCACTCAGCTTCGATTTGCCGATGACATAGTCATAATGGCAGAATCGCTGGAAGACCTTAGTACAATGCTCGAAGACCTCAATCGTGTTTCTCGACAGGTGGGCCTCAAGATGAACATGGACAGGACGAAAATCATGCGAAATGTCCATGTAGCGCCCACCCCAGTGTCAGTTGGGAACGCGATCCTCGAAGTTGTCGACGAATATGTATACCTGGGACAAACGGTCCAGTTGGGTAGATCCAACTTCGAGAAAGAGGTGAATCGACGAATCCAACTCGGTTGGGCAGCGTTCGGGAAATTGCGTAGCGTCTTTTCGTCCGAAATACCTCAGTGTCTAAAAACAAAAGTCTTTAACCAGTGTGTGTTACCAGTGATGACCTACGGCACCGAGACGTGGTCTCTTACTGTGGGCCTGATAAACAAGCTCAAGGTTGCACAGCGAGCTATGGAGCGGGCTATGCTCGGGGTTTCCCTGCGAGATCGATTCAGAAATGAGGAGATCCACAGGCAAACGAAAGTCACCGACATAGCCAGCCGGGTTAGCAAGCTGAAGTGGCAGTGGGCGGGGCACATAGCGCGGAGAACTGATGGCCGTTGGGGCAGAAAAGTTCTCGAGTGGAGACCACGTACCGGTAAGCGAAGCATAGGACGGCCACCCACGAGATGGACAGACGACCTTAATATGAGGGTCGCGGGGTCTCGCTGGATGCAGGCCGCTTCCATCCGGTCGTAGTGGAAATCAAAGGGGGAGGCCTATGTTCAGCAGTGGACGTCCTATGGCTGAAATGATGATGATGATGATGATTGCCTCGAATATTATTTTACATAAATAAGATAAAATGTACTGTTATGGTAATAACTAAGTTACCAGTGTGCGCGAAGCCTTACAATACCATAAAAAAAAATATCCGTCACTCACACTGACGCATTTATTTTATGTAATCAGTCACCAGGTAGCGGTAGTTTCCATAGGTCTCGGAAATCGGCAAAGAGGTTTCTCTTTTCCTTTATAGAAAGTTACTATACTGATTACTCCTTTACTCCAAAGACTACAATACTCTACTTTACTCTTTGGTTTGCCTTCTTGGCCAAATTCATTGTAGTCCAAAGAGTAAAGTAACTGTCCATAAAGGATTGTAGTCTTTGGCCAAATTCTTGGCTCTTGCACGACAAAGAATGGTGGTAATGAAAAGTTTGATTTTTAACTAAAATCCTGTAGGCCCTAAAATTACGCAAATTTATCAAAATGTATTACATGAAAACTATTATATCACCTCAGCCTGTTGTATTGCCGAAATGCATGTATCGCTTAAAAAATGTTATAACCTCTGAAGAAAATGTTAACATAGAAATCAATATCCAAGACCAGGTTATCAAGTTTCTTAAGGTTTTATACGAAATATATTTTTTACTGATTATTTAAATTGTATTGTAAAATATATTTATTCTTAGTTTACGCTAAGGTACTAACAGTTCCTACTTTCATATCTCCTTTTTTCATTCAAATGTACTTGTATTAATACTATATTTGACAACACAATATCTTCATAATATTTTTTGCTTTATTTGTTGTTACTATTCAATTATTTACTGTACAAAATATATAAATAATATATATTATTCTTTAATTTCATTTGAGCTCTGTTTTAGGAATCTCCACTTGACCATATGGTCGAACTTGAAGCCAGACAAGACAAACTATTGTTTAAATTAGACCATTTGTATGAAAAAATAAAAAATATAAGCATAAAATGCAAGATCAACGAAGGAAAAATCGAAAGTAAAAATGCTATCAAAACAGTTAACAAAACACAAAATATTGTAAGTAACTTACAGTGTATGTTGATGGCTGAAAAGTGAAATAACATCTGCTTTTTTGACCTATTAGACCAAATGTTTATTTACATTTCAGATTCCATTCCATCCATCTCTGGATGTTGTAATAATTCTTAATTCAGACAATCTGCCTTGGTTTTTGAATATATTTTTGAAAAAAAATCATGACCTAAAGGTTACATGGCATATTCATTCATCTGTCAACAATGAAAAGATCCCCAAAATTTCAGCATTTTTTAATAAATTTCAAGATTTATATCAAAATAAACAAGATACAAAGAGTAACATTCGACTGATATTTAAAGACTGTAAGTGTTTTAAATATTTTATAAAAAAAAAAACAATTTATTTAATCATAATATACATCAAAAATGACAATGTCCAAACAATATTCACTAGGTTTGTGATACTTGGCACTCAATACTTTGCCTATCCCTTCTACTTTAAATTAAAAGATATTTTTTTATTAATAAAACCTTATGTTAAATTTTGAGATACGAAAATTACACAGAAGTTAACCTGTTATAAACTATTATTCTGAAAAATATGTGTGTGTATTTTTTCCTATTATTATTGCATTAACAAACAAACAACATTAATCTGATATGTGTGTGTCCTTGTGCTTAGGTATTTTGTTATTTAAAAGAGAACTTATTGTAGGTGCACTTAGAACTAGCTCTGTTAACCTCATTTAGATGTCCTAAAAAGTACTTTTTAGATCTTCTTTTAGATGTTCTAAAAAGTACTTTTAAGAACCTCTTTTAGATATCTACTAAGTTTTCAGTGATGGCCTTGAATGTTTATTTCCATTTAATTTATAGATGTTTATTAGGTGCAATACAATATTCATGGAGATTTTTATATGTCTCAATCAAACATCCCCTCTGCCTTTGTTCTTTGAGTGTAGATAGACCCATATCTTCACTCTTGTGACGTGTGATGCAAAACTTCTAAAAATCAGTTTTTTTATCAGAATGAGTTGGGACTTGGGACTTCATATAACTATGAAATGTAACGAAAAAAAGTTGGTACAGTCAGCTACAGTCAGCAAACGATTTTAAATGTATTCCTTTAAAAAAACTGAATTTCCTTTGCAAGGGAGTGAGTGAAAAAAAAATTACAAGTACAAATTATTTTTTCGAATAAAAAAAAACTGATTTGCAAGAACTTCGCACGGGTCCAATTTTACTGTTGAGGTACAAAGAAAAAAAAGTCTGAATTGATGATGAAATCAAGGAAAATACTTAATTTTTGAGCATGAAGCTGTTTAGCAGTTTTACTGCACTTACATTATTTTATCTTAATAATAATATTTATATTTTAGCCTATATCTGCCCAAAGATAGATTTCTTGCAGTTGCTACTGTGACTAAAGCCCCAGTGTTTTTGAATAGTACTTACAAATTATTATCGTTTTTTTTAACATTATTGTGTTTATTTTCAGTATCATCAGCTCCTGAATTAAAGATTACAACACTAGATATTCCAATTACTGGAACTGTAAATATCTTAAGATATTTATGCTTAAACTTTGAAAATTTGGTGCCATATAACTTCAAAGATTACATGGTAGAACATTTTTTGGATCTATGTCATTCACTGGAAAGGTCCTCTGATAAAAACAAGGAACAAATCTACAATAAAATTTTTTGTAATAAAAACTTGTGGATATATGACAACCATTTCACAATAGTTGATCTAGCTTTATATAGTATCACAAAACAAGCACAAAAGTCTGAGAAGTATGTATCTAAACCATGGCTTGCAAATTGTGAAAAAATAATTAATAGTTAAATTATTAAAATACTCTAAAAACCTTTTTTGTTTACATTGGGGCACTAACACTAAGGTTCTGGTGCGTTGCTATATCTGGCCAGGCTAGAGCTATTTGATTTGCTATTAAAGAAAAAGCATTACCTAGAGTATAAATTGCTTTCTTTTAACTAACTTCTAATTAAGGAAGAGGGTACCAAATCGAAATAAATATGCTTCTATGTAATTCTGAAAAAAAGCTGCCACCGGTTTTGGCTCCGACTGGATCAAATAGTATCTTGTAACTCCTAGGTGTATAAATGGTTTTGTGAATTTCACAATTTCTCCATCATCTCCATTTTTAAATATCTTTATTTGAAAACAAAACGTATTTTTGACGCCATTATCACCATGTACAAATCCGATGATGTAATCCTATGACATCGAAAAAAAACCTTTTTTTGTATTTCAGTGAATAGTGGGATCAGTCCGTTTTTAGCAGTTTAACGGTGCTTAAATCATTACAGACAAGGAAATTAATATTTTTTTTAACAAATAAAAATGTCATTAAGACGCTTTTATTAACTTTGTTGATATCTTAGAACGTGTTTTTTTACCCATTTTAAAAACTCGGTTTGAATATAATATGCTAACACATCGCTTGCCGAAGACCACGCAGTAGTATCAAAAAATTTAATACGACCAGAATTTTAGAGTTTCTGTCGCGCGCGCTGTAGATACAGTTCATGCTACGCGAAAATCATGTGCTTATAAAAAAATATTTAATTTTAAAATTCCTATAAAAAAGCGGTTATTCCCGACTTTCCCCACTGGTTCCGTCACCACTGGGGACAAACGAGAAAAAAAATCCCATTTATTACCAGTGATGACAGATGGAACGTTAAAATCCCATATTTTACCAGTGGTGACTATTGGGACTTTAGATTCCCAACTGTGGCCACTGGTGACAGTTAGTAAAAAAAAATCCCATGTATCGCCAGTTGAAACAGGTGGAACGTTAAAATCTCAGCTATTGCCAGTGGTGTCAGCGGAGTCATTGGGGAAATTGAATATTTGATCAGTAGTGATATGGTAGATACTATTTTATAACTACAAATAACAAAGAGTTTTTTACGATAGATTTTTAATCAATTTAATATTATCACACTAATTATAAATCACAGTAATTAATCACATATGAACAAAATAACACACTAGAAATATAAGTACATAAGTTTAAAAAAAGGATTTTTATAAAATAGTTTGAATCCGTGTTTATTTCTCTATCATAAATAAATAATTAATTTATTGTCATAAGTGACGCTGAAAAAAATTTAACACTAAACAATAATATTTAATACAAAGGTGGTTTAACTGTACAAGAAACCACCTACAAAGTCAATAATATTAATCGACATAAAAAATATATATTTCTTATATAATAAAAAAGTTAACTTCCTCAGACAATGGTGGTTTTGTATTGAATGAAGTATTTTTTTTATTTTCAGCAAAATTGCAAGTTTTTTAGTATTATTAATTTTGTTAGTAAACATTGATATTTGTATACTTTTTACTTACTTTGACTACCTACCTGCAAGTTTTGTTTATATTATTGTCATACATTAGGATGCTATTGAAACAGGATTTTTTTATGTATTTGTTATAACAAAAAATGTGTTTTTTGCAATGTTTGATGTAAGGTGTTTTAAAAGTCTGTAATAGTGTTTTAATTAATGTATGTGTTTGTCAAAAAACATTGTAATGTATTTTAACTATTGACGTATTTCAAGTGTAACTTATGTTGTACCCATAGTGATTATATTCTCTTTGGTTGTACCTACGAAATAAAGACGACGAATCGAATTGATAGACCGCCGGCAAAATTAAAAAACTTACATAGATAAACTAAATGAGTATTTTAATACAAAAGTTAAATTGTTATAAAATGATTTATATAATAATAAACCGACTTAATACATCTAACTCTGCTTTTATAATACAACAATATAGGTATTAAAAGAAAAAAATAAACATTAACTTTTTCCCCGTGTTGGTTCGGGGTCCTTTGCAGAATAGACCATGTGCGAATATAGGCTTACCGTCACTAATATGTGACTAGAGGGTAGAGATTCGCAGTGACTGGCCCGGATTGGTACCACCGCCTTACCTATTCCTGCCGCCATAACGTCAATGCTTGCCGTTGACGTGTTCCATGTTTTGCTCGAGGCCTAACATCCCAGCCTCACCGCACCATCTACCTTTGGTGCCTTAAGGCGTCGTGAATTTCTTACAATCAGAAAATCCGTCTGCTTGTTTACCTTCCAATACCATAAACTTCGTTTTTCATAAAATCTGGTGTACATGTGTGTGACTTTTCATCAACGATGCTATCTCCCTGTAAACAATAAAATTATGTGATTTCTTCCTCAGTTATTATTATGACAACAAAAAACCATATCGTAGACAGATATATTTTTATTATTTACAATAACAAGGGTAGTTGTAAGTTTTTTGTTCGGTTTCAATATCATATTTATACAATTCGGCTTTGTAGGTAACTAATTATAACTCTAATTGATTTGACTACCTAGGTATATGTTAATGGCTTAAAATATATTAATTGAAATAAATTGAAAAAGTTCGTAAATACTTACTCTAATTCTCATTAATCCCTTGCATTTGCTTTTCGGTCGTTTAGTGCACTCCTACACCGTTAATCCACTTTTATGCCCTTTTTTTTTATGATATTCATGTCCTGCGTGAAGTAATATGGTCCCTCCTCCTCTTTGTATATAAACTAATGAAGATGGCCCAGAAGAGCAAGTTGCGGTTGCACCGTTTGCACTTTGTTCTGCCATTTTTAAAAACGCACTGATATGAAACATCAGCGGAGTGCGACGTAAAAAGCCAGTATTGCCAATTGGCAAAAAACTGACTTCTTGACTTAAAATGAATAAGTAAACTTAAACAGTTTTCACAATAATAAAATTTAAAGATTTTTTAGATACTAATGCTTTATTCTGTGCCAATATTACTAATACTGACACAGGGATTCTACAGAAAAAAAATGTCTTTCCTGGGAATAGTCGGGGAAAAATCTTCTCATGCGTCCCCACTGATTGGGAGTTATTGTCCCTACTGCGAAAATTTGGGACTTCGTTAATTTACCTCGGGGATAATCGGGAAAGAATATTCTCATGCGTCCCCACTGGCTATGATTGGGAATTATTTGTCACCACTGGTGAAATTTAGGATTTCATTTTCCTATTCGTCACCACTGGCGTGCTACTGGCGATACATGGGATTTTTTTTCTCGTTTGTCCCCAGTGGTGACAGAGCCAGTGGGGAAAGCCGGGAATAACCGTAAAAAAGTCAGTGATAGTAAAAAGCTATTACTTAATAACTCGCTATGACACTTAATGCATAGAATAGAAATTATTTTATTCGCATTTCACATTCACCTTACAAGAGGGAATTGTGACGAGTCTATAGGTATACTAATACTAAAAAGTACAACTGGATCGGATCTGGTTTAAGGTGCGTTACTCCAACAAAAAAGCAACACCTAGAGTGATATGATGAGTGGGACACATAATTAGTGCTCCATCTGCTGTAAATGTGCGCAGAATAAAAAAAAATGCATGTTGTCGTTTTGGAAATAAACGGAAAAAACATTTCCTGCTTAGGGTAACGATGCTTCAGCAAGAAAATTCTAAACTAATTATCAGAGAGTTAAAAATTGCGCATGAGGAGAAAGCTTATGCCTAATTATGCAAATTTGTGCGCTAAAAATAAAATTTGTATTTAAGTTTTCGAGATATTGCGTTTCCTGCTGCGGTAACGTTTTGCAAAATCGCGTATATCAACGACGCTCAAACTCAAAGTATGTGCGCCTGTAGAATAAACATACACAAACAGCACTTAATTGGTGCGTATTTGTGACAAAATTAGATTTAAAAAAATTTATAGTTTTCAAGTGCTCGCGGTTTTTCCAAAAATAAAAAAAAATATAGCGCCTAAATAAGAAAATAAGTTCACCGAAAACTATACGGTCTTTTTTAGCGTGTATATTTACTATGAAAAAATCAAAAGCATACATACATGCGTTTTTAAATAATATGAATTAACTAGCTGTTACCCGCGGCTTCGCCCGCGTAGTCTACTAATTTGATATTTAGCTATCCAACACTGCTCGTTAAAATTTTAAGATAAAATGTAGCCTATATCGCTATCCAAAGTTTCATCTATTTTTTTGTAGATATTAAAATCAATTCAGCAATTTTGCCACACTTTCTCTTTTCTAATTTCACCTCAGATAAATAGTAGGACTACGTTATTGTGTTTACAGATTTATCTGCACTTCGGCAAATCCTGTTAAATTAAACTGTATAGCAAGTTATGGAAACCTCTAACAGATTTTGTTTTTGAAATTTTAGAAATATACGTATCGTCTCTGAGGTCTAACCGTCCGTCTTCGGAATTACTTCTTGAGATCTTGGGTTCTATTTCCGGTCCGAGCAACAAAATAAAAACAAATAAAAAATTACTGTTTACTTTTAAAGGTTTTTTTTTTTAACTTTACGCAAAGAGGTTTACTGGTTTAAGCGTGAAAGCGTAACAGACACAGACAGAGTTACTTTCGCGCATTTATATTATTGGTAGGGAAGTAGGGATTTTTAACCAATAAAAAAACCAAACTATGTATATCATAATTTCTTTGTGTGTTTTTCCTTAATGATAAACTGATGTACCTACGCGGTTCATTGTTATAAACTTATGGTAAAAAATACTGTTAAATATTTTTCCTACGCAACTTGTGCCACCCCCGTTCACCCTCATAGGGGTTGATTTTCAAAAAACGCTTAGATATGTATCTCATAATTTGTATTGCAGAGCATTATTTCAGTGTCACGCAAAATATTTTAATAGAATTAAATTTCCCATACAAACTTAGATACCCCCTTTAACCCCTAATGGGGGTGAATTTCGAAAAATCCTGAAATACGTGTTTCATCATTTGTACTAAAAAGCATTAACTCAAAGTTTCATGCAAAAATGTGCAATAAAAATATTTTTCTCACACATACTTTGCCACCCCTTTTAACCCATTTAGGGGTTGAAATGCCTAAAAATAATATGCCTATGCCCTTCTCATGAATGCTAACTATCTACATACCAAATTTCAGCAAAATCGGTTGGGTGGTTTAAGCGTGAAAAGGTAACAGACAGACAGAGTTACTTTCGCATAAAAAGTTTATAATATTAGTGTGGATTATTAAATTACGAACGTAAAGACAATTTAGATAAGAAATGTCGCGCTGAAAAGCACGTTTTTATTAAGTTTGTTATTTTCCTCGCTAGGGAGCTCCGATAAATGCGTGCGATCGCTGTAAATTACAGTCCTATGAAAAAGGCGCGTGCTTCGTCGCGCACGCACCACGGCCAGCCGGTACCGCCGCAACCGCGATGTCCCTATATTTTAAACCTGTAATATCTCCGAAACTATTCGTTTAATTTATATATTGTAAAGGGCTATATTGTTCTATATTAAATGTAAAACTTATTTAAGATACTTAATTAGATAAGGATTAATGTTGTATTGCTTTAAATCGCTTCGTAAATGAGCCATTATTTTTCGTAAAAAGTAAAGGATAAAAATTGGTTATTGTAAGTTATCCCTAAGAGATAAACATATGCCATCGCGAACTTTTTTGTAGACCTTTTTAGGGTAAACAATACTTAGTACATTATTTTGATCTATCTCGTAGAGTTCAGCCAGCGTTTGCAATGTAAGCGCAAAAAAATATGTTTACGACTTCGCATTAGAAATCTTGAAATTATCAGTGGTTCTATAATATATGAAGCATGTTACATGAAGCATGTTATACATATAAACCTTCCTCTTGAATCACTCTACCTATTGAAAAAAACCGCATCAATATCCGTTGCGTAGTTTTAAAGATATAAGTATACATACATAAAGACAGACGCTAAAAAGCGACTTTGCTTTATACTATGTATAGAGGTCAAAAAACGGCGTCCTAACTTTGGCGTTACTGCCTGCGCTAGGGGAGGCCCGGCGTGGAGTGGGTCATCTTGGTGCGAGATGATGAATGCCAAAGCGATTCCATCTCGCTCCTAGTGAAGGTCATCGTATAGTTTTTAGTCGGTTCGAGTCCCCCGCTTATGTCTCGTTGCACTCCCCCTAGATTGGCGGGTATCCGGGAGGATTTTCTATACGTTAAAAAAAAAGATGTAACCATTTCTGTACACCAACTTTCGGATCAGGTATGGTTTATTCAAGAAAGCCGAGTGTTGGATGATTTTGTACTTGAACGGCTTCTCCAAGAAGATATTGTTTCAGCGCTCACTGCCAAACGTACTGTTATATCTTAGGATAGTAATGTGTAATGCTGATGGCCAGACTGCCTCATCAGCAGCCTGATCATACAATGACCATCCTATCCCGAGTTCCCGACAGTCACGCTCCAATCTCCGAAGAGACCACTAGTCTCTCATTCTATATCGGTTATGTACTATTTCTTTATAATTCTATATCTGTATTAATTCTATTTCTATTGTGTTAAATAAAGTGTTGTTAAATAAAATCTTTTTTAAAACAACAACCACCGAGTCCGGCCTAACATTGGTGGCAGCGGCAAGGGATCTTTAAAATTAGGTTCCCGGAACAGCTTCCGAATATAAGAACTAAAAGAAACATTAAAAAAATGCGAGTGAATAATTGTACCAATATTTCTTCGAAAAACTTTATACTATATGAAACCACTCGCTATACTATCATCGATGTAATATCTTACAAATTTTGAACATTTTGAAAAGTGAACATACCAGACTTTTAATATTGAACTATCAGTGTATAAGCGAAATAATATTCTACAATATACATCAAAATCGACGCACAGCTTCACATTGGAATGCAGCTTATCGCCCGGATGCAGCTATCGGCCCAGACGCAGTGTCAGCTAATTCTGTGAGTCTTGGTTTTATCCATTGTTAAATTGTGTGGTACTGATTTCGCGTAGCAATCTATGTTTCTATTTCTGTTTTAGACTTAAATTTTGTACTATTTTTAAAAAATAATAATATTAAGTTAGCATTTATCAACTATCTAATAATAATTCTGTATTGTAAACAATATATCGGAGACAAAAACTAAAATTGTTACGGAAACCCTTCAGGTACCGCAACATACCTCACTACCGTCAGAATCCGAAGATGATAGGCCCTTGGAGAACCAGAGATCTACGAGATCAAAACGTACTAATGCCACAACCGCGCAGAGCAACGACCTAGATTTAAATATTTTATTAAAATTTATTAAACCATTTGATGGGAATAGGGAAATCCTAAATTCTTTTATAATAAACTGTAACAATGCATACGACTTAGCGTCCCCAACACAAAGACCAATTGTTTTTAAATACATCCTGTGTCAACTTAGTGGTAAAGCAGAGACTGCTTGCTCAGTCAAAGAATTTCAAAACTGGGACCAGTTAAAAGACTTCCTAAAAGCGCAGTTCAGTGAACGAAAACATTTTTCACACCTATTAATGGAACTCCAGGAGACTAAATGGCGAAAATGTTAGTTCTTTTTCTTTAAAAATAGAAAAAATATTGTCACAACTA
>NJDD01003552.1:15994-26196 GCA_002245505.1 Calephelis nemesis
AGTTTAGAGTGAAGGAAAGTAATGAATTAATACCTACCCCCGAACGAATTAGTTAGAAAAACATGAAATTTAATGTGTCGATTAAGCTAGTTTAGGTAATCCGTCTGTTTGTTTGCCTTCCAATGTCATATAAAAAAGCATTTCTTCAACAACACTTCACTTGGACACTTGAACTGAAATAAATTAATAAGAAACATTTTGGAATGAATATATCCCGGTTAGCAAGCATAAAATCACTGTGTTAACTCAAATAATCATTTTTTTTCATTTTTTATTTTTATTTTTTTTCATTTTTTAAATTAGGAAGCATATTAGAAAGTTAATGACAATTCGGCTAAATTTCTATCGCTACCTATTGCTTTTACAGATTTGAAACTGCAGCGTACTATTTTCTATGATTGTTCTTAGCTACATGTTAATACAACTATACATACATACATGTTAACATAACTCAACTATTCTGAGTGTTAATTTAGTGTTGGACACTAAATGCACACTCAAAATAGTTGAAATTTTTTTGAAACTATTTGACGCACATAATCATTCAAAGTTTATTGGGCAATTACTATTTACTAAGCAGTCTAGAAACAGGTAAGTATGCGATGAGGGACAAATAACAAGATTTTATTTTCCTTTCTTTTTCTGATCTTTTTAATATGTGAATTTTGTATTTGCCATATTACTCTCGTGTAAGTAAAAAGAAAGAAATCCATCAGTCTATTTAAATCTTTGTCTACGATACAATACGGTTTTGCAATATTCATTTTGCCATCACTACACTTAGTTCAAAAGCGGATGTTCGTGGCGCCAGCTAGTGACATAAAACTAAAAGCCTGATTTCTAAACTCTATGATGCCTGACAAATTGTCATAGCCACTTAACTGTCCGTGCTAAAACGTAGTGATTATATTCTCTTTGGTCCGTGTTAGTAAACAGTGATACTGTCACAGATTATACCCTAATACTGTGCGTGAACGTGGCGAGATAGGTGCACAAAAAAACCTGTCCCGATAAAAACGTTTGTTGAAAGAAAAGTATAGTTGTGATTATGAAAAAAAGTGTGTGTGTGTGTGTGTGTGTCAGCTACGACGCACGATTGGAGTTTACTCCTTATGAAATGTATCTTGCAGCACACATGTCTCCTACAGCAGATTTAGTTATGTAAATTCTTAAATTAGTATCATCGCAGACATTAGAACTTCGTACCGGGTCTTGTAACTCAAACCGTAGTGATTATATTCTCTTTGACTCAAACCGTTTCTTAAGGAGTAAACTCGAAATAATAACTTTGACTAAAAAAATAATCCATTACCACAGAATTTTTTTAGTCTCGTATCATTTTTTGTAAAACCGTGGACGTTGTTTGGTAAATGGACGTTTGACTGCTTTAGTTATTGTTCTGAGCGTTTGACCCAGTTTGACCCATAGATTTAGATGGTTTGACCCTTACTGACGTGATCGATTCATTAAGCTGATTGAAGCCCTCAGTTTGGTACATGTTGTTAATTGCAAAAGAATGACCCTTGCTTCAATAGAAAAAAGGAATTTAAAAGCTTGCTTCTCACAACTTTATTCTAGAAACATTAATCATTCACATAAAATGCAGGCACTATTTTTTTGATTTATAATGTTCTAATAAATTTTCAAATGAAATAGAATTATAACTAGTAGGTATATAGTAAAAGTAGTAAATAGGTAACGATGCTTTTTATTATTTCGAAAATGTTCAACCAACTTATTTATTTTTAATAGGTCCATGTTTTAATCGACATTAAAAATAAAAAAAAACAATTTAATATTCTTATTTTCGATTAAATGCTTTTTCTAGTACATACTTTTTTAGTACATATCATACATAACAACTAATTTAAATTGATTTAAATATAATAAATATAAATATATAAATATTTTGTTATTAAATTAGTAGGTTGGTTGGTTGGTATGCCGTAGGCTGTAAGATTTTTATTTTTTCATGTGGTCACACTGCTGGTATCCCTGAATGTCGATCGGCGATACCTATTTTGTTGTGCTACGCTTTGTAAACAATTTATCTAAAAATTTAATTCTTAATTTTAATTAAAGGAGTGAATCTCAAATATGGCATTCGGAGCATAATAAGTTTGAAGTACCTGGAGGCAGGGGCAACTGTTACCACTGGTTAGTAATTTACAGATTACCTAGTTCTGTTTCCGTACCTAATTATGTGCTAATTATGTTTGCTTTCTATGATTATTATGTATTCAGTTAGGGATTGTTTATCATGTACCCTGGTGTTTGTTGTGTCCATTTAATACTTAATTCAGTTCCTTCCTTGTAGTACCTGTAGTCATTAGAAACCGAATCATATCCCTTTCACTTTAATTCGAGCAATAAATTCGTGCTCTACTTATTCACCAATACTTTGTCTTTTTGTTGTACACAAAATTAAACATTTTTGAGTTTGATCACCTACTGTTGTTGGCTTTATAAAAATATTTAGAAAGCTATATTTTTACCATGTGAAATTTTGCAAGATGATTTTTGCTATTGCTGAAACAGTATAAACTATTGCAAAAATAAATAATTAAATCAACTATTTTCGTAAAAATATATGTATCAAGTTATGAATTACTTGTTTGAATGGATCCCTCCCTGTTTTTAAGATATTCTCTATATAACTGTTATCAAAAATCCGTCAGTTTAGACTATGAAGATAATGTTAAAGATGATTTTAATGATTTGATGCTTTTAATGAATTTAGAATTATCTTGATATTAAATAATTAATTAAATTATTTTACCTTAACACCTCTCTGATTGTTTCTGTATAGTTCATATTAACTGATGATCTAATGGTTCTATGGGTACAAGTTACAACAATGTAATATGAGAAACTCATTTGTTGATCTATATTCATAAGTTCTTTAAAAGTTTTCTTAAAATCTAAATTGTTTTGGCTATATTTGTATGACTTTAGAAAGTAATTTTGAATCTTGTCCTTTATAAATCGAAGTTTACAAGATTATTGCAAAAATTTTGCTCAGTAAAATATAACTTATGGAAAAAATAAAAGCAAAATAAAGATCCTTCAGAACCTAGACAAAGTTGGCATGCCCTAAACTCTAGCATTATATGAGTAGGTACAAACTAGAATTTACATAATATATACACAAAATGTCTTCACTAAAAAGTAAAAACATTTTATTTTTATTATATCAAGTCTCACAGCCACACTCGGAGATGTCAAGTTACACTTAATCAATCATTATATAATAATTATAATCATGTTTATTGTTTACAATGTACACAAAAAAATATACGCCAAAGTAGCCTAAAAATATATTTCCTAAAAATTACTATGAATTATGAAAAATATTAATTATAAATATTATTAAGAGGTGTTATTTTACTGCAAGTTTCAAAACATTTAATCATTCTCAACTTATTTGGAGTAGGGTATTGAACTTTTACAAACTCACAATAAATGTATGTCCTGACTAACACTAATTGCTCTCTGATTATCATTAATGAATCAGATATATGTGACTCTCCTAAGCTAAGTATTCTGAGGGTATGACACCACCCTTGACTCTCGATACAATACTGTTTGTTTGTATTAATATAGCTTCATATTTGCAGTATTTCACTTATTATAAATAATTTTTAAAATTAGCCAAATAAGAAAATCAAAAAACTCTGAAGGTCAAGTAAAAACCTGTAGACTTGTTAGCTTATTTTCAAAATATAAATTAATAATGCATCACATTGTTTGCTTTGGACTCCCTAAGTTACTTAAATAATTTTTAAACGAATTTGCATACCATGTGCAGTTGAACTTGAAAGATATAATGGCTTACATCTAAATTCATAATTGCACTATTATTTTATTCCAAATTGTTTTTATTATTTTATGATAGTACAATCTAATTTAGCAAAAACCACAGCAATGCGCAGCCGGGTTTTTTAGTTATTTTTTTTTGTTAGAGTTCAGAGAACAAGCACACTCTCTCCTGATGATAAAAGATAACCATGGCCTATAGACGCCATAGATATTACAGATGTGCTGCTCTCCTGTGACTGGGATGTTATGTCTATTGTGCTGGACTACCTGCTACCCTACCCTGTGGACCAGAACATGACAAAGCCATTACGGCAGCAAGAATTAGTAAAGAAGTGTAGAGATCTTGGCCACATTGGTGTTCAGCAATAGTAGTCAATTTAAAAATGACCCGAACCAGTGCTTGCCTCTTAGGAGCTGCCTGGTAGAGAGGCACATGGTCTGTTATACTCAGCAGACTTGGACCTACACACTGTACAACTTTGTAATAAAGATATATAAAGTATAAAACTTATGTAAAGTAATAAAGTGCTAGTGATGTTTTTTATCAATAATTCTAAAGAGAAGGTTTTCTATTTTTATTATTTTTCCTTGAGAATTTAGATCCTATCAGTGCAGTCAGTAGGCTAGGTGGTAATATTGTAACAAATTATTGGGATTGATACTATTGTTACTATAAGCTTATCTTTTTTGTTGCCTAAGTTATGTGTACTGCATTTTGTTCTCTTGTTTGGAAGTTTGAAATTTCAGTTTAGGGTGGCAAAAACCAACTTGGTGTTAACTACATAAGTTCTCGGTTTTCATTTCTGGGAAAGACAATCAAAAATGTGTTTTTTCAATTTTCTAATAAAAATAATTTTGCCTAGTGTTAGATATATGCCCGGTTGGCTTGCCACCTATCACATTGTGGGGCTTCTTGTCTCACCTAGTCGTAGTTGCCCTATTTTTGCCTCTGCCTAATTCTTCTAGGATATGAATGTTAAGATATGTTGTATTTTAATACCTACTAAAGCATTATAATTGAATTTTGAAACTTGTTATATTGATTGCAAAAACAAATTTAATTAAACATAAGAGGTGTACTATTCTTCAATTGTAGTAACTACATCATATTTTTAATGTCATTTTGTCCAAATAATAATAACTATAAATAATAATAACTAATATTTAATTAGTCAAACATCCATAAATTATTTGCAGTAGGTATTGGGAGAAAGTTTTAATGGTACTTATAACATTTATTAGAATTTGGGTTTGTATGTTTGTGTTTACACTTTACAGTATGCATGTGTGTGTTTCTTTTACTAGACTGTATTAGAAGTTTTCAGCAGAAATTTAACCCGAATAACAAATTAGAACTTACAGAATATTGGAATAAGTTGTTCAAAAATATAAAATAAAAAGCAAGAAATTCTACTTCAAAAGCTTTGTTAGTGCTACTGACCTTGCTAACTGGTTGATTTTAATTGACGACGTGAAAAGAGGGATTGTACACATTTGAGGTGTATATGTGTGTAACACACACGTCTGTTGATCATATCTTGTAAATAAATTGACCAACTTTGATGCTTTTTTTCAAGCTTCCTTGATCAAGATGCTCCTTAACTACAATAAGTAAAGGTTTTATCGTCGGGGCTTATTAAAAACAAATACAATTATATTTATTTGTACTTAGATATAAATAGAATACTAAAGTGAAACAGTTTTGATATGTAACGGCTTTTAGTGGAGGAGTAATCTTAACAAAAAAAAGGGTTATGATTTATAGCACAGGCAAAGCTGCGGGTAATCATTAGCAATATATTATATGATATTTTAGTCATACTAAATTGTCAACAATTACCTGGTTTAATTAACCTGTTCAGTATAGATGATATATAACATTTTAACCTTCAAAATTTAAACCTGTTTTACAAAATAAAGCATTCAAAATAACTTGATTGCATGAGCCTGTAATAATATATTTGTACCATAGAAGTTCAATTTTTATATTATAAAATCTAGACGATTCGCCGTTGGCACTTGGTGAATATGTTAAATAAGTGGGTAGGTACCTATTTCTGGAAAATATAAGGACATCTTATGTCAAATATTTATATTTTTCAAACAAACTCCGCCCAGTTGGCGTATTTGGCGATGTTTTTGCCACCGATAGATGGGTCTAAGTAACTAATGCCTTCGGCTAATTCAGGTTAACCAGGTTGTACCTTTGCCTACCTCATCTTGGATATGGGCTTAAAGATACTTTCTTACATAAACAAACTTTCTGCTTATAATCCTTTTCATTTTATGTCTCTATCTTGATTCATGGCCAATAATAATAATATATCTATAGATAGAGGTTAGTAGTGTTTTTTTGCTATTTTTGCTAAATAATAATAATAAAAAATAGTATTGGGTACTTGGCAACTGATCTATAAAAGCACTGTCTCTTATCTTGGATAGGTTATTAATATTGGAAATTGGAAGATTAGAAATTATAAATCGCGTTATGCAAAAACTCTTCACTTGCAGGTCTATAGTTATAAAGCCCATAACTTAGAAATCTGCCATTTAAGATTTAATTGGTGACATTCAGATAGAAGTCCAGTGTCAGGATAACCAAATGTGTACGCCAAATTAATATTTTAATAATTTTGAACTAATATCGATATTTATTCACATGGTTTTATTATATTATTTTTGTATTTTGCATATTTTTTTCTGACTTGACTTAAAGTTCGATAATGGACGTCATATTTATTATTGTTTTATTACCTTATTATCTCTTTTAATTTGTGACTAGTACCTAATAGGTAGCACCCGAAAATGTTGTCAAAATGAGTTATGCTAATACATTCAAGTATAACTCAATTTGAACTGCAAATATGTCGCAAGTATTAAAACTCGTACTTCCGGAATCATTGTATTTGAAAATAGAAACAGAGTGGCCTTTTGTTTTAAATTTTACTATTTTAAAATTGGTTCCAATTTTTTACGACAAGCGTTTCTCCCCTTGATGATTCGCCGACAGGATTATGCTCTAATAAGAAGTTCGCCGATAAAACTTTTTCTCTACGAACGTTTTACCGACAGAACGATTATTTTATGACTGAAACAACATGTGGAATACCTAATTAGGCTGGCGCAAATGGATGAGTATTTAAAAAAAATAGTATCAAAGAATTTTTTTTTGTTGCATGCATATAATGCAAATCATCTGTGGTCTAGCGGTTCAGTTGTTGGACTTGACTGCATGAGGTCCCGGATTCGAATCTGGGGTCGGGCAACAAACAGAAAATTGGGTTTTTCAAATTTTCTAATGAAAAAAAAAACGTTGCTCGGGATTGGATATGTTGGCGATAGGCTTACCACCTATCGCATTTTTTTTTATAGAAGAGGAGGCAAACGAGCAGGTGGGTCACCTGATGGAAAGTGATCACCTCCGCCCACTAACATCCGCAACACCAGGAGTACCACAGATGCGTTGCAGACCTTTAAGGAATGAGTACGCTCTTTTCTTGAAGGTCCCTAAGTCATAATTGTTTGGGAATACCGCCCTCGGTAACTGATTCCACAAAGTTGTTATACGGGGTAAAAAATGTATTCGGAATCGCACAGTTGTAGATCGCCACGCATCGAGGTGATGGGCATGATACCTTAAACTCTGACGCGATGTCCGAAGGTGGAAATCAGCGGCTGGAATTAAACCAAACAACTCCTCAGAGCATTCCTCATGATAGATGCGGTAGAGAACACTGAGTGACCCAACATCTCTACGCAATGTTAAGGAATCAAGCCGATTGGTAATTGCCCGGTCATTGACAATTCGAATTGCTCTACGTTGAATGCGGTCAAATGGAAGGAGCTGGTACTGTGGAGCCCCTGCCCAGAGGTGAGAACAGTACTCCATATGAGGCCGAATTTGCGCTTTATATAGTTGCAAGCGATGGGTCGGCTTGAAATACTGTCTCGCTTTACTGAGCACACCAAGTTTCTTAGAGGCTACTTTAGCCTTCTTCTCCAGATGACCACGAAATTGAACATTACTCGAGATGTCAACGCCGAGTATACCAATGCAGGCTGTGGCAGAAAGGGAAACGCTCTCAAATCGAGGAGATGCGACAAGGGGAGTCTTTTTAACGGAAAACGCGCAAACTTGTGTCTTGTTCGGGTTAAATTGCACCAGATTGCAGAAGCATTGTGGGACTTAGTGTCTTCGGCTAATCGTAGCTACCCTGATTGTGCCTCTGCCTACCTCTTCCGGGATATGGGCGTGAAGATACTTTTTTTGATGTAATGTAAAAATGTTCCTTTTCGCATCTGCAATATTATATTCCACATGCTGATTCGCCCATGAAAGAGCCTTTCTATCGATAAAATGTTCGCAGTGGAGAAGTCCTGGCATCGTATTTCTAATGAGAGAATCGTTTTGTCGTTTAAACGTTCGATAATGAAAGGTTACATCGTTAAAAAAATTAAAAAAGGAACATTCCATCATCGAATCATCAACCGGAAGAACGTTTGTCGGAAAAATGTTTAAAAGTCAGTAGGTATCTAATGGTTCGTAATATTTAATTTCATTACTCGTCCCCTAAACTCTTATTAAAAAAATAATTAAAATATTATCATAATATGTGTTCTAGACAGTTGTCAACATTAGCCTCGTTGGTCGAGTGGCTAGCGTACACGCCTAACTACATTGACCAACCGCGAGGCTCGGGTTTGATTCCCGACGGGGGCAGGCATTTGTGTGATGAAGATTTAGATGTCAGCATTGCCGGGTCTGGGTGTTTATTAAATTTATTCTGATATCTATTCAAGTATTTCTATGTATTAGTATCGTTGACTGAAACCCATAACAAAAGCATATAATTTGCTTACTTTGGGGTTAGATTCAATTTGTGTGACTTGTCCAGGGATAATTATTATTATTGATTTGCATCTGTCTGGACCGTAGATTTAGTCCAAATCACTACATAGTATAAAACACAGTCGCTTCCTCTGTCCCTATTCCCCTTTGTATGCTTAAAACTACGCAACAGATTTTGATGAGGTTGTTTTTAATAGATAAAGTGATTGAAGAGGAAGGTTTATATGTATATTTTATACCTGTGCGAAGCCGGGGCGGGCCGCTAGTTTAATAATAATAAGAAGATGAAAACAAAGTTTCCTCCAAGGTGACCTTTGTTAGAAGGCGTGTACGACTGTCTAGAACAGACATCTTGCTTATTAAATGAATAATTTAGTCAAACAATTGACACACATACAAATATTAACGCCAAATCCCCTTTCTGATAACCAAAGAGTGTGGAACTTAAATGACTATCTATTTGAAGTTTAACGACTCCTTGTCCAACTTCTTCCACATCATACAAACAACTGTTTCTAAAACTTGACACCTCCCTCGAACTCTTGCTCCTGTTTTTTTTTAAAGGAAACTTAAGTGAAACACAAATATGTGAATCAAGATGCGCCTCTGTAGTGTAGCGGTCCAGGTGTTGGATTTGACTGCATGAGGGCCCGGGTTTGATTCCGGGTCAGGCAACAAGAAGAAAATATGGATTTTCCAATTTTCTAATAAAAAATGTTGCTCGGGATTGGATATGTGCCCGGTTGGTGATGGGCTTGCCACCTATCACATTGTGGGACTTAGTGTCTTAGGCTAGTTGTGGGTGCCCTGGTCGTGCCTCTTCAGGCATATGGGCGTGAATATACTTTTTTTTCTTTAAAAAATATTAATATTAAATATTCACTACTTAATATGATATCTATTTTCATAATAAATTACAATTCACTTGGTTAGGTATAATAGCAGTAATGGTACCTCGTGTGAATAAAAATATTATTGCGATTCGAAATTCATTTTATGGATATGTTCGCATGATAATATTTTGCTAAATAATTAACGTTTTCAAATAACTCAAGTCTGATATCAACTGTTGCTTCTCTTAATAAAGTACTTCACTTTAAAACTATAACTTAAATACGTGTACAATGTACACCATTTTTTCTCAAACAAGGTATTAGAGGAATTGAAACAACTCTCCCTAATATATGAAGACCTGTGTCTGGAGAAAAAAGTGTCTTCTCCCCTTAAGATGTAGGAAAAAGCTCAACCAGATGAGCCACGACTAACAGAAATCGCTAAGTCCCATAACATTATTGGAGGCAAGCCGATAATCTACCAGGAACATAATATCCAAACACGGACAACGTAGTTTCTATTAGAGAACATTCAAGTCTAAGTCTATATATTGTCTATATATTTAAAAAAAGCTGTGGTCTATACATTGAATATTTTTTTTGTATATATTTAGGCAAAGGAACGCAAGAATTTTCTGAAAATGAAAAATACCTTGACGCCAGTTGCCAAAACCTGCAAAACAAGTTTTATTTGCACACCA
>NJDD01003552.1:64581-79860 GCA_002245505.1 Calephelis nemesis
TTCTATTCTGAAAGAGATAAAGGTCCATTTGTTGTTCATGTATCACGTGTAGAACCTGACTCGTCTGCTGGAACAACTATCAGGTCAGTACAATTTGGTCGCTTTTTAATCAACAATAAAATCAAAAATATTATTAAAGACGGTGTTAGTAATGTCGGTCGTAATAGAATATCAGTTACTTTCACAACTGCTCAGGATGCCAATAATTTTACAGGTAGCCCTTTACTAAATTCTTACAAATATAAAGCCGTCATACCTACATATAATACTACTCGTCTGGGTTTGATTAGAGGTGTCCCGACCGACTGGTCCATGGAGGAGCTGGTTGAAAATCTAGACCTTCCAGAACACTGTGGTATTGTCCTAAAAGCACGCCGATTTAATAGAAAATTCATGGAAAATGGATCCACTACATGGATTCCCACCCAAACAGTGCTTTTGACTTTTGAAGGCCAAACTCTACCGGAGAGGGTTTTCTTATTTCACACATCTCTAAAAGTAGAAATATATCAATTCCCGACAATCCAATGTATGAATTGCTGCCGTTTCGGACACGTAAAGTTACAACGCAGATCTAAAGCAAGAAGCTTTAAATGTTCGCAATCACATCCTGGGTATTCATGCAATATTTGTGATACGTCAGTAGTATGTGTTTTATGCTCAGGTCACCACCCGGCTACCGACAAAAGCTGCCCTGAACATCTAAGACAAAAGTCAATTAAAATTGCTATGTCACAAGACAATATCTCTTACAGTGAAGCGGCTGAGAGATTTCCAAACGTTCACAAATCTTACGCAGATGTTTCAAAAGAACTTTTCTCTCATCCTATAAGTTACTCATCCTCTACTGCTCAAAATGACTTTAACAAATCCATCTCTTACAAAAAAACTACTTTTATCAAACCAAAACCCAAACCTACCTTAGGTAAGGGATATGATAAAGGAATACATGCGTCTAATAACAACCGAGTAGAACATTCTCAACATAATGGAACTGCTCTGAATGAAAATAGTGATACTAATAATGATAAAAGCAATAATATTTTAGAACTACTTACTACCCTCTTAGAATTTGTAACACAATTAAATAAACCTTCACCGTTCAACGTTGCCACCCAACTAAATTCCTTTCTAAATTTCTTTAAATATGGCCCAGTTCCTCCAGTGGAACATAAAGAGTGTGCGTAGCAAAAACATGAATTATTATACTTAATCAAAGATAACAATCCAGCCATTATTGCTCTCTCGGAGACATGGTTAATCCCAGAAGCAACGTTTTGCGTCTCGGGTTACTCGTGTCTCCGAGAAGATAGAAGTGATGGTTTTGCTGGCACGGCTGTGCTAGTAAAACGCTCTATCCCCTTTACTCAAATTTCCCTACCAACTCATAATAATGATATAAATGCGGTTGCCGTTAGAGCATTAAACATATTTTTTTTGTCTGTATACATCCCTCACCCTTCTTATTCCTCGCTAAATTGTTTACATAATCTTATTAACTGTTTGCCAAGCCCCGTAATAATAATGGGAGACTTCAACTGCCATCACGTTACTTGGGGATCTCATCATTCGGATACATTTGGAAATTCTCTCGTTGATATCTGTGATGACCTGCAGCTATGTATATTAAATGATGGATCTCCAACACGTAGGGTTTTGCCCACGCAAAATCCTAAAAGTGTGGTTGATCTCTCTCTGTCTTCTTCATCCTTAGCTCCCCTCTTACTATGGAGGACCCTGCCTAACACGTTCGGTAGTGATCACTATCCCATTATTATTTCTTTCCCTGATAAAACCCTGCCAATCAACCATTCTCCTCCCTTACTTAAGTATAAGCTAACTAAAGCTGATTGGCCAAGTTATTCATCGTCCCTAGATGATCAAATCAGTGTAATGTCTCCTCCTGTCGAACAAAACTTCCTAGAAAAATTACATGGAGTTTACAGATGCTATTATTTCCTCTGCTGATAATAACATTCCAGTCAAAAAATGCAAACAGTATCGACCATCCCTACCATGGTGGGACTCCGAATGCTCAGATATGATCCAACTACGCAACCAAGCCGAACGTCAATACAAAAGAGCCATGTCAATGGATAACTTTGTATATTATAAACATGTTGCCGCTCAAGCAAGAAGGCTATTTGCTAAAAAAAGAAAAAAGGCTGGCTAAATTTTTGCGAATCTATTAGCCCAAGAACAATGCCATCATTAGTTTGGAAAAATATTAAAAGATTCCGGCGTTCGATTATCACGGAAAATATAGCGTCAAATGATCCTCAGTACTGGATCAATTCATTTGCTGATGCAATAGCACCACCATCTGCTCCGACATATGACGCTCTTCCAGCTCCTCTACGCCCACTTGGGTGCTCTAACACAATGGATTGAGAGTTCACTTTTGAAGAATTCAACTGTGCCCTGTCCGGATTGTCGGATTCCACGCCGGGTCAGGATGGAATCCCTTATTCATTTATCGTTAAAGCAGCTATAAGTTCAAAACTATTTTTCTTGCATCTAATCAATTGCTTCTTTACTTCTGGCTCTGTTCCTAATCCGTGGAAAAGGCAAATAATTATTCCTATCCTAAAGCCGGGAAAGGATCCTTCAGATCATAAATCATATAGACCTATTGCCCTGTCATCTTGCTTAGCTAAAATAATGGAACATATGCTGAAAAATCGTTTAGAGTGTATCTTAGAAAGAAACCAACTGCTTGCCAAATCAGTTTGGATTCCGTAAAGGCTTAGGTACCATAGATAGTTTAAGTATACTTACTACGGATATCCAACTTTCTTTCAGGAAAAAAGAATATCTTGTAGGTGTTTTTCTTGACATTACCTCAGCATATGACAGTGTATTGCTTCCTAAGCTTAGACAAAAATTATTACATCTTGATATTCCGCAGCGTATGACTCACTTCATTTGCAATTATTTGATGGATAGAGAAATCTTCATCAAAGCTGGCAAACATAGTTTGAGACGACGCGTCTGGAGGGGCTTACCTCAAGGCTCTGTTCTCAGCCCTATCCTATATAGTTCCTACACATATGACCTGGATACAACTGTCAGTAGCTTTTGTAATATCCTACAGTATGCAGATGATATTGCTCTGTATACCTCAAATAAAGACATAAATGTAGCATCTTTCTCTCTTAATAACGCCCTACACTGTCTAGATGAATGGTTCCATGAACATAATCTCACTCTTTCGGTCAACAAATGCAGTGCTGTTGTATTCTCTAAAAAACGGACTATTCCCGTAATTTCACTTAAATAAAATTCTGCACCAATTCCTTTAAAGAGCCAGATTAAATTTTTAGGTGTCCATTTGGATTCGAGATTAACAGGAATCCCATTTCTTAATAATATCACCGAAAAAGGCGAAAAGGGGGCTAATATTTTGAGAGCATTGTCGGGTGTTTGGTGGGGTGCTCACCCATATTCCCAAAAACTGCTCTATAATGCCATAGTCAGAAGCCATTTTGATTATGGTTGCTTCCTCATTGACCCACTTAATAAAAAGGCATTTCAAAAAGTAGAAAGAGTTCAGGCAAAGTGCCTTCGCATTGTTATTGGGGCAATGAAAAGTTCTCCAACTAATTGCCTTCAGCTGGAATGTGGTGAGCCTCCTCTTGACCTCAGAAAACAATACCTTGCTGATAAATTTATGAGCAGGGTATTCAGTTTATCTTCACATCCTCTTATCCCTAGACTTAATGAACTCTTAAGTTACTATGAAACCACAGACTTTGATAAATTTCCTTGGCTATTAAAAAGTTATGCTACAATATTTAGACTCCCATCTCCTATTAATAGTTACTCGACATTCCCACTTTTTAAATTTTGTTTTGATTCTCTTGTCTATACTCCAAAAATTTACCTGAATATTAATATTCAGAAAAAAACCCCCATTGCTAACGCAGAGTTTATGGAAGTCCTAAGGAGAAAGTGGCCAGGTTGTGAACCCTATATTTACTGATGCTTCCAAACTTACTGCGGATGGGATAGTAGGAGCAGCTGTTTGGGTCCCCAAATTTAGGTCTATTTTAAGCTTTAAATGCCCTCCACAAGCTTCTGTATTTACTGGTGAAGCTGTGGCTATCTTAGAGGCTGTAAAATTTTGTTACGTACACAACCTTAATAATTCAATCATTTTTTCTGACTCACGTAGCTGTTTAGTCAATTCTAACCAATCCGTTTCGATCAAAATCAAAGTTTTCAATTGTATTAGTGATAAGGGAAGAGCTATATAGATGTGCTTTAAATAATATTAATGTCGCTTTGGCCTGCATTCCGGGCCACAGAGGCATTTCGGGAAATGAGACAGCCGATTCATGTGCCAAACAGGCAATTAGTATTGGAACTAGTGATCACTTTATGATATTACCTGCTGATTTAAATACGTTAGCTCAATCAAACCTAAATTCTTCCTGGACTCGTGCATGGGAGGTGTCCAAACGTCAAAAGGGCAGGTTTTATGCAGATGTCCAGGGCACAATTCCAACCAAACCTTGGTTTTTTAAATACAGAAACTTACAAAAACGAACAACTTCTGTCATATGCCGCCTGCGTCTCAATCACGTTTGTACTCCTGTACACTTACATAAAATCAGAATTCGAGATAGCTCACTTTGTGAATGTGGTTTAGACGAAGGAACTCCTGATCACATTTTTTTTAACTGTCCTAAAAACTGCATGTCTTTATATGATATTCTCCCCCCAAAAATCCCCCGCCCTATTGATTTTAAAACTCTTCTAACATATACTAATACCCCTTTTGTTAAAATACTTTCAAAATTTATTATTACTAACAACATTAGGCTGTAATTTTATAAACCAACTGTAACAAATAACGAATTGTTGTGCATGTTTATAGATGTGTTTGTTTTAGATTTCAATCTGACTTTGATTAAATAGCTATAAATCAAAAATCGCGCATTTAAAGATAATAACGTGTCTTTTACAACGTGACATTGGCAGAGTATATTGTGCCTGACACAATGAAGTGCCATTCAACAAGAATTGAATTGAATTGAAATTCATTCTGACGTGCACAGACAATTTTCAATTTGCCGCCATATCGTAAAACAAATGACAAATGAATGAAATGTATACTCAATATTATTGGTAAAGAGTTCTATTTTCAAAATTTAAACTTATTTTTTTAATATAATGCTTTTAAGTTGCCAGTTCTAAAAACTTTCAGTTTGGCCCTCGTATGATCCGACTAAATTAAATAGGTTGTTACTTTCATACAACCCATCTATTTTTTTATTTCGATTGAATATGGTCAGTTTATTGTTGTCTCGAAGTAAAATACTTGGTAAAAGATGTTTGTTTACATAATTTATAGTTTCTCATGACGGGTGCATTAGACAATACTAATACCAAAAGAGATACCAGAATAGATATAATAGACCCAGAAATGCATCTGAACGTTCAGCAAATAAATGCTTGCCCCCATCAGGAATTGAACCTGAGCCTTGCTGTTGCTTGGTGGAGTTAGGCATGTCCACAAACCCCTTTGCTAAGAGGCAGTTAAGTTTTATGTTGAATTATATTATACTCACCTGATATTAGGCATAAATTGAAATTGAATCTTCTTTATAGGTGTTTGCGACAGAAGATGGAAAACCAAGTAAATGGTGGCTGTGTTTTGCCAAGAGGAAATTCATGGACAAATCTTTATCAGGGCCAGGACAATGAGAAGGAAAACATTTATACTTATAAAGGCGTTTATTCTGTAAAATCTAAACAAACTTTATAATTATTTGTCAGTTCTTAATTATTTAGTGTATAAAACATTATGATAATAAATTCTTTTAAAATAATATTTTCATTTCAAGCTTACTTGTGAACATTTACTTTGTGCTTTATCTAGCACAAAAACAGGACAAAATTTGTATGGTAAAAGCTCTTCTGTGTTATTTAATTATGTAGTTGGTTTTGTATATAAATATGATATATCCATTTTGTAAAATAAACACAAATGTAATAAACAACCTTATAAATTATATTTTCCTTATTTACAGTAATACACTACACTGATAACTTAAAGATAAATACTAAACTCCATATTCTTTGATAAGTTGGCCTGCAATAACAAGTCTCTGTATTTCAGATGTCCCTTCATATATTTCAGTGATTCTGGCGTCACGATAATGTCTCTCAGCTGGCATGTCCGAGACGTAGCCCATACCACCTAAAATCTAGAAACAAACACAATAATAGCGTAATCAATTGTTCATTTGAACAACTATCTCTTTAAAGCTCCTCATAACTTCTATGGCAGTGTTTTCTAACATTGGTATGCTTGCCATGGCGACATTTTATTTTGGTACGACATAGGTACTATATTGCAACATTTTTTATTGTGTAGAAAAGCAAACAAACTGGTTTTCAATAGTATGACAGCCCATATTTCTTTTTTAAGCGCTATAGGTTAGCTCACTTTGACTTAACGCATACAAAAGTAATAACATATCAAAACTGGGGACTTGAATCCTTAAAAACTTAAAATAAAAAAATGTTTACTATTTACCCTAGATTCTAGAATCTTCATGACACATTAAGGGCCATTTACAAGTGTTTGGATTAAATTTAATAATGGGTCAAACTGTCATAATATATATATTGGTTTAGCCCTATGTTAGAAGCTAATTCTGAGGTGAATGCTTAACCCAGGAACGTGCAAGCAGCCCTAAGAGGTTGACACATATAACAATTCGCCTAAAGTGTTGACAGTCATACAAAAAATTGTATAAGAACAAGGAAATTTGTATTTTATAATATACATACTTGAATACATTGATGTGATAAAAAGGTAGCTGCTTCTGAAGCAGCCAATTTGGCCATAGCTGCTTCTTTAGTGAATGGTTTCTTATTATCTTTCAGCCATGCTGCACGCCATGTCAATAGCCTTGCTGATTCTAATTGCAATGCCATATCAGCTAATTTGTTTTGAATGGTTTGTAACTTCATGATGGGTTTGCCAAATGCTATTCTTTTTGAGGCATATTCTACTGCTACATCTAATGATGCCTGGAGATTAAGAGAAATGTAAATGAGTAAAAACTGTAAGGGGTGGAAAAGGAACACGAAAAAGTCCCAAGTCATTTTAAATTTTAAAATATTAGCTAAAACCATCAAAACTTCTCAGAAGGTTTGCCTAATCTTAGCCTCAATGTTATTGTTTAACCTTTAATGTAAATATTGATCATTTACAGTGGTTTTACTAACTTTTTTGCTAGTACACACTTTTGGCAACTTTTTTAATTTAAAAAAAAAACTTAAAATAGGTTCATGATCCTTTAATTTTACGAAGAGTATAAATAATAAGCTATTTCAAGAAATTTTAGATTTATTAAGACTGTTATACAAGCTACTATTTGAATTTAACATTTTACCTGTGCAATACCAAGAGCTTGAGCTGCAATGCCAATGCGGCCATTGTCTAATGTCATCATTGCAATTTTAAAACCATATCCAGTTTCCCCCAGTATATTTTCTTTAGGTATTTTACAATCTTCAAACATAAGGCTACATGTGGAAGAACCTCTTATACCTAGTTTATCTTCTTTCTTGCCTAACTCTAAACCTTTTATAGGTTTAGGAACAATAAATGCAGATATACCTTTATGTTTTAAGCTTTTGTCTGTAGTGGCAAATACGACAGAGGCTTTGCTTTCATAGCCATTAGTGATCCAACATTTAGTTCCATTTAAGACCCAGCTATCACCTGCATCCTTGGCGGTTGTAGATGCAGCACCAGCATCAGAACCATTTCCAGGTTCTGATAAAGCAAAACAGCCAATAGTATCCCCTGCAAAAAAGATAATCAAGATTGATAAAATTGCAAAAATGTATGTAAAAAAAAATAACACATTTAAATTATGCATATTGTCTAAAAAATCTTCTTTTATAATACACTGACTTTCCCAAACAGTTCTTGACCTAATGTTTATGAGCTCATCTTAGTATTAAATATTAATGATTCTGATTATTTCATACACATTATTTGTAAGTTTCCAAATTGATTAAACATGTTTAAACCATAAATATGTGCAAACTTATATTAATTTTGGGGTATAAAAGACAAAACTAAATGTACACATATTTTTTTAAGTAATAATAAATATCCCAGGACAAGTTACACAAATTATGTGGTTGAGTATTATGTAGTATCAACAAACCAGAACAGTAAGGTGTGACAAATTCTTTCTTCTGTTTGTCAGTACCCCAGTGTAATATAGGGCCAAGATACAGAGAATTATTAACAGACATGATGACACCAGCTGATGCACATCCTCTAGATATTTCCTCAAGAGCAATGGCATATGCTAAATAATCAAGCCCTGTTCCACCCAATTCTTCGGGTGTTGCTACAGCCATTAGCCCCAATTCACCCATCTTTTTTATAGCTTCTTCTGGATACAAATGTCCTTGATCATATTTAGCTGCATTAGGTTTGAGTTCTTGTTCAGCAAAATCTCTACAAGATTTGTAGAGCATTTGATAAGTCTCAGGCAAAGACGACAGAGAAGCAATACTTCTAGTACTCTGTATAACTACGGGAGCTAAAATAAAAAACAAATTTATTACACAGGACCATCTTATCTTCTTATTTTTTTTAATCTAGCACAACCTACAAGACATACCGAAGTTATTAAGAGTTTTAGAAATCACGCCTAGCATTTTGAAATATAATATAGTTTAAAATAATATGATGGCTAAATCTTTGTACTTTGAACTTCTGTTCTCTGTTTTAAATTTTGTGTATGTATGTACCGGTTTTTGATCTATAAAAATAAAGTCTATATAAACACTTAGAAAACTATTATGTAAATATTCCAAAATAGAGGTAAAAAATTTTGTTACTTAAATTGCTTTAAAAATAAAAATAATGAAGTAGGTACAATCAAATGTCAAAAAAATAAACAGTTTTGAACGTCAATTTAATTTATTGTTGTTGTTTTTTTTAAGTTAATTTGCCCCTTTCTGGGGCCGGCTAAGACCTTTAAGTCATGCTGCCACGTCTTCTGTATTAATTATTTCGTCATTAGTCACATGTCTTCCGTATTAATTATTCTTATACAGTCAGTAGTCACTATTTACAAAGTCACGTCAGGCTCTTGAGTAAAGCGGCGGTCACTTTACACAAGCTCACTTCGGGAGATTTAACGGCAGCGAGGAAATTCGCGATACACTAATTTCTTCATGATTATTTCATTTGTGCTCGTTCACTGAACAAAACTAAACTAATTCCTACCTTAATTAACTAATTTCACTCAATATAAACATGAAAATCGAAAATTATGAAAAAATACGACCATCGTCATTCACTATGGCGCCAAAACTCCTTATTGTTGTTGTTTAATTTTATCCCAGTTGGGGAAAGGCAATAGTTCTGAGTCCATACAGCCACGCCTACCGTAGGTATTGTAAAAATGTGTCATGTCTTCCATATTAATTAATTCTTATAGCCATTAGTCACTAAATATTTACAAAGTCACGTCAGGGCTTCACTTCACTTTACATAAGCTCACTTTGGGACATTTGGCGGCAGCGAGGAAATTCACGACACACTAATTTCTTCATGCTTATTTCATTTGTGCACGTTCACTGAACAAAACTGAAAACTAATTCCCACCAAAATTAACTAATTTCACTCAATATAAAAACGAAATTCAATAATTATGAAAAAATACGACTATCTTCATTCACGATGGCGCCAAAACTCTTAATTTTTTTTTTTAAAGTTTTGTCAGTAGTTAATTTGCCCCTTTCTGGGATCGGTAACAGCATTTTTAGGCCATTCTGCGCCATCGTGAAATCGTTTTTTTTTTATAAATTCATTTGTCCTATGATATCACAGAGTAGCAAGCTCTATGGATTAAAATGTTGTAAAAATAAAATTAGACTGGCAGCACCGAATGTTACCTATTTTATCAAAGACTACAATACTCTACTATTTTATTAAAAAATGACACCGTCAAGTCAATGTCAGCTGTCAAAAAAAATCCAAATTTAGCTCTGAAAAAAATATTTACAATGGTAAAATGGAGATATTAGTAAGATGTTTGGCTACAAATCCATTAAGAGTCGCAACATCTAGATTAATTTTAACTCATGTAGCGTATTACACACGGTGTGTAAAAAATATTTGAATGTTTTAAATTTTTAACCTCAATGTTGTTATCAATTTTGTATTTTTGTTTTATTTAGATTGGCTGAAGTGGGTAAACTAGAGACTCCGAAAGTTACCGGAAAGTATGATACTGGACAACTTATTCTTCATAAAGTGTTTGGTTATAGAGGAGTTATTTTATTTCCATGGCTAGCAAGAGTATACGATCGGGATGCTAATAATAAGAAAGATAATGCTGAATCACCTGGTACTTCAGAAGTTTCAGGAGATTCTCTGTCCAATGTCGGTAAAGAAGTGAAAGGTCGTACACATACATTTTATCAAGTTCTTATTGATACGAGGGATGCACCTTACATAGTAAGATTATTTTTATTATAAAGTTTAGTAACGTTACACTTGGTTTTTTGTTTATAAAAATTGTACCCGATATTTAAAAAAAGGCTCGTTATATTAGTATATTGTTGTTGTCTTAGTTTTTAAAAGTTAGGCCAATTTTTTCAACAATGTTAATTCTAGTCCCATCATACAGTATGGCAATTATCACAGAAGGACTTTAGAAAGCATATAAAATTGAAAGCTGAAACCGGAAGCTTATATTACATACCAATTGTTTGGTTCAATAAATCTTACTTTGTAGTAATCTGTTGCTTTTGAGAAATTAAAAAAAAAATGAAGGAAAAAGAGAAATGGCTTGCTGGCATGTAAAAAAAAACACATGCTGCTGTTTTGCCTGTCCCAAAATAATGGAAGAACAGAAAAATGACAGTTCTCAACTAAACAAAAAGCTCCTTGCTGCTGGGTTGGTTGAAACTTTTGTATTCTGGGATAAAAAAACATATAACTTGAGAACAAGAATTAGGGTTGTTGTGCCTGATCGCGTCCACTTAGTGGAGTTTGCAGGTTTGAGGTAAAATATAAAAATGTTCTGGATCTAGTTTTGAATTAACTAATATTGTAACCCAGCCGTAGTATAGTCTATTTTAGGATTAAGCTGAGTTTTAGCCAAAATATCTAGTGATTATTTTTTAATAATTAAAATAATCGAAATATGCCGATTTGACCAGTTTGCATCCACAAAATCCAGATCGCGTCCACCAACTTATAAAGGGGTTAAGGGGTGATTTCATTAAAAAATTTGAAAGAAATATTGGGTTTCAACTCTTATTGTATAAAATACATATGTTCACGCCTAGTCCCTTGCTGGGTTGGCAGAGAAGGGTACCAAGTGTTACTAGCTCCCTCACAATAATTAATTTTTTAGTTAGTAAGTAAATTTTTTTTTATAGATTTCACATCAAGCACGTCCATTTCACAAACATTTTCAGTTTCCTTCAATTTTTTTCCTTACTATTATTACATATCATGTTTCCTCTTTCATTCTTGAAATGCTCTTTGTCTTTATCATTTTCTAATGAAAACATCGTCATCCGGGATAGAACATGTGCCCGGTTGGCAATAGGTTTGCCACCTATCGCATTGTGGAACTAAGTATCTTAGGCTAACCGTGCGTGTCCTAGTTGCACCTTTGTCAACTTCTTTATGGAATAATGGCCTGAATATACTTACCTAATTGTCTTTACGTATTTAAAATTTATTATACAGCTGCTTGTGTATAAGTGGAAGAAGGCAGAAAAAGTTCAATGTGCTTGTTCCTATGGTACTAGTCCCGATAGGATGATATAATGCACTCTACCGACTACCACCTATCTATAACTATGTGATTAAATTTTATAAAACAGTTACGTAAGATTTGAAATTTAAACAAACAAGTGGACGCAAACTGGTATATAGTATAATATGTCCATCCAGTTCACGTTCAGGTAAATTTCGACATCTATATCTTTTTCTATTAACATAATTAAGTGGACGCAAATTGGCTATTTAAATAAACATAATAATAATAATAGTAAAAATAAAATCAAACCTCATCCTTATCACATATTGCGTTACATTAAAATAAAGGATCAAGTTAGAAATAGAAAGATGAGTTTGCGTTCAGGGTGGACGCAAACTGACTAATTCGTAATACTGGTATACCAGTTCGCATCCACCTCATTTTAACTCTAAAAAATAAAATAATCAATCAAAATCATCAATATTTTTATTCTTTTAATCATTTTCAAGGCCTAGGAACAAACACAATCTTTAATTAAACTTAAAACATTGAAAAATTACGTATGAAACGCGCGCCGGTTCACTATATTTTTACTAAAATTATGGATTGTTACACAACTTTTTTATATAGGTAAGATTGATTATTTTTTTTTAACAGGAAAAATTATGCGAACAGTTATTTTGTCTGTGTATGTGTGATCTTAACATATTGTATAATAGGCAGAAACGACTTTTAATTTCCCTAATTTGTTAGTACACTTATTTTTAAGGGTTTTTTAAACGGTGTCCACAAAATAGACGCGAACTGGAGCGTGGACGCAAATAGGCACACATACCCTTTAAATAAATAAATATTATTGGACAAGTAACACAAATTGTAACAAAGTAAGCAAATTGTATGCTTGTGTTATGGGTGTTAGTCAATGATACTTATACATAAAAATACTTGCATATATTCCACATCACACAAATGCCTGCCCTCGTTGGGAATCGAACCCAAGCCTCGCGGTTAGTCAGTGTATACAGTTAGGCGTGTATGCTAGCCACTCGACCAAGCTCGGTCAAGCTATGTTTCTCACAAATTTATTTTAACTATACACATTACTATTTTATCGAGTTTTCTTGTTGTTGTTCAAATGTTAGTGTCATTTAAATGAAGTTGAGATTTTTAACAATATTTTATAATATTGCATAAAATAATATAAAAAACAAATATTTTTAATTTTCACAACCTGTTATCTTGAATTATTGATTTCTGCAAGTTGATGTTTGGTGAATCAATTATGTTTATAAAAATTAGAAGCTGGGGCCCTACCATGAACGCTTAAAGCAGTATTATTTCCATCTTGCTAAATGTCTGCTTTTATAAGCAACTTTATGATATACGTCATAAGGTTGTCTTTCTCGACTGACAATTAGTATTGTTGAAATAGTACTGTTTTAAGAGCTTATGGTAACCCCCCTGATCAGAAATTTGATGCTTTTTGAAACTAAGCCATTATCACACCATTATTATTTTTATATATTTTGTTTATTTACATATCTTAGAGGGCACAGACAGAAGCGGTAACTTTCCTTGGCAACCAAGAATCCAGTCGTAGTTTGTATGCAATACCTGGCCTGGATTATGTAGCTCATGATGACATCATACCATACACATCAGTGGAAAGGGTTCCACTGCAACATGAGCTGTTTGACAAGTTTTTAATGCACAACCCAGATAAAGGTGAGTATACATAATATAGAATAGAATAGAATAACTCTTTATTGTGCACCAAAATACATAAAAATAAATACATTAAAAGAAACTTAAAAACTAAGTAATACACAAAGGCGGCCTTATCCCCAAAACAGCGATCTCTTCCAGACAACCTTATGTTATGGAGACATAATAAAATAAATTTTGCACGATGGCGCTCTTAATACACAAAAAAGAAATATAATACATGCAATATCAATTGGAATATAAAGATTTTAAAATAAAGGAAAAAAAGCATAAACGGAATTACTTTAATCGAGTCTTATTGAATGTAGAAAGTGACGTTTAACCATATTTTTAAACGTATTGATATTTGGGGCTTTCCTGACATCTACTGGGAGAGAGTTTATATTGTTTTTAAAAATAAAATAAAACACTTTTTAATTTGCAAAAAGTGTATTTTTTAACTGTCCCCTTCGATGATATAGATTCATAGGGTTAAATTTAATTATAGTTTTAAAATGTCTGGTGATAAATAAATAAAGTAGTTAAAATATAAATAATTGGCTTAAAAGTTAAAGTATATTTAATTAAATATTTTTTTTTTTAATTTTATTTCAATTTTGTCAGAAGTTGATATGTCCAGACTAATATGACATGTAAAAACTGTTCCATCTCCTTCTTTTTGTTTCATTAGAAAAAGTTAGCATACACTTAAAATAAATTTAGTTGGTGCACAGCATATTTACTACCAATTGCAGAAAATTTGGTTGTTTTTTTTTTTAACTATAAAAATGTATGTTTTTTTTAACTTCAGATCCACCTTTCATTGCTCAAGAAACACTTCGTGCTTGGCAGAAGAAGAATCATCCATGGTTAGAGTTGAGCGATGTGCACAGGGAGACAACAGAAGGAGTTCGAGTCACTGTTATTCCATTCTACATGGGCAGTAGAGAGTCACAGAATTCTGCTGTATATTGGGTAACTTTATTTTGAGGTTATTGGATTTACATTCAGTTATTTGGCATTCAGAAATGCAAGGCATCTAGTTTAAACAAACAGAAGGATTTCTTGACGATAAAAAATATACTTCGCTTTGTTATCAAAAATGGTATAGTCTGGTGAAGTTGTAAATACCGCGAGGTTAGCAATATAATAGCCATTTAAAAAAAATGGTAATTTTTGTTTAGCTGATTTGTCAAGCCTCTGGCTTACGTTCGTCGAGTTTAGAGCACTTATCTTATAATATCAGTAAAAATATGTAAGATGATGATTCCATAAGTTACTGTAAACTCTACCACAGTCATGGCCACCGTGATAGTGACTGTTGCGAGGTGGTTGGTAATAGTAAAGTATTAAAACTTATTTTCATGAATGTGAGCATATTCAAATTTTTAAATGAAGAAATACTTTCTGTTTCATATTACTTATAGTTTATTATTATATAATGATAGCTGACCCGGCGAACTCCGTATCCCGTGACATAAACAGCTACTTTGTACATACTATAATAGTGAATCGCGTCCTTTTTTTGTTCAACTGAAAGTAGCGACCCAACTCGCAGACACTTCGTGAAAACTCAAGTCGTTGACTATGATTTGATTTGAGTTCGTTCATAAGCGAAGCCTATAATGTCATCGCATTACGCCTGAATAGATGTCCAACCGTTATTTTGGACATTTTGTTTTGTTGTGTTATTGTCTAATATTATCGAATCGCATTTGTAATGTTAGTATGTATAGTGATTCACATTTGGTAAGAGTGCTGAGTGGTATGTTGCAAAAGTATAAACTGCGCAGTGGCGGTACTGCATCCG
>NJDD01003552.1:85053-97155 GCA_002245505.1 Calephelis nemesis
TAGATCAGTTGCCAGGCAACCGCTGTTATTTTTAATAATTAATCAAAATATCTAAGCAACAAAACAAATATCTCTATCTGTAGATAGGTTATTAATAATGTCCATAAACTATAACTGCGCAAACTAAATATACAATTATTATTATTCTTATTATAGTAGAATCTCACTAATCCAGCACTTCAATAGTGATAAGTTTTTTAATAATATTCGAAGGCAAACAAGCAGACGGATTTCCTGATGGTATGAAATTCACGCCGCCTAGAGACACCAAAGGTGGTAATGGTGCGTTGCCAACTTGAGGCTAGGATGTTAGGCCTAGAGCAAAAGTAAGTTTACCGGCTACACACCGAACCGGAACACGTTAACGACAAGCATTGATGTAATGGCGGCAGGAATAGGTACCACCACAAATCCGGACGAGTCGCTGCGAAACTCTATCACCTAGTTAGCCGTCCACTAATCCGGCACTTTTACCGGAATTTATTGCGTGCACGTGCATACTTATTTAACTATTGTTTGAAAATCGAAGTGAGAATAATGCGTAGTCAAAGTTTTGAGTAAACGGAAATATAAATTATATTCTCTTTATGAAATGCCTAATTTTATTATCTTTTTTTTCTCTATCATCCAGTAATCCGAACATTCCAATAATGTGGCATCCTCAGTATTTAGTAGTGTCGGATTAGTGAGACTCTTCTATTTTTGCGCGTCCCTTTTAAAAAAACTAGAAAAATATATTACTAATGTGCAGGGATAAGCGCATCAGCATCTTATGTTGCTAGTATATAATAATAATAAAAATGAATTCAATCGACGAAAAGCAACATAAAAGGCTTTTATAATTTTTTTTTGTAATTTCTTTTGCATGACAAAATGTCTATTTAGTATGAAATGTTTGATTGACGAAAACCTACTGTTGACGGCCGATTTGAATAACCTATCTACGGTAAGAGATATTTAAGGGATTATTGTTGCAAAGATATATTTATTATTAATGCATTTTACGGAAATATGTTAACGAATGCAAAAACGCAAACGATTTGCGTACTGGCAAAAATGTGAATATTCGTTATTTTTTACATCTTCGTGGCAGAGGCCTGTATAGCAGCTCACTCGGATCGGTATCAGCGCTTTACCTACTCCTGCTGTCATATTATCAGTATTCGCCAATGTCATGTTCCCTAGGTCGAAATGTACAGGTGGTCTTAGATCTCGGCAATTAGGTAGAAACTCATCACTAACATACGCAATGTCCATAGGCTGCAATTGTCTCTTACCACTTGCTTACTTGCCCGGGTAGGGATCTACTGTCTTATCCATTCCTGCCGTCAGAATGACTATCATGTTCCGGCTCGGAGAATACGTTAGCTGGTAGATTTGCATAACAGGCCTAACATCACGGCCACAGGAGAGCGATGCACCTGTAACATCTGTGGTGTCTACAGGCCACGGTTATCTCTTACAATCAGGAGATTCGTGTGGTTGTTCGCTGACCTCTCACATAAAAAGAAACCAACAAAAGAGCCGTCTTTTTGTTCGCTAAATCATGATCATAAAACGTACATGGAATAAAAATAACAGTGACTCTCTGGCTATAAAACTACAGTACCACTACCTGTTACTGTAGACAGTTTATTGAGTTTGACCGTCAAATGTATAGGAGATAGTAGAGTGGGTCCGACGAGCCGCGTGTGACCTACCTGGCGAGCTGTATGATGAGCGCGGCGCACATCTCGAAGAACTCCATGGTGTGGTGTCCCTGGGGGCCGGCGGGGGGCGCGGGCGGGGGAGGGGCGCCCACCAGCGGGGACGGCAGCTCCTCCTCCGTCTCCTCCTTCTCGCCCGACAAGGACTTGAAGTCTAGCAGGTACGACTTGTAGTCCACCTGGTACAGCTGTAGCGACATCTTCACGTGCTTGTCCGTCATTTTGTTAAGTGTGCGTACTCTGATAAACGAAAAAAATCATATGACAGAAAAAAGTAACACAATAACGCATACAAAAGAATCAGCTGATTTTTTTCAGCATTGAGATCTCTGTCGTTCCCTGACCGACAGGGAGTCGTGTCGATCAGGGAACGACAAATGAATGAACCATTTTTAATGTTAGCTGCGTTTATTTTAATTTGGATCCTTTTCTCTCCATTGGTTAGATTAAGTGGGACCTACAATGCGCGAATGTGGATGGATTCAGATACCCGGGGAGACCAAAGCTGACATTTCACGATCAGATTACTCGGATATTATCCGAGGGTGGCGTCAAGAGTCTCCGAAACCGGCGTGTTTATATGAAAAGGGTTATGGATGTGAAGGAAGCTAGACAGGTTTGTCAGGATCGTGAGGTCTGGCACTCGATACTTTCTGCCTACCCCGTAAGGGACTTGGCGTGAAGATATGTATGTACAAAAGGGTATACTCGATAAAAAATTAAGCATTTTTACTAATGCACCTTAAAAATTGACGTTACATTTATTTAATTACTAGCCGACTGGCGAACTTCGTATCGCTTGACGTTAAGCTACTAACAGTTTATATAAAAAAATAAAGTTTTTTTTCATTTCTCGGTTTCTCTCTTAATAAGAACCATCTCTTAACAATAAGTAACAACAAAAAATAGCAAAACTGGTCTTTCAGTTCAGGCGTGATGCGATGATCAAATCAAGGTAAATGGTGATCCATTTTTGTCTATATAGTTTTCCCCCACTACGATCCAGTTTAAATGACATTTTACTGGTCTTGTCTGCCCTTTTTGAACGCAAGAAATAAATGGATATATCCTAAGACATTTGCAATTGCGAATTAATTAATAAATAACTACCTGACGTGGTACGGATTGATTACTTTCCATTCGTAATCCAAAGCCTTCATGGCGCGGAACACTTCCAGCATTATATCGTTCGGCTTGCTCTGTGATCTGATGCCCAGGTGCCATTTGGCTCTGAAATCATAATACATTTTATCAATTTCACCTGAAACTATATTGCATGATTTTATTATTGACAATAAAATGCCAACGCCATCCGCGTTTATCAAACCAACCAAAATCGTATATATATTTTTTAAATGACTCTATGGAGTATCAAAATGATATATTACAGCATCGATTTTGACTACATTTAACGAGGAATATTATTCGAGAATCATACTTAAAATATTTGACAATAACTCAACATAGCCTTATACCATTTAAATATCAGTGTAGGTATATTACATACCGTTTGACAGGTGTGCCTCGCTGCTTGTCGGCAGGCGGCGCGGGCGAGCTCTTGTCCCGCAGCGGGGCGATCCGCTCGGGGTGCGGGCGGGCGGGGTCTGCGCTCGCTCCGCTACTACTTCCTCCGGATGAACCGCTATTACCTTGTTATTACAATTTTTTTATATTACGGCAACATGACGGGAGGATAATGTAGACAATGGCTAAGTTTTCTAAGCTTTAAAAACAAGCGGTGCCAATGATTCGGACGAGTTCGTTGCAGGCTATTTTGGCTAGAGACGGTAGCGGCATAATCCAGCTATATAAATTATCGTCGTCTTATTCCTTCACGAATAAAAAATGTGTGCGTGTACTACCGTACACTCGTAAAAAGTGAAGAAGTGAAACTTCTTTATGACGTTATTTTTCAAAAAATAATTTACTATATGCAACTACTGAAATTGGTTAAATAAAGTTTATTGCCAATCCCTACTCCGCTGGAGAAAGTATACTTCGAATCACGCGTGGTAGGGATTAGAACAAAGATGGCGCGTAACGGAACAATGTGACGCGTAACGAAAAAATGTTACACTAAATTTTTTTCCAACCCCGATAAAGAAGTTTCACTTCAACAATATTATTATTTATCGTGTTGAAATTAGGAGTGTTCTTGACGTTTGAGGAAAAAGCGTTTTGACCACCTTATTGGCCGAGTAGTTAGAGTACACGCCTAACTCCGTCGACCAACCGCGAGGTTCGGATTCGACTCCCGACGGAGGAAGGCATTTATGGGATCAACATAGACATATGTATTTCCGGGTCTGAGTATTTATTAAATTTATACTTGTATTTGCTTCAATACTTCTGTGTATTAATATTGTTGACTAAGACAAGCATACGTTTTGCTTACTTTGGGGTAAGATAAATTTTGTGTAATGTATCTAGGGATATCAATAAGGTGTTGTCAAGTATATATATACCGCCTCGTTGGTCGAGTGGCTAGGGTAATCGCCTAACTGCATCGACGAACCGCGAGGCTTGGGTTCGATTCCCAACGGGGGCAGGCATTTGTGTGATGAACATTTAGATGTCTGCATTTCCGGGTCTGGGTGTTCATTAAATTTATTCTGGTATCTATTTAAGTATTTCTATGTAATAGTATCGTTGACTAACACCCATAACACAAGCATATAATTTGCTTACTTTGGGGTTAGATTCAATTTGTGTGACTTGTCCAGGGATATTTATTATTATTATTTAATTAGACTTACAATATAAATGTATGCTGGTATCTATTTAAATATTTTTATGTATTAGTATCGTTATCTAAAACCATAACATAAGCATACAATTTGCTTACTTTTGGGGTAAAATCAATTTGTGTTATTTTTCCAGGGATAAATAATCAAGAACGGATCATCAACACACTGACATTCTACAGGATACACTTATTGTATTTTAGAATATGAAATACACAGAACACCAACTATTGTTAAGTGACATTTGACCTACAGATAAGCATTATGTAAAACGATCTGTTAACAAAAAGATAAAATTATCCACTTTGAAATATAAAATGCTAAAAAACACTGTTAAGCAAGGAAATGCTTTAAGAAAAGGTTATTTTAATTTTGTAGAATGTCTAGATCATAATAACAATAATTAATAATCTCTTATAAATAAATATAATGGATAGTGCAATATTTGTAAACCATATTGCAAAAAAAAGAAAGACAAGCTAAGTTTCTTGCGCCGGATCTTCTCAAAGAGACGCTGCGTTCCAATCTGGTGGTACATTTTAGAATTATATAGAAGCGCAACAAGTGCCCTTTGTATGGTCTTTATGAAATAGAATACTTTTTATAATGACTAGTACTTTAATAAAACAGTACCTACATAATCCCTTTGAATATTACGTAACTAATATTCATTGGCCATTGTTTTCTTTTCAACGTCTATAAACGTCAGTTTTTTATAACCTGATACTAGTTAAGTAAAACGTATCTGTTGTTCTTTAGTTATCGTGGTCGACACTTGATAAAATTTCATTCTTTTTAATAAAAGTTTACTCGCTTTTTAAGCTTTTTGTCTATTAAATTATTTTTTGGGCTTAGCGGTTTTACTGATATCATTCTAAATTGAACTTAAACTAGAATTTAAAAACAATTATTAACATACGAATTTACGGTTCAAAAACAAATGATTTTTTTTAATTTAATAAACCATCTGGCTTCCTGCCAGGTAGCTCGTAAAAGGAGTTATCTTTTTGCAGAAGTCTATCACTAAAATCGTGGTGGCTGGCGTAGGAAAATACTATTTGCTATCTCCATTTCCAAAAACGCGTGTTATTTTCACTTTATAAACATGAAATAATCCAGTGCTAGGGATTATTCGGAAAACCTTTTTATTAAAAAATAGATTAACCGTTGCGTTAATTTTGCGTTATTATTTATGTATTCACATAAGATGTCTTTTATGCAAAATATATTTGCTGATCTTCCACAAATTCGAGACGAAAATACACATATCAAAACGGTCAAGGGAGATTTTGTACAAAGTTTTTAAACTCAAAAAATACTGGCCAGTTTAAAAATCTTTTGATGAAAGTCTATCTTGTAAACCTTTTTGGACGATTTTAAAAATAAATAAAAACAACAGATTTACGCGGTATAATGGTAGCGAAGTCCGAAAGCGTACTCTGTCACTACACCGAGGAAATCGTACACGACGAGAGTGGAGTCGTATAGTTACATTTGGTCTGCGAAGATAACCAGTGGTCTGTAGTGCTGTCCACCGATGAGTCCAGGTTCGGTTTCCTTCCCGATACACGTAGCGTATGTGTTTGGCGTTCCCTGGTCGTATTAGCCGTTTGAAACATCCTCATCCTCTACCATTCATACCACCACGGCGGCGGGACGATTATAGTTCGAGCGGGAATTCGTCTTGGTGGAAGAATAGACCTCGTTTTGACCAGAAACACCATGATGGCAAAAAATACTGTAACGAGATGCTACTGCCGATAATCTACCCTCATAACTTACAATTGGGCCAAGATATCACGCTCGTGCACAATCACGCCCGTCCACACATAGAGAGAGTGTTGACTTTCTCTGTGTGCGGACTGTGCTCGCTCAATCACCACTAAATGCTCCAAAGGGCTTTAAGGAATTTCCCTGCAAACATTGCGACGGAAGGGCAACTTTTTTGCATCTTTTCTTTCTTTTTCTTTTTCCCCGTGTTGGTCCGGGCTCCTTTGCAGAATAGACCATCTGCCTTCCTTGCCAGGCAGCTCGTAAAAGGCGAGCATAGGCTTACCGTCACTAACACCGTGACATCTGACTAGGTGGAAGAGTTTCGCAGCGACTCGCCCGGATTGGTACCACCGCCTTACCTATTCCTGCCGCCATAACGTCATGACGTGTTTCGGTTCGGAGGGTAAGGTATCCGGTAAACTTACTTTTGCTCGAGGCCTAACATCCCGACCTCAGGTTGGCAACGCACCATTACCACCTTTGGTGTTTCTAGGCGGCGTGAATTTCTTACCATCAGGAAATCCGTCTGCTTGTTTGCCTTCCATTATCATAAAAAAAAAAATCTTAGCCGGACCCGGGACAATTTACCGCAGCAAGACTTAGATAACTTAATCCAAAGTAAATAAATCGTTAAGACCGTTATGAATGTCATGGATGGTTTTACAGACTTGATTTTTCGCAAAACTGTTAAAACATTTCTTTGTTTTTAACATTTTCTTGAGAAACGCATTCACTGTTAGTTTCACCATTATTTTACGTATTTTCTTTATTTAAGTCTAAAGTAATGTGTGCAAAATAAAAAGGTTTCTTTTTGTTCTGGAGTATAGTCAGATAAATGGGCTTTGTAAAAATATACACATATAAGTAATTTTTAATAAAATTTGAGATAATCAAGTAAATTCAAAATTTCCCAAGACAGTGTTGATATTTACAATTTCTTGTGTTTTTTATTAAATAGAAAGAATAAGTTTATGCTATTAAACATTACAATCGTTAAGATATTGGTACAAAGATATAGAGGGAAGAAATGTTAAGGAACACAATGAAAATGTATGCGACTACTATCACATTGCAGTGATTGTGATGCAGCCAGCATAGCGCTCTGTAACACCCAAGAGTCGCCAGGGGATAAGGGTTGGACCTCAATCACGATCAAAACAATACCTGTCTACTACACCCACTACTATGTCTATAAGTATCTAGTTTAATTAAGATATTAATTTAGTAGATAAGTATCTAGTTTAATTAAGATATTAATTAGAACCCCGATATTTGTTCTTGTTTTTCTCCTTACTGTTATTATTAATAATCTTATGTTATAGTTTTTGTATGTTTAACCTCTTTAACCACTGAACCTATGTTTATATAATCTCCTCAGACAATAAGGTTGTCTGCTAGAGATCGCTTTGTTTGGCGATAAGATCGCCTTTTGTGTACTATAAACTATAATAATATGCTCTTGTTAATAATTAATTGTACCATTTAGCAGTAAGTTTAATTATGCGCAATAAAGAGTTCATTCATTCAACAACAACTACTGAAGGTTTTTGTCGTCTGTTTTTTCCATCAAAATTTTTAAACTGCAATTTTGTGGCAACTTTATATGTACATTAGTCTTCTTCTTATGCTATGCTAATAATCTATTTTGGTAAGCAAGAGTTTAAACACAGGCAAAGCAAAAGCTTAATTATATTATGATAAAAGTAATTAGGTGTTACATACTAGCTACATAGAAGTCCTTGATTTCAGCCTTGGCCGCTTCGTCAGCAATGCGTTTATTGTCTATGACGAGGTGGTAGGCAATGGCGAGCTGGTCGTGTGGGTCACCGCTCAACAGTGCGGTGTGCACCTCGTGCTCGCGAACTCCGAACTTGTCGCAAACCTCCGCGATAGCTTCGGTGTCGATTACACTACTGTCCTGCTGGTCAAATATATACCTAAACTTGCAAGCAATCCAGGATTGCTATACAGGGTTATATCTAAAGCACCGGCCAAATTTTGAGTAACAGTTTGTTAAACGAGCCTTAAACGCATTACAATTTAGGCCTTTACTCAATTTTACTAAAATTTTGCCGGTCCTTTCAAAGTAACCCTGTATATACATAATTATATTTTTGATGATAAATATTTATTTTTAATGAAAACGAACCAAAATCGCTTTGACAGTTAATGCAATCTGACAATTTGAAAATGTATAACTGAGGTTATTTATATGACCTTTTGTTAACTTGCAATGCAAGTACGTTTGTCTAGGTGGAATTATAACGGAAGTGGCAGCCAGCTGGTCATAGGAACTCCTAAAATTCCCAACATTATCCTATCTTGTTTGAGCTTGTATTGTCTTTAATACTGCTGCTGGGAATGGCCCTTACAAAAGTTTTTGGATCTGATTTTATATCTAGTTGGATCTAATATTAAATACCTCAATAACATTTTCTTTTTAAAAAATTTACTATTCTAGCATTTCTCTGTGTTGGCCCGGGTCCACTGAGTAGAATATATCATCTGCTTCTTTGTCTGGCACAGAGTAAAGGGGGCAAATTTGATTTGGTTCATTTAAGATAGGTCTCGGGTATTTTGGGAAGGTTGGCAACCCTATCTGGATGGTAGAATAAGATAGCCTTTCCAACCTGGCCTCAGGACAGTGCCACAGCTGTAATGTCTATGGCGCCTATAGGCCACAGGTTTCTATTAAGAGCTATGTGCTTGTTTCATGACCTCTTACATAAAAAATATTACAAATTATATTATAATAAAGTATAGTAAGTGGTAAACAAATTTTTATTATTACTTACCTACCTCCAGTTTCCAAAACGTTAACAATTTTATCCAACTATTTATTATTCATACCAGCTGTTTAACTAGAGTTTGTTTTTAGACTTTTAAATCAAATTTATAATAAACCGCTGTTATAAAGAGACAAATCGTAAATTAAAATTGATTAGCGTTTCGGAAACTGGGGGATAATTCAATAATCTCTCTTCTTCTTCAAAATATCACAGCATATGGCAAGAGACATTTAACTTTTAAACATTGAAGAAATATTATACATTAATTTAGAATAAGCCAACAATAATTGCTTTCATCATTCATAGATAATCTAGCTTGTATCAATAGTACTGTCCAAGATAAGTCTTCAAAAACATATAATAATTAATGTTAATCATAGATAATCTAGCTTGTATTAATAGTACTGTCCAAGATAGGTCTCCAAAAACATACAACAATATTACCTGCTCTACAGGTGATGGGAATAAGTACTCGGGCAAATCTTTTTGAAACCAGTCATGTTTCTTGACATCTTCAATAGTGGCACGCTTCATGGGGTCCACTTGTAACATATTGCAAAGAAGACTTACAACAGTTTTATTCAAATATTCAGGGATAGGGAAAATTCCTGATTTAATCTTTCTGAACAATGTTGGAACATGTTCATCATCAAAAGGAAGAGTTCCACAGAGAAGAGCATATAGAATGACTCCACAAGACCATACATCAACTTCTGGTCCGGCATACAGTTTTCCTGATATTACCTAAAAATGTATAAATCTTTATTAATAAAAATGGTTTCATATCTATAAAGCCTGGTTCCTATATAATCAATGAACCGTAAACAATTGTTATATTGCTAGTTTGCCTAAAAGTAACAAAGCATTGCTCAAAGTTCTACAAATTGTTGAGAGTTAACTATCAAAACCAACCAACTGTAGTTAGATTTTGTACCATTCGTACAAAAAGCAACCATTTCTAAGCAAAACAACTCGTTTCTTAAACATAGGAACCAGGCTTAAGTTGTCTATTACTGCTAATAAAAACAGTATATGACTTGTTATTTAGTATTAGTAAAAAATGTAGAATCTTAATTCAATTACCTCAGGAGCAGCGTAATTTGGAGATCCACAAGAAGTCCTTAAAAACTCACCATCCATCATCATATTAGACAATCCAAAATCCGCTATCTTTACATGCATATTGTGATCAAGCAAAAGGTTTTCAGGTTTAAGGTCTCTGTGAACTATCATATGTCTATGGCAATAGTCAACACCAGATATTATTTGTTGAAAGAAGCGCCTGGCTTCATGTTCTTGAAGTTTTCCACGTTTAACTATGTAGTCAAATAGCTCTCCACCTGATACATATTCCATGATCATGAATATGTCAGTTGGAGTTGATATTACCTGTAAATTTACATATTTGCTATAATAAGATGTATTTTATATAAACTATTTTATAAATTTCAACAATGTTGCCTGGCATTAGATATGTGCCCAGTAGGCCATAGGCTTGGGACCTATTACTTTGTGGGACTTAGTGTCGTCTGATAGTCCAGGTTGCCCTGGTTGTGCTTCTGCCTACCTTAAAATGTGAAACTACTTTACATAATTATTTTCTATGTTATATCTATGTAATATAACATATTTTCTTGTATACATGTGTTGAAAACACTGACCAAATCTTTAGTATATTAATACATTCAAAATGTATCATGAAATTCAACAACAGTTTATCCATTTAAAATTACAATTATTCTTCTTGTTATAGCATTAGAATGTGTACATATTAAAGCAACAAAAAGTCACTTCATGCTTTTTAAAAATGCAAAACTGAATTAAATGTTTTGTAAGAATTTTTTTAAATAGAAATAAATACTCACAACAAAAATAAATATTTACATCAAACATTCATTTCTTTAAAAAATAGCCTATGGATATATTTAAATCTTCAGTAAAATATATACATATATATATATAGTTAGGTAGGTAATTAAATGTGTACATAGTATATTTTATAGTAATATTAGTACTTATACTATGAGATTCCTTTTTTTTTACCAAAAGTGTCCTGAAATATTACTATATGCCAACTGTGTTTAAATGTAGCTTGAACATTTGGAAATTCAAATTATGGTAATTCAATGACTGTATTACAGATAAAAACTTTTTTAATCACAAAAGATTAAAAACTTTTTAACTATTTCTTTAGTTCCTTACCTGATATAATTTTATTATGTGCGGATGTCTAAACAGTTTAAGATTTTGGATTTCACGTCTTATTTTTCCAACGACATCCAGGGATTTAATTTTTTGCCTGTTTAATATTTTTACGGCGACCTTGTGCTTCGTCAGCTGGTGTTCGCCAATCTTAACTTTTCCAAAGGTTCCAACTCCAAGTGTTGCGCCCAATGTGTAGTGCCCAATTTTAACAATGGGCTGATTCCCACTTGCTACTACAGGTTTATCAGACATTGTTTGTTCTCACAAAAAATAGATTGTTAAAGAAATAACTAAACTTGTTTGTTTTCAAGTTACATATCGTTTGTAGACACTAATTTAGAATTAAACCTTGACAATGTAAAAAACACAATAAACTGCTGTTCTAACAATGTATTTTTAAGGCAAAGATTTAAGTAATTATTATAATGGTAAGCACCAAAACAAATCGACAAATAATTTGAATAAAAATATAAAAATGTCAATGAGAATGATGTCAATCACTGAGAAATCAGAAAAGTAGTCTGTGGAAAAGTGTCATAAAATACCACAGATAACCTTACCACAGTATTAAGAATCTACCTACCAGTAGTCCAACTCCTTTGTTATTGAATTCATGCCGACATTTTATATACCTACTCACGGCAAGTCAGTCAAGGTTCAGGGTTGTCAAATAATAACATTTTAAACATTTCATCTAAAAGTTTTATTTTAAAATGGCAAACAAAAAAATGTGAAGTTAATAATGAAACCGATGATGGTCTTGCTGAAGTTTCGTCCACAAAATTTTCATCCACAATGGACGAAACGACAACTTCTATTTTATTATTTTTTCAGATAAAAAAGTTTTATGCTAATGAACAATATAATAACAAAAAAAACATAACA
>NJDD01003553.1:0-11934 GCA_002245505.1 Calephelis nemesis
CGTTGGGGTGGACGTGTTCTAGAGTGGAGACCACGTCTCGGCAAACGTAGTGTAGCCAGAGGGCGCTGGCTAGGTGGAGCGATGATATACGCAAAGCGGCTGGTAGCAGATGGATGAGAAGAGCCGAAGATAGGGCTGAGTGGCGTGCATTAGGAGAGGCCTATGTCCAGCAGTGGACTAATATTGGCTGATGATGATTCTGATTATTAATTAGAATCACTGTCACTTAATATGACAGTTTTAGTTATGAGAAATATATTTTTGTAACATTTTAATTTGTTGTGTTGTATTGTACCTAAATAAATAAAATAAAAACAAAGTACTACGAATAAAATTACCGTATACATACATTTGTATTGAATAATTAATAAATAAGTTTAAATTGTAATCCCTAAAAATTTTGCGCGTAACACTTGTGTGCTCGTATGTACATGCGCAGTCGACGCCATCTTGGGTCTAGTTGTTTGGCGCGAGCTGTATGTTTATAGTTAAGATATTTTTGCACAAATATCATATCTTCATATATATATTTGGATATTGGAAGGCAAACAAGCAGACGGCTTTCCTGATTGTAAGAAATTTCCGCCGCCTAGAGACACCAAAGGTGGTAATGGTGCGTTGCCAACGGGAGGCCGGAATGTTAGGCCTTGAGTAAAAGTAAGTTTACCGGCTTAACCTTACCCTCCGAACCGGGACACGTCATGACGTTATGGCGGCAGAAAAAGGTAAGGCGGTGGTACCAATCCGGGTGAGTCGCTGCGAAACTCTACCACCTAGTCAGATGTCACGGTGCTAGTGACAGTAAGCCTTCGCTCGCCTTTTACAAGCTGCCTGGCAGGAAGGCAGATGGTCTATTCTTCAAAGGAGGATAAGAAAAAAGGCAAACTACCAAAAACAACATTTTAAGTGTTCCCATACAAATAAAGCGGGTGGAACCAAGTTCGCCAGGCCAGCTAGTCTAAAATAAATCATTCAATATATCGAGTTCCAAATACGAAACGTCGTTTTAAAAAATTCAATTGTTTTATAAAATAACACTCAAATTTAAGTAGGAGCGCTAACAGATTTATGGATTTCAGTTGTTGCAGTTATTATCGACACCTAAGTCATTAGTCTTTACTACATTTTACCAAGATATTAAGACAGAAATAAAATATCGTGATAATATTAATTTACTATTGCAATTACATATTATCTACCTATTGTGTATTTTTTTTATCTTGTTACTCAAATTAACGCCCACTTGACACACGACAGGGGGGATAAATATGACATTTTATTTAACTATCTATCCTCAGATAAAGTATTTATCTGAGTATCTATCATATTCTTTTTGAAGTAAAGACTTCTTTAGTGGCCTTGCGCTCTTTTGTTGGAATGGGTAAAAACTTCTAAACTCAAGTCAAGACACGTGACCTAATCGAAAATTCGTAAGACGGATAGAGAGTAAAGAGCCGTCACGGCGTGGGAGAGGAAGTATTCCCTCTCTCTTTCTACGCGGTGGCGAAAATGTCTGCATGCGCCTGCGCTTTGGTTTAGACGGCGCAGGGCGCTTACGTGAATATTCGTTTGTGTACGATAGCGCAATAAATGCATATTGTATTCTGCCACATAATTGACAGTACTTTCATTCTGATAATCAAAGCGATTCGTGGAAAATTATTCCCTAACAATTTCAAAATATCAAAAGTGCACAGCGTTAATATTCAAGTTTTCACTTCTGCCGGCACTCCCGGAGTGCAACCCGTCGTTTTTTTAATGACTTTTATACATAGAAGTAAAAATATATACGTAGAGTTCAATACCTTTAAAGTCCTATTTCTATGATTTTTTTCAGTGTTTGTGAGTGTTTGGAATGGCAGTAAGCCATTGACCTCTAAATAGTGATTACAGCTACCATTTGTCAAGTTTAGTTAATACATGGTTAAGATGGCGTTGACTGTTAAACCAATTTAATATTCAAAGCGTAAGTTATTACTTGATGTCGCATAGTCAGGTTCGAATTACTCAAAATAAAACATTAAAACTAGTTTACGACAAGGTTTTCTATAAAGCCGTGGTATTTTTTTAAAAAAAATGCTCATTTGTCGTATCAAGAAAACAAATGACAAATGGATTTAATTAATACTTACTAAATTAAATTCATAATAATTAATTTTAGTAAGTAATTAAAATATATAAATTTCATATGTAATGAACATAGATGCAGAATGTGATATTAATTAATTTATTTATTTTTCATTTTTTCATGAGTTATACCCTTGTGCACGTTATTTTTTAAATTGTTTAAATAAACAAAATTATATTAAATTCCACCAAAACTAACTAATTTAACCCAATATGTGCACAAAACTTCACTTAAACTTTTTCTCGCTCCCGTCAGAAACTTACCTAATTTTCATCTGTGAAGATATGAATAGACATTGTCAAAATTATTTGACAAATGACAACTGATATTTGTTTGACATATCAGATTTGTCATTTGTCTCGACTCGACTTGAGAATTGTCGCGAGCTCATTGAACGATGTCTTCGTTAAATTTTAATATATTATTGTGTACTGTGTTATGTGTTTTGGTGAGTTCAAACACACAAACTGTTCACAGACGATTTGAATACAAGTATTCCTTTAAACCTCCTTATTTAGCTCAAAAAGATGGTTCGGTGCCCTTCTGGGAATACGGTGGAAGTAAGTAATAAATTGCTTTCATATCAGTATATGTAGACATTCCACAGTAATATCATTGTCGAGCTTCATTTTTAATATATTATTTTCGAATGTTTTAATTTAGAAAATCTTTAAAGATAAATTTTATTTGAATTGTTGTCACGGTTTTGTAATTTTGACAATGACACGTCAGTGATAAACTGTCATGTGCGAATGAAATAGCTTTACGCAATTTAACACGTGCTAGAAAGAGACAATGATGATTCTTGTTTTTGGTTCCACGATTGCACTCGTGGTAGGGTTTCGCTACAGCCGAAATTATGAAATTTATTTTAAAGTCATATTATGAATTAAAATTGAAAAAAATACCTTAGATGTGAATATGAAATGAAAGATATTTACATATGCCAAGACCTGTTTTCTAATACCAATCTATATGGCTATTTTAATATTTAATAAAAAAACTAGTTATTTGTCTCTGCGGCCGAGCGGTCCGGTGTGAGACTTAAGTCCATGAGATCCCGGGTTTGATCGCCGGGTCGGGCTAAAAGATAAAATGTGTTTTTTTTTTTCAATTTTCACACAAAAACAATCTTGCTGCAGAATAGATGTTATGTGCCTGGTTGGCGACTTAGAATTTTCAGCTAGTTGTATATGTCCTAGATGTGGCTCTGTATACGTTTTGGGAAGACAGGCATGCAGATGCTTTTTTAGTTATTTCCCTGGCTTGGCTACTCGATTAAATTCCCAAGGTGTTTCCATAATAAATTCCATACATAAAAAAATGCCCAAGGTGTAATGTTCGTTTTCAATATCTGATTAAGAAAAAAAGTAGCCTATAATGTTTGGTAATGGATGGTGTAAGAGGCTTCATAATACAGCCTTGAATGGGCTATGGCTTTTATAGTATATGGTATTGGCTATGCTTCATTATCACTTTAGGTGTCTAGGCAGAATGTATTTATGCTATCAAAACATCTATTTTCTGCAGTCATGATGTTATTTCAGTCTTTTGTTGCCATGAGCCAAGATAAAAAACAAAGGCTATGTCTTTAAATCGAGGAGTACCGTCCACACATGTAAAGAATTGACAATGTATATATACAACAATATTGATTTTTTTAATTGTACATAATTCTATTTTTCATAAATTTAATCTACCTATGTAAATTTTATAATGGACCTTTTTAATTTATCTTACTTGAAATACTTTAGTAGCTGGTGGTAATCTAACAATTTATACATACAGTATATAATATCATATACCTACATGTTACAAAATTTAGTTATAAATAATATTTGAAGGTTATTTGTGTTGGCATAGAGCCTGGACTCTTTTATTTATTCTCTTTTATGGATAGATTAGCAAGCTATATATTGTGCTACCAAGCAGATTAAAGACAAACCTTAGCTTTGCTCACTACAAGTCTCATGTATCTGAATAACAGACCAGTGCCATCGATTTCTTCGATCGATTTGCCTCTATATGTAGGGTTTCAGCTCTACCTACTCCAGACATCATAAACACAGTTCTTTTCATTGTTGTGTTTCATTGTACCTTATAAACTAAAAGTTATGGGCTGACATGGATTGAAATTGAAGATGTTCTTTCTGTTTTAAAAGATATTTTTATGGAACCATCATTTGCAGTTACTAAATGTTTGCAATGTTGCAGTTCATATAATGGTAGTAGGTTTAGTTAATAGAAAGAGTCTCATGGTCACTCTTTAAACTCTTTCATTGTAAAACATAGGTTCGGATTTCATCTTGAATATCTGAACACTAATATAAAATCAAGTAAGTTGTTGACCTCATTTTTATAAAACCAAAGCTGATTTTTGCATAAAAATTAGTTTGATTACTTGGTAATTTTTGATTAGGTATATTATATGATGTAAGAAAATTGATTTTAATTGCATTTAAGCTAAAGTTTATTTTCGAGTGTGACTGAATGAGTATTAAACAGGGCACGGTTTTTAAAATGTTGACACACTTTGTGAAAATGTATTGTGTATGTTATGATTTGACTAATATGATGTAAAGTAGGTTTTATGCACTTGCAATACAGTTATTTATCCTTTGTCAGTGAAATGTTTCAAATGTGTGTATAATCAGCAAAATTGTGAATTGATTAACTTCTTATATTTCTATTACTCAACTCTAGCAGTTTTGCATGGTTTTGATTACAATGTAAGCTATAATTTTACTTCTGCTAAATTAATTTTGACATTCCAAGTTACTGCAAAAGATGTAGCTGTTTAATGGTCAAAGTATGAACGACAATTACATGACAAAATGTCATGGATGTCAAAAAACATGGTCTAGGACACCCAAGATGTACCTATGCGGTGTGTTGCAAACCAGAAGCTGGGTATATTTATCCTCTTGCATAAATTTACTGGGTACTCTTTAAATGGGAGTGAGACAAAAGAGAACATTGATGGTTGCTTGAATTGTGGATGGAATAGATGAAGCAGTGTCATAGTTGTAAGTAGCAGTACAATAGTCCATGTTGGCCATCGTTGGACTAAACTGACTTGTCAAATAATCTAGCAATCTAAATTATAGATTATTTCATTAGTAATAAAATAACACAATTTTTACTTCAAATGAAGCTGCCACATTTGATAAGGCTATGGATAAAATATATATTAATTCCAATAGTCAAACTTAAAGAAAGTCAGCAATGCAAATATTGTTCAGTGCTTTTGGTGATTCACAAACAAGCCATAATATTAATGTACAGCAGTACCATTTTAATTATGACCTTCGGCTTTACAGTTTTTAAAATTTTTATACTTTGATTTTTAAATTGGCTGACCTAATCTACATTTAGCAAAATGATTAATTATGTAATGACAACTCTATAGATTTATATATATTATATAAATAGATTAATAGATTTCTTTAAAATACATTCAGATTTCCGAAGTTTGACGAATTTAGCCGAAGCACATAATTTAAATAGTACTACTATACCTGTTCTTTTATATTAAAAACTTAATGAAATGATAAAATGTAACCTATCTTAAGCTATTATCACTAGTTACTGCACAATGTTGCTGACAGCATAGGCAGCCAAGTAAATAAGTAAGCTAGACTAGTCTGAATTGAGTTCTGAATCTGTGATTGGAAACAATAGATTAGAAGAGGAGCATGAGATGCTCTCCAATGTGATGTTCATCCAAAATCTGTGTGACAATTGCTTTTAAACATATTGGTAGACTTGAATTTAATGGTTTATGCTACATTTGAATACATATCAACAAACTTGTTGTATTTGCATATTGAATATTTTTCGTTAAATAAAAAAATGTAAAATGAAAATTGATAAATATCTTAATGATTTACATCTATCCTTCAGGTCAGACCCTTGCTGGACATGTTTAGTGTCATAGAAGATGTTTGATTTTATGTATGCCTATTACTAGGATGTATCTGCTTATTTGCATCCTAAACCCAAAAAAAAAGGAATGCTTATGTGTGTTTTTTATAATGGTAATTGTATTGCTAGCCTCGGGATTTTTAAAACTCGGGATTTTTATATGTGCTCTAATTGTTTTTTTTATATGTCGTAAAAGAACTAAATGTGATAAAGCAACTAACTTTCTGTCACATTTAAGGTGATTCTTGAGGAAAAATTTGGATTCAATTAGAAATAGCGGTAATTTAAAGATTAGAAAATAACATGGCTGGTTTCTTTATTTTTAAATAGGTACTCCTCAGTTGATAAAAAAATACCAAAAATGTATTTCATAACACTGTTGAGTTAAAAAAAGTTACAAACATTATAAAATACTATAAATGATACAGATAGTAATTTTTATCTTCCATTATTAAATTGTTATCTTTTTAATCTGTTACTTTATTGCTACCAGAACTACAACTTATCTTTGTACAATATGTATTTTATTGCTACCTTACTGTTTCTCATAGGATAACAAAATGATAAGTTCTGGAACAAGTAGAATGAGAATAAAAACCATTAATATACCATAATTTGGTCAGTTCTAAGCAAATAATCAATTAGTAAACTTATGGTGACCTAAGGGCTGATTATGTATCTCAGTGGCCAACTCAAAATGAAAAAGTGTACATCAAATAGTTGTCAAATGACGTATTTTATATTTGTTATCTCCAGTGACAAACAGAAATACAATGGAGATAGCAAACACAAATGACGTCATTTGACAGCTATTTGATGTACACTTTTCCATTTTGAGTTGGCAACTGAGATACATAATCAGCACCCTGGTTTGTACTACATCTCATGTTCTTATAGAAATATTGCATCCCTGTTTTCACAAAGTCACAAAGGAAACACCTTTGTACGAGTATTTACATGTGAGCAGTTCATTTAGTCATGTAATAAGACATTAGACTGAATGTAATAAAATTAATTAAACAATTTATGCGCAACATGGTCTTTTTATAAACTTGAGCGGCTATGCAACATATGAGATTGAAAAAAAGTGTTGGTGTTAAAAAGAGATAGGGTCTGCTCTGTTGGTTTGGTCAAGTGGAAAGAATGACAGATGAAAGATTGACAAACAGAAAGAAAAGGAAAATTAACATTGGCTCTTGATACTCTCTGTCTACCCCGTAATGGACTTTGCGTGAAGATATGTGTATGTTGACTAATTTATAGGGAAAGTGATGATGCTATGCAGAGATGAAAATCTGCCCAGCCAGTTACTGTATGGGTTGGGGACCGAGATTATGTATAATATGTTCTCATATTTTAAGATACATGGTTAAGAAACAATATAGAAAAAGATGTAGTTTTGGACCAAGCTGGGGTGGTCGAATTGAACGCCAGTTCGTAAATCAGTGGGGTAACTCTTGAATCTCGATTTTATGTAAATTGAAATTAGTAATCAGTATTGTGGTCTTTTTTACTATTGAACACAATACTAGCAGATCAATAACATTTAGTTTAAAAAATAATAATAACGGTAGTTTATTATTCATTATTAACTAAATGTTAAAAATTAGCTAGTACTGTATTTAGGAGTATCTAAAGTGACATTTCCGATTCCAATTTCCGATATGCATGAAATCGAGATTCAAGAGTAACTCTACAGGGCTTAACGCACAAAGGCTTCGGTACGTACTGGTTAAGTGCGTTCGCGCGGTTCCCCGTATTTAGACAGATAAAATGCGGTGTGCGGTTTTCTCTTGAACTGAGTCTTTACAAATGACTTGCTACAGATTACGTTCAGTAATTTATTCAAGTTTTGAAATGTTTAGAGCCTTTCGTCTGAAAAATCTTACCAGAAGACACGCTGTTCAAAGTTTTTATACAAATTATTTACGTAGACGCGATCGAATATCGAAACGTAAGCTCTGCCCTCTTACCATAAATTCAGGATCTCGTGCTAGGCAGCTTCTTCGTAAATTATATGTATGAAAATTTGGAACGTTGTCTCTAACGTTATAAGAGAACTAATGTTTTTATAGATTTCGATGCCTAAATTACTAAAAGTAATCTAAAGGCACCGGTCTTTCATCATTGTCAGCAGTAATGTTAAATACTGCTTTAATCTTTTTAAAAGTAAAATACAAATACATTTTTTTTATTGGAACCAGAACAGGTACTTGAATTATATCAGGTTCGATGACATGACAAAAGTATCGTTTGGGTTGCAAGCCTATCACCAAACGAGAACTTATGAACCCGAACCTCAAAACGTCAAGCCCAGTACCGGACCGCTAACCCACAGAAGCGGTTCAGTCCCATCTTTTACGATTGTAGAATTAATTATTATTCTTTATTTCCAGATGCAATCGCGTCAGGAGAAAGTGTTCGTCTAGCCCCATCGCTGCGTAGTCAGAAGGGTGCGATATGGACGCGGCAGCCTATCAACTTCGACTGGTGGGAGGTCGACATAATGTTCAAGATCACTGGCAGAGGACGGATTGGTGCCGACGGTCTTGTACGTATCTTATTCAATTGTTGAAAACTATAAAAATCCATGCTATAAATGCAATCGTAGTAATAGTAATGAATGTGGGAGAACCTAGGCAAATTGCTTGGATCGTGACACTTGACGCTCGGTACCCTCTGCCTTCCAAGCAAGGTGCTCGGCATGAAGATATGTATGTGTTTTTTTATCTAATAATATCGGAAAGGTAGGGTCATTATTTTGGATTTCACCACAGTACTTACTATCCGTAGACACTTACGATTACGATTACTAGATAGTAAGTACTTTGCATGTAGACACCAAAGACGTCAAAGGCGCGTTGCCATTGAGGCTGGAATATTTTCTTGTGATAAGTAAGCTTATGAAACAAACCTGGTCACAATGGGCGTGTTCGGCCGAAGTAAGTACTTACAAAATTTTGTAAGTCACTTACTATGCTTACAAAATTTTCGGCCGGGACACAAAATAAGTGCTAACGCAGTAAGTATGGCTTAATATACGACGCCATTTTGCTTATTGTTTATGTACGGGATATGACATAAACCGGTGTTTTGTGTTATGTCAAGCCAGTAAGTCTGTCCTCGCCGAAAAGTGCTATAGTCAGCTTGTAAGACTTTAATTTTTTTATGCTTACTGGCTTACTAAGTTTAGTAAGTACTTAATTCGGCCGAACACGTCCAATAATAGAGAGCTATTGTTGCAAGATAAAATAGAGCGGTTGTACTACCGCGGCTGAATTGTTTCTGGACTTCACATTTGGTCTGATAGACAGATTGGTCAACAATTGAAATTATACATACATTTTCCAACCAAGTTCCTTGCGTACTTTCCGACGCTCCTAGCTTCCTCCAAGTTCATTACCCTCTTCATCCTCATAAACAAACAAGTCGCTTTAAATTCAAATTGGCCTACTATCAAAGTGCCCGGTTGGCGATAGGCTTGCCACCTATAACATTGTGGGACTTAGTATCTTCGGCCAGTCGTGGGTGCCCTGGTTGTGCTCTGCCTACCTCTTCGGAGATATGGGCGTGAAGATACTATACTATCAAATGATGAGTCATTGCACCCCTAACTCATCTAATCTGTACTCACTTTGTCTAAACATTTAAATAATAATTAAGCTCAGTGAAACTGCGAAAACCGTCTCCCAACGATTTCATTAGGTACTACTTCGCGATTTGATAATTATTTTTCAAAAGATAGCAATTGATTCCGAAATGGTCCCACATAAATTTTGTCAACTACTACTACTAATGCATAAATCAAAAACAACTAGTAAAATTAATATACAACCATCTTGGAATCACGACCATCTATTTCTTAAATGATCATTACCATTTCTAAAAAATAACCATAAAATTGGTTACCTATTGGGCAAGTATTGCCGTAACAAACATACAAAAAAACTAGTCGAAAAATAGTCGAATTGAGAACCTTCTCTTTTTTCAAGAGTGGAATTTTACCAATTTTAGCATATTTGTGGTTTTATCACCTATATATGTTTCCCCCTCAGGCGTTTTGGTACACGACCCAGCGCGGCGAGTATACTGGCGACGTTTTCGGTTCCTCGGACCGGTGGAACGGGCTGGGTGTGATCTTCGACTCGTTCGACAACGACAACAAGCACAACAACCCGTACATCATGGCTGTCGTCAATGATGGCACCAAGAACTTCGATCATAAGAGGTAGAAACCCCAATATACCTTCAAAATTTTGTAAAATAGTTCGTCTATCGATCGAATTCGTTCTAAGTAAGTAATTTGTGCAACCAGATAAGTAATTATTGGCGTCGGGATGTGACGACCCCATCGCACGCTGGTGGTGATCTAGTATTTTAGGTTAACGAATTTTGTATGTGGTAAGACAGCGAACACGTCTCTCCCTGTGGTAAAATCAACCTTGAATAAACACCGGTGCTACATGTGTTAGACTATATTGTTTTAAACTTGCACTGTCTTTAATAAACATGGAGTAAAGTACGCCAAGGTTCAACCTGGTATGTTAGTCATTATTATAATGTGATACAGACTTTAATATCAACTTAATTTTACTCCCACGTTAGTTAGTCCACGGTTATTAATAAGACGGGCACAGTTTATCAGCTACCCTGCACTCCAGCTTAGAGTTTTTGATAAAAATGAGCGCTAGGGTGTTGGTAATATTTAGGGAGGGGGACTGGGGGTATATTTTTTATATACACGGTACGGTACGGTTACGGTATGTTACACATGGGGGAGGGAGCGTCAAAATTTTTCAAGAATTGCTGCACGTAATACTTGAACGATACCAAGTATAAATCACTTACCAAATTTTTGACATATACTAATTTTTTTCCCCGTGTTGGTCCGGGATCCTAGGCAGAATAGACTATATGTCTTCCTGCCAGGCAGCTCGTAAACGGCGAGATCAAGCTTACCGTCACTAACAATGTGAAATCTGACTTGGTAGTAGAGATTCACAGGGACTAGCCCGGATTGGTACCACAGCCTTACCTATTCCTGCCGCCATGCCGTGTTCTGGTTTGGAAGGTAAGGTAGCTAGTCAAACTTTCTTTTTGCTCGAGGTCTAACATCCCGGCCTCAGGTTGGCAATGCACCATTACTACCTATGGTGTTTCTAGGCGGCGTGAATTTTTAACCATCAGGAAATTCGTCCCCCTTAATATCATAGAATAAAAAAAAATAATCGCCTTTGTGGTCTAGCTGTTCAGGTGTTGGACTTGACCTTATGAGGTCAGGGGTTCCGATCCCGGGTCGGGCAACAAAAAGAAAATTTGGTTTTTCCAATTTCCTAAAAAAAATGTTACTCGGGATAGGATATGTGTCCGGTTGGCGATAGGCTTGCCACCTTGTGGGACTTAGTGTCTTCGGCTAGTCGTGGGTGCCCTGGTTGTGCCTCTTTCTACCTCTTCAGGGATCTGGGCGTAGTTCATTTGGTTGAAGGGTTTTACTTTTTTGTTTCTTTAAATAAATTTGTATTGTATTGTAGCAGTCGAATTCGTACAATGTGAAGGTTTTAGGCTATCAACTAGGTTACAGCTAGAGTGGTGGCAAATGAACACTTTGGAAATAAGTAAAGTAAATAAAATGTGTCATTTCCAGTGATGGGTCCACTCAGCTGCTATCGGGTTGCCTTCGAGACTTCCGTAACAAGCCCTTCCCGACTCGTGCCAAGATCGAGTACTTCCTTAACACTCTCACTGTATACTTCCACAATGGTAAGACTTGGTTTATATTGTTAACTAGCTGAGCCGACAGACTTGGTCCTGCATTAACTATGAACATTGTTTTTCATATGAACTTTCTGTCAATATGGAATTTTAAATTCCTTTTTTTGTTG
>NJDD01003553.1:13012-25253 GCA_002245505.1 Calephelis nemesis
CCGCTTGGAATGTCGTCATCCACTCGCTCACCACCTCGCTCTACGCCACGCAGCAAACCAGAGGTGAGTACTGCTGCCGCATGGGATGTCGTCATCCACCCGCTCACCACCTCGCTCTACACCACGCAGCAAACCGGAGGTGAGTACTGCTGCCGCATGGGATGACGTCATCCACCTGCTCACCACCTTGCTCTACACCACGCAGCAAACCGGAGTTGAGTACTGCTGCCGCATGGGATGACGTTACGTATTAAAACATAGCACAGTAAGCATGCTGCTAGCGGCCAACAGGTGACAGCCGGAATAGTGGTAGATGTAGGGCATTGTATGGTTATAGGGTAAGGCGGTTGTCTCAAAGATCGACCAATGGAATTACTTGACCTTTGTGTTGAAGACGTCTTCGCAACATGGGTAGTTTTTAGGTTGGAGTTGAGAGAAACAAACCAATATGTACGTTAAAATCCATTATATGTATATAAAATTTAACGTCACATTCTATAACAGTGCTTAAAAAACATGTTTTCGTCTTTTTCCCTGGCTTACCTATAACGAACGGGAGATTTTTGTGTAGACAATTATGGTAAATAGAGAAACTATACAATAGGGTCCTTTTTATTTATAATTTAAAGAAAAAAATTATAATTTATAATTTGTTGTTATTTACGTTGCAGGTGGTCAACAGATCAGTAGTGACGAGCAACAAAAGCTGTCCCAAGAGTACCAGGAGTACCAGAAGAAGCTCGAGCAGCAGAAGGAGGACTACAGGAAAGAGCATCCCGATGAGGTAAGTGTATCATATCAAATTTAGTGTAACATGATTTAATCAATAAATGAACTAGCTGTAAAATTATTCTATTATACAGATTTATTAATATTATTTTAGTTTAAAAATAGTATTTCAAATACTAAGTAGTAGAACTGACAACTTTTAAAAAGAGAATGGTAAAGTCAGTCCTAGCCATTGTTGTTTTCCGGTTTGGAAGTTGTGGTAATGACAAATAATATCTCCCTCTCTTTAGCAATGTAGCGTTTTTGACAAACTTTGTAACAGCTTTGCACCTTTTAATAAGGTTGATTTTTACGTGTTCTATTTCTTAAGCCTTTTTATCTATTATTTTTTTGTATGCTAAACATTTTATTTAATTAATTGTTCCAAAAAATTGCATTGAACTATTTTTTTAAAAAAGACGGTAACAATAATCCATCTCTTTCTCTCTATAGGTGCGCGACAAGGACGGCGAGTTTGATGATTGGTTCGAGTCCGACGGCCAGAGGGAACTACGCCAAATCTTCCAGGGCCTCGGCCACATACAGGACGTCATGAGGGAGCTCCATAAGAAGGTTGACGAGGTGAGATCTTCATTCTGTTTTATGACATGATATTGGGGAACCTGTGATAAACATAAACGTATCTAATACGTAACTCTTAAGATAAAGTTTTCACGTTGCAATTAGTCGAAACGTGCTTTATTTACATTCGACCAAACCGAACCGAAAAAAAAAATTACGTTCTAGCAGATGATGGAGTGGTATGCTTCAGCTTTCAAAGGTTGGTGTCACTAATTTATTTATTCCAGGTGTCACACTGCATATATGTAATTCAGGTGGTGACCTCTTGAAGAGTAGTGCTTCAGTTTATCATTTGTCACTTTGTCAAGACCCAGTATTGGATGACTTCTACCAATTAATATATTCGCTAGGCTCAAAATGAGCCTTAAGCTAACGTTTTAGTTTTCAATTTTGCTTGCAATTACTCCGTGAGTGAGTCTTCTGTACATTAGTACTATTAATGATTCTGTTCCTGCTACTTTTATCATAGCGTTAATGCTTGACGTTGTCGAGTTCCGTGGTGGAAAACGACATGGCCTGTAATACTGTTGCCAGTAGACTTGCTCATGGAACCTTGGCCATAAGATAACGTCGCACCAGTAATATGCATAGTGTTATAGGCGATGGTTTTTTCTTACCATCAGGAGAGCTGTCCCCTAGTTGTTCATTATTTCATAAGAGGTGTGTCGGTAGTGCAGTTTGTGTAGTATTTAGTGTGTATCGCACATTGAAGTGTAATATACGTGTGTTTGTGTGTGTGTGCAGGTGATCGGCAAGCAGATGAACTCGCTGTCGATGCTGACGGCGGTGTACACCGGGCAGGCGCAGGGACAGCCCCCCGCCGCCGGACAGGCTCCGCCACAGGTATTTACGTATTAATACGTGAAGCAAAGTCTTTTGAACCCCTTATAGATTTGTGTAGGAGAAGTGGAGAACGCTAATATTTTTCAGTAATAATAATGCTTATAAAGTACATTCAATCAATAAACAAAACATTACCCACACTACCTTACAATTGCCACACACAAACAAATATATTGATGATAACCATAAAAGATCACAGATGTCGCACCATACAGTTTGGAAACAAAGTAGTTGGTCTTGAGAAATGAAGATGACGTTCTTATCAACAAGATATTAAAATTTATTATGGTCGAATTTCAACCAATGGGCAACCATTAGTTTATTTAAAAACATCTGATTATATGTATATATATATATTATATTCCCCAGGAAAACTGATACATTAAAATATCTTAGGTTCATATTTGTATTATAATTAGTTCGCATTAAAAATATTGTGACGTCACCATTTTAAAACATTCTCGAACAACCAAAAAAAATAGACACAGTGCGATTTAATCAGTCGGAGGACGTTGATAGTTAACCACTGTTCTCACTTTCTTCTCGGGGTCAGAGATATAATAGATTTATTATTCATGATAAAGTAGATTTTTCAATTAATATTTTTTAACTGACTTTTTTGTGTTTATATAACTTAAAAACTTTTACTGCTTTTATAATGTAGGTCTTAAAAGTAAAGTGCAAATTCGACTACGTTTAAATACGATTACTTGATATATGTTATGAAATTATACCTGATAATGTAACTTTGCTAACAGATAGGCGCGAGTCTGCCGATCAACAGACAGGACTGGGACGTGCTCACTACTAACAACCAGATCATGCTTAACACCATCGCCGAATTAAAGTGAGTTTCACCATTTGAATAATTCAAATGTCACAATAAAAAGTAGCTTACCTATCTGTTTTTTAGATCGTAGAATACCCATGTGCAATACGTTAATATTAGTTTCAGCTTGATTTAATAACATTGTAAAAGTTTTTTTTTTCTATTCTACTTTTTTTTTAAAGTAAAACTCAGAGGTTATTCAAAATCAATATTATGACATCTTAGAAGGGGTTAATGAGTTATACTTAAAGTAACACATTATTGTTGCCTACCCTGACGATTTAGTAATGAGAGAGGGGTCGGTGTTTTTGCACTTAAATTATTTATAATTCGTATTATTCATTATTACTCCAGTTTAATGATATTTTCTTGGGCGTGTCCTCCATTTTGTGTTCACGTTAAGGAAAATAGTATTGTAGGGTATCACATTTGAATTTCACCAAGTGTCGACGATAAGAACTATAGACTATAGGTGATAATTATGTACTTTTTATCTATTTTTAAAGCACATTATAAAATGTTGTTTACATGTGCTTTCCACAGAGGCTTCGTAATCGAAGTATCTAGAAAGTCGGATGCCCTGCTGTCCGGTCAGGGTCAGGGCGGCACCGGGGCCGGCGGCACTGTTGTCAACCCGCAGTTCCTCACCGAGGTGCGGGAGAACCTCAACCAGCTCAAGCAGACCCTCGGCAGTGTGGCGCAGAGGTGAGTGAGGGTGTCACAACATTCTGATTTGTTTTGTGTGTAAAAAAGAGGATCAGGTTGTTAATTAGGAAATTTTAATGGTAAAATTTTGGTTTAGAGAGGAATGTGACATTTGCCAGGTTAATTAGACCTTTACCATTGTAGTGCAGTGTTGGGTATATGTGTCTGAATACAGTGCTAACCGTTTACACAAATATGTTTTGGCACATTTCACAAATTTCCTCTCTATGGTCTAGCAGTTCAGGTGTTGGACTTGACTGCATGAGGTCCCGGGTTCGAATCCCGGGTCGGGCAACAAAAATGAAAATTGGGTTTGTCCAAATTTCTAATAAAAAAAATGTTGCTCGGGATTGGATATGTGCCCGGTTGGCGATAGGCTTGCCACCTATCACATTGTGGGACTTAGTGACTTTGGCTAGTCGTGGGTGCCCTGGTTGTGCCTCTGCCTACCTTTTCGGGGATATGGGCGTGAATGTACTTTTTTCACAAATTGATTTAACCCCTTTAAAGTTTAAAAGTAACGTACAGGCTCAATCTCTTTCAAAAAGCAGGTAAGTATAAAAAAAATGAACATCTACCTCACTAGAACAGTAATGGTGGCGTGATTTAAATGATTATTAACTTGTTTTCAGGCTACGTGTCACATTATTATACTATTTTTTGGTCAATACTTTTTTGAATTTTCAACGGAAACGAAAAATTTCCTGATATTAAGAAAATATTTTTTGATTAGGCGTAACGCGGCTAGCGTGCTGGTTGACGGTCAATCGTATAGACTTCTTAGTAGATTTTATATTTTAAATTAATTATATTTTATTTAATGCCCGCCACATACGTTTGCAACGCAGCAAAATCACACTAATTCCCCCGTTTCCCCCATGTTGGTCCGGATCTTCTGTGTCGAATAGACCATCTGCTATCTTGCCTAGCAACTCGTAACAGGCGAGCATAGGCGAAACGGGTCATTGCCAATGACCACTGATGAATGAATGAATGAATGAATGAATGATCACTGGCGGTGGAATGCTGTCCAGCAACATGCCCAGGTAGGGATCTACGGCCTAACCTTTTGGCCTGTGGATTTGCACAATTGGTCTAAAAACCTGGCCACAGGACAGAAACGCACCTGCAACATCTATATAATAAGCTGCGATTATCTCTTACCATAATAAGCTATGTTTTGGAATAAAACATATTTATAGGGAATAGGAAGGATTTGCTATGGTCGGAATTTGAATGAATTCCGAACGTATGCGAACGTATCTAATGTTTATAATAACATAGTACATGTATGTATGCACTAACGTGAGTGACGTCACAGGGTGGCGGCGCCAGCGGCGGCCACGGGCGCGTGTCCGGCGGTCTCGTGCGTCTCAGCGACCACGCTGCTCTTCTTCCTCTCCGGACAGCTCCTCGTCATGTTCCTATACGCACTCTACAAGTGAGTAAACTCTATACACGAGCACGCACACGCACGCAATACATATCAACGCATACCTTTACACACATGCAACTACGCGTGCACGTGTGCGTGCTTAATTGCGTACTAAAGAAAAATAAAAGAAATGACATAAAAGTTAACAGCGCACCTTAACACTAGCATTTCGACCATTTTGTACTGTCTTAACTTTTTTTGAAAATGACTAATGTGTTGCCAACCTCCCGGTTTTTACAACTTAATCGGGTTTTTACGTTGTCTTAACCACTAAAGCTTGGTTTCTATTATCAACGAACTGTAATCCAACGGTATAACCATTGGTATTTTGCCTAAAAGTGACGAAGCGTTACCGATAGTTATACAAAATGTTAAGTTAACAATCGAAAACGAACGACTGTAGTTAGATTTTGAATTAGATTCGTACACAAAACAACCATTCGTAAGTAAAACGATTTAATTCTTGAATATAGGAATCGGGCCTAAGACTAATTTTACTAAAATTATAATTATACAGTAAAATTATAGGTATATTTCGCATCAGGGATATTTTGCATTTATTTCCACGTGGTTCACAATTCCACATCTATTGTTAGTACTGTGTATCACCGTCATACTTTAGTATGCGTTTAATTATAAAACCATGCGTCAAGTTGTTTGCCGATTTTGCAAAATTTGACAAAAAATATTCAAAATAAGTAGTAAGTGGTCATTAGTCAGTCCTATCAGGGACTTAGGTAAAGCGGTCTAAAAGGGTCAATCTTACCTAAACTCATCAAGTAATATTTAGCAGCATCAAATACATTAACGATACACTAGTTTCCTCATGAAAACTTCACTTGTGCACTTTCAAACCAAATTTGACTAATTTTATTTATTATGTACATGAAACTAAATAATTTTTTTGACCGCCTCGTTGGTCGAGAGGCTAGCGTACACGCCTAACTACACCGACTAACCGCGAGGCTCGGGTTCGATTTCCGACGGGTCTGGGTGTTTATTAAATTTATTTTGGTATATATTTAAGCATTTCTATGTATTAGTATCGTTGACTAACACCCATAGCACAAGCATATAATTTGATAATTTGGGGTTAGATTCAATTTGTGTAACTTGTCCAGGGATATTTATTTATTTAATTTAAAAAAATTGCGTCAATTTTTTTCTCTTCATTCCGCCAAATCTCCTTAATATGCTTTAATAATAAAGTTTTTTTTTTCAGAGAGCGAAAAGAAGCGCAAGCAAAGAAATACTTCTAAGTGAATGAATGTTGTTGTCACACTACTTGTAAGACATTTGTATGTATGTGATTCTGACTTCTATGAACATAGGTAGACGCGTCATAGCCAATAGGTAAGATGCTAAAAGAATTGCCTTATGTAGAAGGCGACCGAAGACGATTGGCGTGCCAATTCAACCTGCGCACTTTCGCAGCTTAAAAAGACAAGCTTAAATATAATATAATAATCATCCCTTTATTACAATCTGAATGCTAAAGTTTTTTTAGATGTGTAAGTGTTTGAATGTTTTTTTCCAAACTTTTTACGTTCTTGTAGTCCCTTGGTGGTTGATTTAAAAAAGTATTCGACTTTCAATTTATGCATAGCAAATTTGATCAAAACCCGCACAGCAGCGTAGCCGTGAAAGCGTAACAGACAGATATACTTTGTTTATATTTACTATATTTACTTTAAAAAAAATAGACATGTCCTTTCTCGGGTACATGAAGTTCTCTCCTGTCTAATTCCTTTACAATAATAATTGTTTAGCAATTATATAAAAACTAACAACAAAAAATATTTAAATGTACGTTTATATGGTCAAATTATTTTGAAAATTTTGAGACCATTAAATAAAAAAATGTGTTTTCCGTTTGTGGAAATTGAGATGAATTTGGTTAATTTTAGTTGTTGTTTTCAAGATCTCTAACTATAAGAGGGTAAGGCGCGTCTATCTTTGTTAGAAGTCATTGGTGTATATAGCAATTATCATTTAGATTGTTTTTATTTTTGATAAATGTTTTTATAAAGTAAACGTTGAGCGAAGTAATACTTGACCACATTAAAATGCTGACTTTCTTATTGCTTGGATTACACATAATCCGAAGCTAAAATTCAATAACTTTTATTAAATTTATGAATTTTAATGATTTTTATCAAATTAGTTGAAAACTTAAATAATTGTTATTGCGATAAACTGTAGTTAAAAATAATACATTAAGGGTCACTTGCACATTCCCGGGTTACATTTAATATGGAGTTAAACTGTCAAATATAAGGTGATTTAATCCCAGTTAGGTGCTAACTCAGTATTAAATACTTAACCCAGGAACGTGCAAGCGGGCTTAATAAAAATAATGAAACGTCAGATACGACTTACGACCTTTGCCTTTTGCGTCCTTTGGCTAACGGTCAGAATAAAGTCAAATTATGGTGGGTTGGTCTTGATAGTTTAACAGAAGTTAATGAACACTTATTCCAAAATCCAAAGGGGCTTATGAGAGATATATTTAAACAAATATTACAATAACGCTAACCAAAGACTGCAAAGCTGGGTAGTACCAAATTCCTGACAGCTGACAGTTCTTGTTTTATCGACTTTGACAAAGTATTGACATTGACAGATATAAAACCAATTTCAATGCTTTCGACGTTCATAATTTTTTCGTGCATTTGTAATTACTTAATTATTTAGTAAATATTACGTTAACCAGCTCCCACTCTAATCTACTCTTCATATATTGGGCTCAAATATATCTTATAAGTGACTGATTTTATCTTTTTGATGTTTTACTGCATTTATTGTGAAGTTTTGTATAAATCTAACTTTTTGCACTATAGTTATCTAACTTCTAACATTTGACATTGTACACATATACGATTTACTATTACTATTTCTTTTTTTACGAATTTATTAATTTGGAGTCAAAATCTTGCGTTTTAAGTAAATATATAATTTAATTGATTGTACATAGTCTAACAATTTGTAAAAATTAAGCTAGTTTGTTCTTATTTATATATGTAGAAATTGTGAAGTTAAAAAAATGTTTTAAACAATAATTTTGAGAATCCAATTAAATCGTAATAAAAATTACGAAGAAATTTTAAGATGTTAACGAGTTCCATTATTTAATTGCATTTTATAAAATATATTAATTTTATATATTAATTATAAAACATTTTTATGAGATGTTTATAATTAAAAATATCTACCATTTAAATGTTTTTTTTTTATCACGTTCAATATTGGTATGTATTTTTTTAAAAAAACTTTGAAATATAGTTCTAAAGTATTTTGGGATGTGATTTTTTATGTGATTTAGTCATCTAGTGTTGTGTTTTGTTGTGTTATCATGATTTACTGTGTTCATAATCATTATTTCAGGCCACGTTTCACCTCCTCTCATCCAAAAAATAAGTATGATAAATACTTTTTGAATTTAGAAAAATTAGTTTCACTTCCATTTAGTTTTTGAATTTACGATTACAATCACCATCATTAACTAGGTGGTGATCCTGATGTACACAAACGTATTTTTTTAAAAATGCATGCTATCTTTTTCAAATAAAACAGAAACGAAAGAGATGAATCATCGTTCGTCTGAGCTAAGGGTGCCTACACACATCAGACAAAGTTTGATCGATCTAACATTTTCTGGTATAAATTACGCCGTAAGTCTAATTTTTTTTTGATAAATATTTTTATAAAATATGTTGTATGGTGTGGCATTTAATACTGTATTGTCTGACATTTGCCAGTCCTACAGAGTCTGATGTGTGCGAACACCCTTTAATGTTTTAAATGTCATGTTTTATAAGTAGTGTGATTTGTATTTTTACGTAAGGGAGGTATTTTGTAAATAATATTTATAATCTGTCTTTAGTAAAATATTTGTCACACATTGAGTTTTTATTTCACAATCTACTAATTGTTGGCTGTGGTTAGGTATTTTAAAAGCATAATTAAAGTCGGGATATACATAATACTCTTGCGGCTAGAGCATTGTTCTGTTATGGCCCGGTAATTTTCAAACTGCCCTTTCGTGACCCACTAAACACTTTTAAACATAAACTTTAGAGTCTAACTAGAACTTTAAATCAAGTTGCAAAAACCAATTTAAACTATCCGAATATCTATGATTGGCGGAGATACGCGGACGGCATGGTGAGATGCAGCACATGTGCTTGCAGTTTTCACATTTCTGTCGATTGCTATAAAATATTGCAACCCGGTATTTATTTTAAATGACCTAGTACTGGGTCGCGACCCGGCATTTGGGAAACACTGAATAAAAGTTTTTCTTATAACTAGGTATATGTAAAAGTTTCCTGTTGACCCCATATCATGTTATTGGTTCGTCGCTGTTTGTGGTCGGGGTCTTGGGAATGCATATCTACCGGCTACTTTACCCTCCAATCCAGAACACGATTATGAAAACTACTGAGGTTGTGGCAGTAATAGAATATTGATAATCTATATGTGACGATAAAAGATCACAAATGACGCACTAAAAAGTTTGGAAACAAAGTAGTTGGTCTTGAGAAATGAAGATGTCGTTTATATCAACAAGATATTCAAATTTATTATGGTAAAATTTTGACCAACAGGCGACCACTAGTTTATTAATTAAGACATTTGATCCTTACGACATTTTCTGTTTTGTTGACATTTACCTTTATAACCTAAGCCTCTGTTTTACCACTTATACCAGGTGGTCTATTAACTACAGGGGCCTGGACCGACTCAGGACATACGTAGTATCTCTAAGTAGTCTGTGCTCAGGACCTTCTTAAATAATTTTATTTGGAAAATCCATCTGCTGGTTGCCATCTAGGTACATAAAAAACATTCGACCTTAATATGTACGAATAAAACATTTTTGTATTTAAAATATGAAATGTTTATATTTGTATTTTATGTTTATGTTTGTGGTTTTTCAAATGGGTAATACGGATGGTTGAGCCATTTGAGCTGGGGTATGGTCCTGTACCGTCTGTCGTAGCCACGGAGGAGGTTTTTCTCTTCTTCAGTAAGGCTGAAGTCAAATACGTCGAGGTTTTGTTCGATCCGACTCTTGGTTAATGACTTTGGTAGTGGTACTACTCCTAATTCCACCTGAAAATTTAAATTGAAATTTTGACTAAACAGATATACAATGTGAGTTTGGATGTAGGTACTTGTGGAAACCTAGGCGGACCTAGTTTTATCTGAGGGTGCTGTCAATAATCTCTGAAACTGCCGTGCTTATATGAAAAGAGTAATAAATGTAGAGGAAGCTAGGAAGACCTCCAAGGATCATGACATTTGGCACTCGATATCCTCTCCCTATCACGCTAAAGGTATTTGTTGGGCTTAGAAAGGTGCGAGGATATTACATAGTTGGCTAATGGTTCGCAATCATGAATGTCAAAGTTACGTGTAGGAAGATATTATGAATTACTTAGGTATTCCTATCGCTACCCCGTTTTCCCTGTGTTGGTATGGGCTCATCTGCAGAATAGACCATCTGCCTTCCTGCCAGACTGCTCGTAAAAGGCGAGCGTAGGCATACCGTCACTAACACCGTGACATCTGACTAGGTGGTAGAGTTTCGCAGTGCCTCGCCCGGATTGGTACCACCGCCTTATCTATTCCTGCTGCCATAACGTCAGCACCTGCCGTTGACGTGTTCCGGTAAGAGGATAAGGCAGACGGTACATTTACTTTTGCTCGAGACCTAACATCCCGGCCTCAGGTTGGCAACTTGAAGGCCATCGGCAAGGTAAGGTAAAGTACACATACGGCACAACCAGGGCACTCACGACTAGGCAAACCTATCGCCAACATATCAAAACCCGGGCAACGTTATTTTTTATTAGAAAATTAAGAAAACACATTTTCTATTGGTTGCTGGCCCGAGGATCGAACGAAAGGACGAAAATTATTCAGAATGTGGGGATGCTAATCTTATTTAGCGTGCCTACCATATTTAATCACGTAGTAAGCGAGACAAAAATTAGGGAGCTTAAGCATAATATACCCTCCATCTTACATTAGCAACAAGAGTACTTATAGGAAGTACATCTTACCAAATATCTCAGTACAACTTGCGGCACGGTCTTGTTGTATTTCTTGGCTATGTCCACCAGGGCTGAGTCATCCACTCGAGGCGGGGGTGCGTCGGGCTTGGCTTTGGAAGGGAATAATGAGCCGAAGGGCGTATACCCCGTCACCACTATATCCTGGGATTTGCAGTATGACAGGAGCTCTGGTTGTTGAAGATTTAGGTTCAACTGGACGTATTAATATTATTTAAAATGATTAAACGAATTCACTTTTTTGCACAGTTGGAAAAATAGCTACTTATTCAGCTCACAGTGTTAAACAAATATGGTATTTTATGAAAAAATCAAGCTATTTAAAATAATATATGTAGGTACAAGCCCATAGCAGTAAAAGGAAACCCTGAGAGCGCTAGGGTTTCTCAGTAATGGCTTTTGTTCTTCTAACAATTACTTACATGTCGTTTGAGACTTTTTATTTTACTGCCTTATTCATAGTAACTTGCCTACTGAATTAAAAGTACTCAGAAGTATATTTTCAATTGGTCTTTTTCCTTAAAAAGCCACTAATTGAATCACACACAAAATGAAACATTGTTGCTATTTTTAATCCCTAATATACTTATCTATCATAATATTACCTAATACGTGAAGCAAAAACTTTAGACCCTTTTTTACGAAAATTGGCGGACGGAGGAGTACGAAATTTGGCATACCTAAGAACCCTAATATTTTTCAATGATTATCTTATTAGGTGCATTAAATCAAAAAATAAAACATTACACATACTGCTAGCATTTGACCACAAACAATAAAAGATCAAAGATGGCACACAATCTATGTTTATAAAATTTGGAAACAAAGTAGTTTGTCTTGATAAATGAAGATGGCGTTCTTATCAAAAATAATTTATATTATATAGAAACTTATAGGGAGAGCGGGGTTCGAAGTTCCGATTTTAGAGTACAGGACAATATTTCTGAAATGGACAGACTGTAATTCATAATTCCTTTATAAATAGAGGCAGAAATTATTCTA
>NJDD01003553.1:25999-119617 GCA_002245505.1 Calephelis nemesis
ACGTTTCGCGGTGCACTTTATATCTATTGCTATCTCTTTGCGCTGCGAAGCTAAATGCATCGGAACAACCCACCCCCGGAACTATGAACCCCGCTCTCCCCTACTTAATTAAAATTTCGAACGAATTTCGAGCAATGGGCGACCACTAGTATAAGTAAAAATGAATCCCCATTTCGCGGGGTCAAGGCATCACGTCCGGACTGATGGCCTAATTTTGTTACATTTTTTTGTGCTATTTATGGTTACGATAACCATCTACAAAAATCATGTGTCTACATTCGAGTACGCGTTAGCTGTGAACTTGTTGTTTTATGAACGAGATGGTGCCGATGGTGGACAGTTTCTGATGGTGAGTAAGTGACCAATGTCAATTTTCATCTCATTTATGAAAAACTAATCATACCTCGACTTGCAGTACACTTGGTTTCTCAAGTCCATTCTCCAGGATTCTGTCGATCATAGCCTGGTTGAAGTTGGACAGGCCTATAGACTTGGTGAGGCCGAGTTTCTTCGCGTCTATCATGCCTCGCCAAGTATCCAGGTAGTCCGAGTCATCGAATGTACCGTTAGCCTGAAATACGTCGAAAATAATTAATCTAGGAAATAAGCGGTTTACACCAATATAATTGCTCCTTATGGATTGTAAAACTGAAATTAAATAATGTGGGCGTGTGCGTGCGTGCGAGCTTGCGTGCGTGTGTGTGCGTGTTTGTGTGTGCGCGTGTGTGATACCAGAGATTAGTAAATGTAATATTGAAATATACCTACTGTTTTTAGCGATACCTACATAATGTCCACAAGGCCAGTGAATGAGGTAGAGGTCAATATAGTCCAGCTGCAGCTGCTCCAGTGACGCCCGCAGCGCAGGTAGCACGGAGGACTGGGAATGATGGTCATTCCATAACTGGAATTATGTAGGTATATTTGGAATCATTCACAGTTCCTCTAAATTTCCTTCCAAAAATTAAGAGTGTTAAAGTTTGAAGAGTCTGTGAATGTGTATCTTTCTGTGCGTTATAGCTCCTAAATAAGTAGACCGATTTTGAAGTAATGGTTTGTTTGAAAGCTGACGTGATGAAAACGATTTTTAGCTACAATAATTTTATTTAGGCTACAAAAATTATTCTTCTCTTTTCTTTCTTCTCTCTTTATAATGTTATGATTGTGTTTTAAAAGGCAGACAGATTTCGTAATGGCTCTACTGGTGTTAAAGCTAACCACGGCCTATAGATACCATAGATGTTCTAGGTGCGTTGCTGCCTTGTGGCCGAAGTGTTACAAATCTACCAGCTACCTTACCCGCCAGGCCGGAACATAACAATGTCATTCCGGCAGCAGGAACAGTTAAGGCGGTGGATCAATACCTAGATAAGTTACAGCACGACATTCTACCACCAGAGAAAATAAATCTACAGACGTTTAATCAATACGTATTTCAATACATTGAATAAAAATGTCACAATTTATTCTATTCTGACTAAATTGAAATATCTCAAAATGTTTCATCTTTTTTGTTTTTCTTTTATTAGAAAAATATAGCATACACCTAGATTAAGTTTAATTAGTGCTTAGGAGACTTGCCACCACCACTAGCGGGCGTTAGGGTCGTTATAGTTTTACCCGTACTATGAATACGCATAAAGTCAGTTACTAATTATTATATTAGTTACAAAAATAATGGTGATAATTTTGTTGCAATGAAATGCAGAAATGAGGAGATCCGCAGGCGAACGAAAGTCACCGACATAGCCAGCCGGGTTAGCAAGCTGAAGTGGCAGTGGGCGGGGCACATAGCGCGGAGAACTGATGGCCGTTGGGGCAGAAAAGTTCTCGAGTGGAGACCACGTACCGGCAAGCGAAGCATAGGACGGCCACCCACGAGATGGACAGACGACCTTATGAGGGTCGCGGGGTCTCGTTGGATGCAGGCCGCTTCCATCCGGTCGAAGTGGAAGTCAATGGGGGAGGCCTATGTTCAGCAGTGGACGTCCTATGGCTGAAATGATGATGATGATGATGATGAATTTTGTTGCGCACTCACTAAACTAATTTTAAGTTATCGCTATCTTCTTTCAACGATAGTAATAGAAAGAGACAAAACACGTTTAGTTTTGTCAGATTAGTTTGTACACTACATTTCTGCAGACTAATCTATTCCTCATAAAACGTTGATTAAAAACGTCACGAGTTGACATGTGCAGACTAATCTGACATGGTTGAAATATTCCAGTTTTGTTTTCGTTTCATTGCAAAAAATATAGCGTACACTTAAAATAAATTATTTTGGTGCTGAGCTGAATAATCACCATTGATGATGTTCCATGTTAGTATAATAAAAAAATCTGTCTTTCAGTGTATTGAGTTTATTTATTTTTCAGTGTATTCAGTTTAGTCACAAAATGCGCGTGCTCGCAATCATGCTTGCGTGTGCAAGTGAGTGTGTGTACGTGTGCATATGCGTGTGTGTGTCTGTGTGGATTTTTTATTTGATTAGCTATAGTTTATGGAGATCTGTTAAAATAGCTATAGTTTATGGCGTTCAAGGTCCTCACGTCATTTGCTTTTAATTTGTAAGCATCGGAATGGATTTTGAACATCTGTGAGACCTAAGGGTTAAAAAAGAATGCTGGTGCAAATGAGCTGGCGTCTGAACTGGAAGATAGGAGACGTAACCCTGAAATGCCTTCTGGTAAAGAGACATTTTTAATTATTTATGTTACCTTAGTAGTAATGAAGAGTTGTTCTCTCGGCACCGGTGACTTTTTCAAAGCTCGACCGACCTGGTCTTCTGTCTTGTAGATCCACGCAGTATCTATGTGTCTATACCCAGCCTCAATTGCCCAGAGTACAGCTTTCTCCACTTCGTCAGATTTAGGCTCCACGCGGCCATGTAACATGAATGTTCATATTTTTATTTCTATTGTGAATTACTTGACACTCAGTATTTAGATGGTAGGAAAACAACTAAAAATCAAAGTGTTATTTCTTTATGTTCAGATTGAATGTTCCTGGGCTAAATATTTTATTTTCAGTTAAAGTCTTTCCTAAACACCAAGTGGAAAAAGGCCTTTCAACTTTATGAGCAAAACAAGGCAAGGCAATCGATATTTCTTGAGTTGCTTAAAAAGTATTTTTTCATTTTAAATTTATAGTTTGACTTGCATTAATTATGGAAATTCCTATAATTTTTTTTGTATTCCTATACATGTTATTTAGTAGAAATACGCGATAAAAATTACTTATTAATCACGAAAACTAGATAACTATTGAAATTAACATTAAAAAAAAATTAAGTAAAAGGTAGTTTATAGGCCCACCATGTCTGAATATTATAATAGTGTCAGCTAACAACCTACAACATAAAAGGAACGCGGCTCCCGCAGTGACACACACAATTCATATGGTGATAAGAACAGGTTTGCCACCTCTGAATAAACTCGTTGCCACTTCGGGTGAGGGTCGCCTTTGGTCACGACCCGCGATTATTATGTAATGTCATGCATTAGAGTAATATTTTTATGAATATTAATTTTTAGTAATATTTTTGTTTTTGGTTTCGTTTGACAGTAACGTAGTAGTAAAGGTCAATTTTTGTCTTTTGCTATACGATTGGAACAGATTATAGCTTCTAGCACTGGGTGAAATCATTCTATCTCAGTACAAAATGAACAGTATGGAAACTACCCACAAATGTTCGAAGCGGGACCCTCACACAAATGTGCATTGACGAGGCTCCTAAGCGATTTTCGTGGTGTTGAAGTAGGGACTAGGGAGTGCCGCTTAAGCATCATTCAGACGGTTGCAATGTGACCTTGGTGGAAATTTTGAAATAAATTAAAATATGGTTTAAATCTACTTTCCATACGAATGCAAACAAATGTTTACAACCAATGTTTTAACCCCAGTGGAACCTCTATTAGGATTCTCGTCAATGCAGATGTTTGTGTGAGTGTGCGGTTCGTTTCTGGGTAGTTTCAATACCGTTCATACTATGATCCTACGTTTGGCTATTTAAAAAATCATAAAATTTAATTTTCAGGTGTTGGTTGGTTGACAACATGAGGACCCCAGTTTAATTCCCAGGTCGATCAAATCAAAAACGTGTTTTTATATTTAATAAAAACATCATTGTCTTGAATTTAGGCGATAGTTTTGCTACCTATCACATTGTGGAACTTAAAGTATCTTCGGCTAAACGTGGATGCCTTGGTTGCCTACCTCTTTGGGAATACTGGGATTAAGACAGGTACTTCAAATTTACCCCTGGCACTTGCAAGTGCCGCTAAGTCAGGAACACAGACACTTTTATGGAGACAAATTGGTAGGTACCTGTGTGTTGTTTCCCAGCCACGTACCCAGAGCAATAGCGGGTATTTCCCTGCCATCATTCAGCTTCAGCTTCGGTACTTCTACTGCAGCATCCTGCAATAAAAAATATGATATCAGAAATGAACGTGGCATCAATGTACATCACAAGCAAGTGTGGATCAAGTCTTCAAAAAAGGTGTGGTCATTCTTGATAGAAGAAGGCGTTACTTTGCGGAAATCCATACTTAACTCTAAGTAAAATTATTTAATTTGTAATTTTTCGCCAAAAAATGTATACGAATTAGGGCGTACCAAAACAGACAAAATAAACAAAATGATTCTGAGTCAGACTCAGGCTTGCGGCTATAGAGGACCGCCGCCTATCTGCGCAAAGTGTCCGCCCTCCCGCCCCTCGCATCTGATGCGAAAAAGGCCACTGCCACTAATGTACGTTGCCGGACCGTCAAAATCAGCCAGTCTGGCTCTGGCGGAGGCACGTGGCCCCACCACGCGGCAGAAAAAAGCCGCGAAGGCCTGTTAGAAGATAGCAGCTGTAGTGGTCACAACTCCAGCTCCAAATGCCCGAGAGGAGGCCCCGCCCGTCGCTCCGCAGAAAGAGTCCTGGACGACGGTGGTCAAGAAGGGAAAGGGGAAGGGGAAGAGCTCAGCTCGTCCCCAGATCTCTAGAGATGCAGGCCCCGTGGTCTCTATGAAATGGAAAAGCGAGAAACCTAAAGCTCAACGCTCGTCGCAACGTCGACGCCAAGTTCGATACCAATATCGACCGGGTCTTTTTCCGCGTATCGTCTACTAGAGTCACAATCCTCCTGTCGGGTTTTTAATCTCCTTCTGAGCCAGATATTTCCAAGATGTCAAAGTCAACGCCATGTTCGGTGGTGACAGGTCACGGCAGGCGGTGGTCTCCTTTTGCGAAGAAGTCATGACTCAAAAGGAGATCGAGGAGCGGGCCTGGAAGGACGATCCCAACTCAGACCCGCTCCGGCACAGGCGGACCGGGGGCGCAAAAAGGCGGTTCCTTCGCCTTCAGAGCGCCTTCGATGCGGGGCTGCTGGAGGGAGTCCCCCGGACTTTTCTCGGCCATCACAGTCTCGCACTCCAGGGGGGCGACTTCAGTGGTCGGAATCGCTCCTCTTTTAGCGCGGGAGGAGGCCCGGTTAGGACCGGGCCGTAGACGCGGAGCGAGATGTTGAATGCCAACGTGATCCCATCTCGCTCCAAGCCGGGCGGCACGAAGGTCATAGGGTGGTTTTTAGTAGGTTTGAGTCCGACATTACCCGTTGTTCTTCCCCGAGAGCAGCGGGATATCCGGGGGGAATTTTCGTCACTTTAAAAAAAAGGGGCTGCACGCCTAACTCAACGCACCAACTGTGAGGCTCGGGTTAGGTTTTCGACTTTAGGGTTCGATTCTATTTGTGTTACTCCTACAGGGATATCTATTCATTCACTAGTATCTTGGAATGTGTTACTTTGTGAACTCGTATTTTTATTAAAATTAATTTATAATAACTTTTGAAATTGAATACACTTTAGTGGCTTGTAACGTTTGAAAAAAAAAGTTCTATGTTCTAGTATCTTGCAACTTATTATTTCGTAAACTCGTATTTTTATTAAAAGTATTTTAACATACTTATACCTACCTAATCAGTGACTTGTATAAATATGTATGGAAAAATTCCAGTGAGCTATATTCTAGTATCTTGTAACTTACTAGTTTGTAAACTCGTATTTGTATTAAAAGTAATTTACAACAACTCAAAAGTAATTTAACTTACTTACTTATACCTACCCAATAAGTGACTTGTAACGTTTGCAATATAATAACTAAAGTTCGATGTTCTAGTATCTTGTAATTTTTCTACTTCGTAACCTCGTATTTTTGATAAACGTAGTTTATCTTTAACATACCTAATGAGTGACTTAAAACGCTTGAAAAAATTCCAATGTTTCAGTCTCTTGTAACTTCTTAGTTTTGTAAACCCGTAACGATTTTTAATTCTACTTAAAAAAAGGGGAGATTTTATTATGTGTGTCTTCTCTATTTTAAAAATTGAAATAGGTTTCTTGCAGTTTCGCTTCGCTAAAATTGTGTTAAATCTAATTTAACTTAAACCTGACTTGTGAATAGGAATGTCAAAGACTATTATTAAACATAACCTTCGAGCACAGTTAACACCATGTCTGCTGTATTATTATTTTAATTATTAATTATGTATTATAATTAATTAATTACTGTATTATCATGTAAGTGTCATGAAATAGAGTCGAAAGTTTGGAAATAAACCACTTAGCGTAGTGGGGATGTCGTAATTCCTATCTACTTTTCTCTAAGGCTTTGCCTCCCTTATTTTGTCTACCATAAGACTTAAAAGAATTTATTGCATTCTACTGGCTGTCCTACAATATTCAGGCTATGTTTAGTGTTCTTAAATTAATATATAAGTACATAAGGTCAACTTACAGCTATGACAGCAAGTATTAATAGTACAGCCGCGCGAGACATCACGCCGTCTCTCCACACTCGTTAGAGGAGACTGGCTATCGCAGTCTGAAGGTAGACCGCATATGTAGGTACTCTGAGGAGGTGTTGAAAACTGACTACTGGGATCTACTCTTTGGTATTAATCGCTTTTGTGTTCTAGTGGTCCGGTTACCTGTGTTGGCGATGAATACATAAAATATCGGGTTCGTTTCACAGATCGGGCAATTTTTTCAATTTAGATTTTTAATAAATACAACATTCCTAGGGATTACATAAGTGCCCATTCAACAAAAGGTTTGCCATATTATCGGAATTAGCATTACTTTAAGCTAATCGTTGTACCTCTGCCTACCTCTTCGGGGATACGGCTGTAAATATACTTTTTCTTTTACTCTTTAGAGCTTAGACCGATTAAAACAGTGGTGCCTTTACATTTTGCTGTGAAGATCGACTTGAGAAGAAGTTAAGAGTTTAAGATAGACGTCTTAATTTTTATGTTGTAATCATAAGTAATTATTAGCAGTTTTATATAGTTTCTTACTATTTACACATATTTGTAAATAAAAAATATTTGAAATTCGAAAATGAAATGAGAAAATGAATGAATGAACCTCTCGTGATCGATCGGACGATCGCGATCGACAGTTTCGGCACTACTGAATTAAAACAATGAACGTTAAGGGGCCACATATGCTAAAATACGTCAGCAGTATAATGTTTTTTTCATACTAAGCAATCATGGATCTTGGTGACAAAAATACAAAAGATTAACATGAATATGCTTTATAAGACTAGTGTTTCCAAAACATTATTCATTTCACTTTACTCAATAGAAAAAAATCAAAAAGTTAACCCTTTTTTGAAAGCAAAACCCAACTGTCTACTTCAATTATGAAAATATCGACACTAGATTTAACACAAACATAGATAAGTACTATACCTAAAAGGAAAGTGTTTCAGTTTTTATACTTTTTTTCAAATTATTTTTATAGTGTCAAAAATAGTGATTTGTTGCTTAAGACGTTTACTTTAGAGCGCACTATTTCATAGTAATCATGGAACGGGGGAGTGCTGTGATTGGCTCTTTTGGCTGACTAAGTATGGGGCCTTAACTAGCTTAAAAATGATGAAAAGATCACCAGTATTTTTATTATTGTGTATTTTTTATTTAAAATGAAATAACTTTTTTGATTCTATCGTTACTGTTAAGTTTTTTTCAATGGCTTTTATGTTACTAGCAAAGTTAGCCTCGCGGTTTTTACGACTTCATCGATTTTTTTTGGGCCAAGTAGAGTGCTTAGCCCAAGACATCATTATTTCAATATAGTGGACTATTCCCTACAACGCCAGCAACAAAGGCTTTCCCCCGGGAGACTGTGACCTAGAGGAGGTCCACACAAGAATACGAGAGTAAATATAAGAGAATATAAAAATATCAATTTATATTGTAACAAATTATTGGTCGTAGGTTCTGGGAAACCTTATAGTAGGTAGATAGGTATAGTAGGTAGGCAGGTGTCTTATCTTTAGAAGGGTCCTTGTCCTGGCGGTAGGTGTCTTAGATTTAAAAAAAAAGGTCCTTGTCCTGTCCTGGGCGGTAGGTGTCTCAGATTTAGAAAGACCCTTGTCCTGGGCGCTGCAACACTGCCGGTGCTATCTGCTTAAGGCGCGGAGTAACCCCCCTACCGCTCCAGTGTGCGTGTGTTCTTTGGTATTACAAGTTAAAGCAGCTAGCCGAGACGAAGGAACCCTAAAAGTCGAAGACAGGAGTCAGGGAGAGGTGCCAAAAGGACATCGACGGGAATAGGAGGATCTACATTTGCAGATCTCTCACAATATTCCCGGCGACGTAGTTTTGGAAACAGCCCCCTGAATGACACAGAAGAAAAGTACATAATATATGTATACATATCATTGTACGCTCTTGCGTAGGAATGTCGCCTGGTCTGCTAGGGAGGAATTAGTTTATACTATTATTGGATAAACATACATTTGAATAAATACATAAATAATTATTCAAATCAATAAATCAATATATATATATACATGTATAAGCACAGTAGCAAATTGAATTTATAGAAGTTTCTTACCTAAGACGGGTTTCTCTTCTTTTTGATTTTTAAACTATTTAATTTGTAAATATATTGGCTAACTGTAGCCTTGCTTAAGCAGTAATTAATCTGCTTTAGTAATTTTGCAAAGGCGTCTTCGCTCGTAAGGTCCCGATAGTATAACAAGTGACGCCGCATGGTTTTTCGGGCTTTTATACTTCGCGCTAATCTTGGAGAGGCGAGGGGTTAGAGGGGACATCGTACGATGCGTTGTTTTTCTGTTTTTCTAGGAACGTTGGTTGTACTTATGGAATGTTCTTTCTAAGTTCCCACAACGTGACAAGACCTAACCTCGACTTGGTGCTGCGTTCCGGTTACTGGGTGGACTTGATCGAGGAGTAGTGGCTCGTCGCTCGTTTTTTTTATGTTATAGGAAGGCAAACAAGCAGACGGATTTCCTGATGGTAAGAAATTCACGCCGCCCTGAGACACCAAAGATGGTAATGGTGCGTTGCCAACCTGAGGTCAGGATGTTAAGCCTCGAGCAAAAGTAAGTTTACCGGCTACCTTACCCTTCGAACCGGAACACGTCATGACGTTATGGCGGCAGAAATAGGTAAGGCGGTGGTACCAATCCGGGCGAGTCGCTGCGAAACTCTACCACCTAGTCAGATGTCACGGTGTTAGTGATGATAAGCCTATGCTCGCCTTTTACGAGCTGCCTGGCAAGAAAGGCAGATGGTCTATTCTGCAAAGGAGCCCGGACCAACACGGGGGGGCTCGTGAAGCGAGTGAGACCTTCGTCACCGAGACCGGCGACGATTGTTTGGTGTAGTGTCTTGAGAGTATGTGTTTTGGTTGGGAGGGAGAGTTGGGGAGGCTTGCGTTTGCCATAGTTATTGGGTCCGGAGGATCCGTTAGGACTTGAGTGCATATAAGTTACGCCATTCTGCTACGGCATACTTTTGAATTATTAGTAAAATATTTTTGCCTCTGTGGTCTCGCGGTCTAGGTGTTGGACTCGATTGCATGAGGTCCCGGGATCGATTCCCGGACCCGAGAAAATTAAGTTTTTCCAAAATAAAAAATGTTGCTCGTTAGTGGATATTTGCCGGGTTGGCGATAGGCTTGTAAACTATCACATTTTGGGACTTAGTGTGTTTGGCTAGTCGTGTGTGCGCTGGTTGTGCTTCTACCTAACCCTCCTGGGATATGGTTGTCAAGATGCTAGCAAAATATTGCGTAGGTAATATCCGTCTGTATATTATCGGTATACTCGTGTCAAAATGCTTACAAGTGATGTCATGAATTTTTCCCCGTGTTGGTCCGGCCTCCTTGGCAGAATAGTCTATGTGTCTTCTTGCCAGACAGCTCGTAAAATGCGAATATAGATTTACCGTTACTAGCAAGGTGACACCTGATTAGGTGGTATTATTTCGCAGCGATTCGCCTGGATTTGTACCACCGCCTTACATATTCCTTCCGCCATAACGTCAGCGCTTGCCGTTGACGTGTTCCGGTTCGTAGGATAAGATAGCCGGTAAAGTTATTTTGCTCGACGTCCAAAATCCCGATCTCAGGTTGGCAACGCACCATTAACATATTTGGTGTCTCTAGGCGGTATGATTTTTTTACCATCGAGAAATCCATCTGCTTGTTTGCCTTCCAATATCACAAAAAACGTAGACAATATCTGTATATCACGGTATATTCGTAATAAAACGCCTACAAGTAATGTCATGAATTTTACACTACAAAAACAATTGATACTTGTAATATTAGTATATAAAATTTATTTTTTAACCAAGAATAGCAAAGAATACACTTAAGTAAGATTTCCATAGCAGTTAACAATTTAAGAGTTGTAATGTCATAAACAATAACCGCCTCCTGTACTACAACAGCTTACATAATCTCGTACCAATAACCTATGATAACGGGATCCCAAACAAACGCAGAAATTTCTGATATTGCTTAATGTAGATTCGAACCGGTTATCTCAATATAGCAAAGTCATACGTATTATACCCTATACAAGCTTGACAAGTAAATGAACTGGTACCTACCCCTAACAATATTTACGGGAAGTCCATGACTTAATAAATGTTTATAAATTTTTAATTGATAATCCTTTCAGTTATTAAATAAAAGTATTAAGTGTAGTATCTTCACGCTCAAATTCCCTTAATAGCCGGGTGAAGTTGTAAAAATCTCGCGGTTAGCACAAATCTTTTTTTTTTATATATAAGAGGAGGCAAACGAGCAAGTGGGTCACCTGATGGAAAGTGATCACCGCCGCATCACCAGGAGTATCACAAATGCGTTGCCGATTAATTAACTTGCCAAATTAACCATTCAAAAAAAAATAACTCAAATCCCTGAAGTGTTAGGTCGAAGACAGCCCTACAATGTGATAGGTTGCTAGCCTATCGGTAATAGGGCACAGGTCAATTCCGGGCAAAGTTATTATTAAAAGAAAATTTAAATTACACGTTTTTTGTCGCACGACGCAGAAATCGAAACCGGGACCTCCAGAAGTCAAGGCCGATGCGCTACGACTGGATAACAGAGGTGATTAAAAATTCTTATATATAACTGTAATGGATCCTTTAGTAGGCACAGATAGAAATATTTTTAAAGTAGCTGACTTCGTTACGCCTAACACCTAATACGTGACACGTTGTACAGGAATAATTAATGTGTTATTTTTAAATAACACCCAGAAAGAAGGCAGGGGTACCAAATTGGGCAAGTCGCTAAACTCGGTAGCTCTACCACCTAGTCAGATGTCACGGTGCTTGTGACGGTAAGCCTATGCTCGCTTTAGTCTTTTACGAGCTGCTTGGCAGTAAGGCAGATGGTCTATTCTGCAAAGGAGCCCGGACCAACACGGGGTAATTGCACTATCTATCTATAATATATAAATATAAATGAAACCCGTTTTCCTTGGTCACGGCATCACGCGTGAATGGCTGGACCGATTTCACTAATTCTTTTTTTGTTGTATTTGTTATTATTAGGAGAAGGTTTTTACGGACAAAAATATTAAGAAAATCTCTCAGAAGTATTGAAAAATATACAATTAATTTTTCATATTTTAAAAAACGCGCGTAACGAATGTCAATGTCATTCACAGCCACAGACTATATTGAAAGAGCATCGTTTCAGAAACCACTTATTAAATTCGAGCAACATTTGTTCGTAACGTAATAATATTTTAATTTTTCCCATACAAACTTAACGGGCGGTACGAAGTTCGCCAGGACAGCTAGTTCTGTATGTTTTTCTTTTGTAAGTTACGCGACTATGACCATTACCGATTTTGATGACTCCTTTTTGAAAATATATAAATTTTATTATGATCCAATCCAATTTTTGAGCTATAGTCAATATCGCATACATTTTTTGACAACAGACAAAAATTTAATTTATTATAGTATGAGAAACTATTAGTACCTAATTTGATAGTGCAATTATTCATGAAGGTATAAATTTTATACTTTAAACAAGAAATGTAGTTAGGTAAATATTATATATGTATGTAGTCGGTTGTTTCCTCGTGACTTCGTCAGCTTATAATATATTTTCATTTTTTTTTTTATGTTCCGGTTCAAAATTCATTTATATTCCGGTAACAGCCCTGGGGCGTTGATTTTTGGAAAAGTTAGCCTATATTCGAACTCGGATCTTTACCTATATCTATATCAGTAGCGCTGTTTTACAACGTAAGCTATTCAACAATAGATGGCACTACTTTATATTACGAGAATTTAACTACAGTTTCGCTAAAACGACGTAGCATAGCCGTTTCAAAAATCAATATCACTCTATATTCAATTAAGATCTGGAACACAAAGTTTGAGTTTGATACAACAGCCTGTAAATTGTCAAGCAAGCCTACTAGCCGCTATTGTAGGTCAGCGCCTGTTAGAAAAAAAAACGCAACACATATTCCTATTCTTTTTAATAAAAATGTCTTTAGATTCTTCCCAGTTGGAAAAGATTTAGGCGTGTATGTTGATTCTCATCTAAATTGATCTTTCTACGGGTCACGGGTAAAGTTATATTAATATTTTTATTTCTTGTTCTAAACTTTGCTCTTAGGACGATTTATTTTTAGGACGATTTGATTTATTTTGTCTATTAGAAGATGCAGTTTTATATTTTTAAGAGAGCACCATTACACAGTATTCTGTTAAATATTGTTCCATACTTGAGGGTTGCCTGGAGTTCTATTTTATGTATTTGTAATTTATCTGTATTTGGCGCACAATAAAGAGTTATTGTATTGTATTGTATAAGATTTTTTAATGGGCTACGAAATTTTTTGCTTTTAAATCAATGTTTTATTGATAAAATTTCTAATTTTCCCTATTCTTGACTATGATAACGTATGTTTCTTAAATATGTCTACTACTATTCTTTTTAAAATAGAGATATTTCTAAACCTGTCTGTCCGTTCCATATTTTTGTTTGCGTAAGTTTGATCGTATTTCATCATACCGTAACTACCTTCTTCTTCTTCTTTGATTACCTATTTCCAACATCATCATCTTAGAAACTAAAGTACAATATTTGCCATAGTTTTTTATTATCACCATAGCCAATAAAAATCTAAAATATTTTACTTGATTACTCTTTACAAAAATGTGTACTGTAAACATGTTCGTCATACAGCTTTTTATTATGCGTATGGTACAGATCAATGATCTTTCGTATGAGGTAAGTCGTTTGTATACACAACAAATATACATGGACCAACGATAGAGCCCTGTGGAATATAATCTTAATAGATATAAATCTCGTGTCACAATGTTTGTCCTTAATGGACTCCTAAACCACTTAACCGATTATAAAAAAATTCACACACCATGTGCAGTTCGATCCATTTTGAGAGATAGGATAGCTTATATCTCAATTTATGGTAAAAAAATTACCATCTATCACTAGTATAATATAATATCCTTTGTAATCTCAGAACCTGATGAGTTTTTTTTTCAATTATCTTAACTTTCTGAATTCTATTGTTTAAATATAAGATCAAGAAGTATTAATCAAGAGTTTTGTTCTTAATTACGTATAAAATGGCTCAGTTTTAGATCACAGTAACCTGGTAAACGCAATAATTATCATTGTTTGTAATGTTACAGTTTGCTTACTTTAAAGTGATTTAGCATATTTTAGCTTATTAAGTTTTTTCTATGTTATAAAATTACTAACCATATATAATATAATGACATTATTTTGTGACATAATTGTTTGTATATCGTAATTATAATTTTGTAATAATGTCGTTAAATGAGAGATCAGTGTTTTAACATAAGATTGACTATCCCGTTTCAAAAATGTTACTAAGACTAGGTAGAACAAAATCGGTCGAAAAGTGTCAGGGTAAGTTGTTACTGCACGATATAAATAAAGATAAGCAAGTATCTCCCTTTTCTTTCATTAGATCAACAAATACACAATTCAAAATCAAAGAACACAAATTTGAGTGTTTTGTTCTGTTTCTCTGGGATTCAATAATCAGATCTAGTCTTGGTGACCATTGGACCACCTACCAAGTACGCTCTTTCTAAATTTATCACTAATGTAGCTAAGAACTGTTTAGGTAAAAAAAACCTAAGCGTCGGTCCGGAAATTTTCTGACTAGGGTTAAAAAAGCTGGCGATTCTTCTTAGATGTGGGGATTTTAGGTCACGTATGCAAATCTACCGGCTACTTTAGCCTCTATCAATCAATCAATCAATCAATTATAATTTTAGCAGGGTATACATTTGAGTCGCCTCTGTGGTCTAGCGGTTCAGTTATTGGATTTGACTGCAAGAGGTTCCGGGTTCGAATCCCGGGTCGGGCAACAAAAAGAAAATTGGGTTTTTTCCAATTTTCCAAAAAAAAAAAATTTGATCGTCATTGGAAATGTGCCCGGTTGGCGATAGGCTTGCCACCTATCACATTGTGGGACTTAGTGTCTTCAGCTAGTCATGGGTGCCCTGGTTGTGCCTCTGCCTACTTCTTCGGGGCGTGAAGATGTTGCCCGACCCGACTTAAAACAATGGCGTCTAATTATTTTTTTTATTCTGCTCTGGGTATTTTTTTTAATACATTGCAAACAAATCGGATTTGCTAATTGTATGTACACAACCGCTGTAGACACCAAATATGTTACTGGTGCGTTGTTAAGCTGAGGTCGCAGTGTTAAATTTATATGAATAAGATTATCTGATACATGCTAGGGATCCACCGCCTTTTGTTGTCATAATGACAATGTTTGGTACTGTCGTGTTGCCAGAGAGTAGGTTAGACTAAAGACTTTCATACTAGCCCAACCTAATACAGTTATAGGTTTACCCTGGTTTCACTACAGCGACCTATGACAGCATATGGTATCTCCAAGCCACACTTTTAACATCACGAGGTCATTTTGCTTGTTTGCCTCCTTATCCTATTAAAAAACATAAAAGTATTTTCACCCCGAAAAGGCCGGCAGAGGCACAACCAGGGCACGACGCCGTAACCTAAGCCTAGTTTTTTTTGATAAATATATTTTATATGTTGCATGGTGTGGCATTTAATACTGTACTGTCTGACACTTGCCAGTCCTACAGAGTGTGATGTGTGGGAACACCCTTAAATGTTTTATATGTTATGTTTTATAAGTAGTGTGATTTGTATTTTTACGTAAGGGAGGTATTTTGTAAATAATGTATATAATCTGTCTTTAGTAAAATATTTGTCACAAATTGGGTTTTTATTTCAAAATCCACTGGTTATTGGCTGTAATTAGGTATTTCGAAATCGTATTTTTTTTTATTTTTTAGCACTTGCCCTGTGCGTGGGATAAATTTCTATAAATTTTTAAAGAAAGAAAAAATTTTTCGCCCCAGACAGGATTTGAACCTGTAAACTTTCGTCTCAAGCCGACGAATGCTCTAACCAATTGAGCTACTGAGGATTCAAGTCCCGTGGCGAAATTTTTAATTCCTTTCTAACCCGTTAACGCGGGTAGTTATGTCCTATAGATACACAATTCTGAGTACCCATCAAATGAGTTCATCATTACAGATGAAATTCACATTTTTAGAATGGCCATAGCTTTCGTTTCTTGGATCGTATTTTTTTTTATTATTTTTTAGCGTGCGTGGGATAAATTTCTAATAATTTTCAAAATTCAAGTCCCACCACGGGACTTGAATCCTCAGTAGCTCAATTGGTTAGAGCATTTGTCGGCTTGAGACGAAAGGAATGTATAGATATTTCGAAATCATCACTATTAAACTGCGCAAGAGATATAATACTCTTTCGGGAAGCTCTAAAGTAATCAGGATATAAGTATGTAAAAGTTGCCTATCGACACCATACATGTTACTGGTGCGTCGCTGTCTTGTTGTCTTGTACCACCGCCTTATCTATTCCTACCATAACGCCATGACGTAATCCGGTATGGAGGGTAAGGTAGCCGGTAAACTTACTTTTGCTCGAGGCCTACCATCCCGGCTCAGGTTGGCAACGCACCATAAACACCTTTGGTGTCTCTAGGTGGCGTGAATTTCTTACCATCAGGATATCCGTCTGCTTGGTTGCCTTTCAATGTCATATTACTAAAAATGACTTAAGGCATTTGATCTTTATCTAGGCAAATAGCACATAACACAGTCTTGTTGGTGTACTTATGACCTTTGTACAGGTAGGTACTTACGCAGATGATCTACTATTACAGGGACCTGGACCGACTCGGGATTCTTCTTGCTGGTTGCCGTCTATGTATATAAAAAACCGTCCAACTGAATATGTAGGAATAAAACATATTTATATTTAAAATGTAAAATGTTTATATTTGTGTTTCATGGATGTCATCGTTTATGGTTTTTCAAATGGGTAATACGGATGGTTGAGCCATTTGAGTGCGTTTATGGTCCTGTACCGTCTGTCGTAGCCACGGAGGAGGTTCTTCTCTTCTTCGGTGAGGCTGAAGTCGAATACGTCGATGTTTTGCTCAATCCGACTCTTGGTTAATGACTTTGGTAGTGGTACTACTCCTAATTCCACCTGAAAATTTAAATTAAAATGTTGACTAAACAGATATACAATGGAAATATGGATGAAGGTACTTGTGGAGACCTATGCTGATATTCCACGATTAAATCGTTTGGATTCTATCCGAGGGTGGTGACAATAGTCACCGAAATTGTCGTGTTTGTATTAAAAGAGTAATGAATGTAGTGGAATCTAGGAAGACCTCCAAGGATCGTGACATTTGGCACCTGATATCCTCTCCCTATCACGCAAAAATAATTGGTTGGACTTAGAAAGGCGTGAGGATATGTAAACAGTTGGTTCTTTTATTTAGCCGTAATCATAGACGTCAAAGGTAATTGTCGGGAAAAATTATTAGTTTATTCCTGTCGCTATCCTCATCGTAAGATTTGGTGTACCTAGTCAGTAAAACTTAGAAGAATCAACATCCTGGTCTGTTTTGTAATGTAGGTACCATTAACGAAATTGGTGTCTACGTTAGCGTGTATTTCATACCATTAGGAAATGGGTGTGTTTGCTTAATAATGTTTTAAATATTTATATTTTCTCATTTTTTGTATCTACTTGAAGGCCATCGACAAGGTAATGTAAAGGAGAACCAAAGTTACTACCAGGGCACCCACGACTTGACAAACCTAACGCCAACCGGCCAATTGTCCAATCCTAAGCAACGTTGTTTTTTCTTAGACAATTAAGAAAACATTTTCTTATGGTTTCTGGCCCGGGGATCGAACCTAAGGTTCTGGAATGAAATTATTCAGAATGTGGGTATACTAATCTTATTCAGCTTGTCTACCACATTTAATCACATAGTAAAAGTGCCAAAAATTAGGGAGCTTAAGCACAGTATACCCTCCATGTTACATTAGCAACAAGAGTACAGTAGTACAACCTACAAGAGAGGCACAACCAGAGCACCTACGACTAGGAAAAAACAAATTTTCTTTTTGTTGCCCGACCCGGGATTCGAACCCGGGACCTCATGTAGTCAAGTCCGGCACCTGAACCTCTAGACCACAGAGGCGATTGAGGAAGTACATCTTACCAAATATCTCAGTACAACTTGCGGCACGGTCTTGTTATATTTCTTGGCTAAGTCCACCAGGGCAGGATCGTCGACACGCGGCGGGGGCGCGTCGGGCTTGGCTTTGGACGGGAATATGGAGCCGAAGGGCGTATACCCCGTCACCACTATATCCTGGGATTTGCAGTATGACAGCAGCTCTGGTTGTTGAAGATTTAGGTTCAACTAGAAAATAGAAATATAAACGTTTGAAATAATCAAAGGAAATCGCTTTTTCCGTCTAGCAGGAAAAAATTGCAACTTAATCAGCTCGCAGCGTAAAACGAAGACGACATATTTTTATGAAAGTATCAAGCTAAAAATCAATAGTAGGTATCTATATGTTGTACAAGCCCATAGCATTAAAAAGAAATCTCCAGATTGCAAGTGTTCCTCAGTTATGGCTTTGCTTTTTACCATGGACAGTGCCTTTAATTGATTTACAATTAAAAAGAAACATTGTTCCTGTTTTAAATAAATAATAAGTACCTATGTCTATCATAACATTAATTCGTAAAGCAAAAACTTTGGACCCCTTTTTACGCAAATTACGTGAGCGGAGAAGTATGAAATTTGTCAACAACTATGCTTATACAGTGCTTTAAGTCAAAAAATAAAATATTACTTAATACTTGTATACATTTGCCAGTACGCAATATATTTATAGCGATAAAATATCACAGATGGCGCACAAACTATACCTATTTATAAAGTTTGGAAACAAAGTAGTTGGTCTTTATAAATGAAGATGGATTATATAATATATGTTTATTTGAATTTTTATATTTATATATTTATTTAGATGTTATATATCCTATATTTTTTTAAGTGCTTCATAGTCAACAAATCGTGTATCGTAGTATCTACACTTGTCTACGTTTATGTTTCTGTTTTTAACTTTTACGGATCAGCTGGTAGAAATCTCTGTTGCTGGAGATAAACTCCAGTGTAAATAAAAATAAATCCCCATTTCGCGGGGTCATGGCATCATGTTCGAACTGGTGGACCAATTTCATTTTTTCCTTTTTACTTGTGTTATTTATGGCCATCGTGTTTACAAAATCGTATCTACCGATTCGAGGAGACGTTAGCTGTGAACTTGTTGTTTTATGGATGCGATGGTGGTTAGTTTCTAATGGTTAGTAAGTAATCATACCTCGACTTGCAGTACACTTGGTTTCTCAAGTCCATTTTTCAGGATTCTGTCGATCATAGCCTGGTTGAAGTTGGACAGGCCTATAGACTTGGTAAGGCCGAGTTGCTTCGCATCTATCATGCCTCGCCAAGTATCCAGGTAGTCTGAGTCGTCGAATGTACCGTTAGCCTGGAATATGTCGAAAATAAAATATCTAGGAAATAAGCGGTTTATCTTAAAATTCTGTTAAATAAAGCGTGACATGTCAGAGTATACACAATTTTTTTTTTGTAAAACGGCAATTCATGAAAACATTTTATATTTTCTTAAATAACAGAAAAGAAGAATTCAGAATTTTGTAAAATTACAAATGGCAAATTACAAATTGTAAGATTAAAAACTGTTTTTGTAAATTTGTAATCCTTTTTGTACAAGTCTATCAATTTTTTGAGAAAATTATAACAAAGACCTAATTGCTGCACACAGATTTTAAAACTGAAATTCGCTAATTCAATTAGGTACAACCTAAGTACCTTTATCTTACAATTTTAGTACTTTATAATTGCTGTGATTTGTCTAATACAAGTCTAACGACTGATTTGTAATTTTTCTAATGGCTCGTCTTGCAAAACAATTGTAATTCGACAAGCTAACAATGAGTGAAATTACTGATAAGTGTTTGGTAATAGCAAAATTTATCAACCACAATTGGAGTAAAATTGCAAGATATGTGAATTAGTTTTACAATGAATTGCCATTCCTTTATTATAGTTTTTTTTTGTAAATTTACAAAAATAGTTAAATTACAAAATACAATTTTACAACTACTTCATTTTTATATCTACGTAAAAACTTTGTATTGCAATTGATTTTTTTCCAAGTGAACAACATAAAAATATTCCACCATAGAGGCCGCTTTGCGAGCCAGCCAAGGCAAGGCAAGCGCTTTGTTTGTGTGTGTGTGATACTTACGTAATGTCCACAAGGCCAGTGAATGAGGTAGAGGTCAACATAGTCCAGCTGCAGCTGCTTCAGCGACGCCCGCAGCGCCGGTATTACGGAGGACTGGGAATGATGGTCATTCCATAACTGGAATTAAGTAGGTATATTTGGAATCATTCTTAGTTCTTCTTAATTAAGAGTCTTAAAGTTAGACGCGTCTCTGTACGCGCGTATATGTACCTATCTCTCTGTGGCATATAGCTCCTAAGCGAATAGATGGATTTTGACGTGATTTTTTGTTTGAAAGCTGTCGTGATCAAAACGATTCTTAGATATAATAATTTAGGGAAAAGTTGGTGGGATTAGTCAATCTTTTTAACGTTAGATTATGTTTCAAAAGACAGACAGTTTTTCTAATGGTAAAGAATTTTTGCCCAAAGATAACAATGAAGTTAATGATAAATAGCCACTAGAAGCTTTGCTTAAAACTAGCTATGTTTTAATGGTAATTATGTTGCACACTCACTAAAGTAATATTAAGTTATCGCTATATTTTTTCAACGATATATTAGAAATAGACAGAACAAGTTTAGTGTTGTTTAAACTAATGTTTATACACGACTTTTCTGCAAAGTAATCTGCTCCTCGTAAAACGTTGGTTAAAAGCGTCACGAGTTGGCATGTGCAGACTAAGAAAGTTGATAGAAGAATGCGTTACTTTGCGGAAATCCATACTTAAATCCTTCCAAATTAAATAATTTTATTTGGATTTAAATGTGCAGACTAATCTGACATGCCTAAAATATTCCACCTCTTTTCTTTTTGTTTCATTGAAAAAATATAGTTACATAACTTCAGTTTGTGCCCAGCAGATCTACCACCACTAATGGTGTTCCAGGCATAAATAAAGCTTTGAGTGTATCCGGTTTATTCTTTTTTACGGGTTAGAACGTTACCTTAGTAGTAATGAAGAGTTGTTCTCTCGGCACCGGTGACTTCTTGAAAGCTCGACCGACTTGGTCTTCTATCTTGTAGATCCACGCAGTATCTATGTGTCTATAACCAGCTTCTATTGCCCAGAGTACAGCTTTCTCCACTTCGTCAGATTTGGGCTCCACGCGGCCATGTAACACGAATATTCATATTATTTTTATTGTGAAAACCTTCACACTTCAAGTATTTAAATGGAAGAAAAGCAATTAAAATCAAAGTCATATTTTCTAAAGGTCAGATTGCAAGTGCCTGGATTAAATATTTTACTTCTGTACAGTCTGAGTTAAAGTATGTTCCAAACGCCAAGCGAAAAACGATCATTGACCTTTAAGTGCAAAACAGGGCTAATCAACATTTTCTGAATCGCTTACAAAAATATTTTCAAATTTTTAAGAGATTCATAAAATTAAAGGTAGTGTAATTATGAAAGTTTCTATACAGTATGTTCTTCTGTATTCTATACAATATGACGTACATAAACGAAAAAAATATTCATTCATTCATAACGAAAACTCCATAATTATTTTATTAATATATATATATATAACTCCGTAATTTGTAAACATGAAATTAGACGAATAGGTAGTTTAGAGACTAAACATGTCAGCTAATAATACTTTTATTTTGTTACAAAAATATCAGCTAACGATAAAAAAAATGAGTCCCCTACTGGCTAGTCTGTATTACAACTCATATCGTGATAAAAACAGATTAATCATCTCTGAATGAACTCGACGACATTTGGGGTGAGTGTCACCTTTTACCGATTGCATAAATTATAATATCTAACAGTAGATATATTAGTAATATTTGTATGAAAAACTACGTTTTTGGTTTCGTTTGACATTTACGTAATGATTAGGGTCAATGATTGGTTTTTGCTTTACGTTTGGAACAGACTATAGTTTCTAACACTGGGTGAAATCACCTTATTTCAGTCCCCGTGTTGGTCCGGGCTCCTTTGTAGAATAGACCATCTGCTTCCTTGCCAGGCAGCTCGTAAAAGGCGAGCTGCGGCTTACCATCACTAACACCGTGACATCCGACTAGGTGGTAGAGTTTGGTAGCGACTCGCCCGGATTGGTACCACCGCCTAACCTATTCCTGCCGCCATAACGTCATGACATGTTCCGGTTTGGAGGGTAAGGTAGGCGGTAAACTTAATTTTGCTCGAGGCCTACCATCCCGATCTCAAGTTGGCAACGCATCATTAGCACCTTTGGTGTCTCTAGGTGGCGTGAATTTCTTACCAATAGGAAATCCGTCTGCTTGTTTGCCTTCCTATAACATAAAAAAAATGAACAGTATGGAAAATTCCTACAAACTTCCAAAACGAATCTTCTACAGAAATGTGCACATTGACGAGGCGTCGTTGCGTGTTTGTGTTAGTTTGCCGTTTCGGACATTCGTAAGTAGTTTCAATACTGTTCCTATTCGTAAAAGACTATAGGCCTTTTAACAAATCCTTTTTTTTGGTTGGCCATATAACAAATCACAAAATTAAATTTTCAGATGTTGGTTTTGATTCCATGAGGTCTCTGGTGCGATTTCGCAGTCGGAGAAGTCGAAAACGTGTTTTTAAATTTAATGAAAACAACGTTGCCTGGGATTTGGTAAGAGTCCGGATGGCAATAATTTTGCTACCTATCATTAAATTATCATTAAATCTAATCGGTTTGACTAACTCTCTGGGAATACTGGGATAAAGATACTTTAAATTTACCGCTGGTACTTGCAAGTGCATCTAAGTCTTAATTTGTTTTTATAAAAGCAGATATTTTTATAGAGACAAATTGGTAGATACCTGTGTGTTGTTTCCCAGCCACGTACCCAGAGCAATAGCAGGCATTTCCCTGCCATCATTTAGCTTCAACTTTGGCACTTCTACTGCAGCATCCTGCAAATTATTAATTGTAAAAAAAATTACAAAACAAATATAATGTTTAATCTAAACATTGCATAATAATACATAGCATACTTAACATATACACATACGATCGTGAATCTAGTCTTCAAAAAAGGTGTCAGCCTCCTGAAAATCAGTCAAGTGCGAAGTATAAGTTCGCTCATGATCTATTATCACAAAGATGTTTACAGATTATTAATCGCCCTGTGGGGCTATTCAGAACCTTTTCAGTGATGATCACTGGGTAAAGTGAACATCAAAAAAGCTGTCAAATGACCTGTTTAGTATTTGCCATCTCTAGTGTATTTCTGTTGGTCACAGGAGATAGCAAATACAAAATGCGTCATTTGACAGCTACTTGATGCACACTTCATCCAGTGGTCATCACTACAAACCCCTTGGTAACCCATATCAAGACACAGTACTGTTTACCTGCATTTATAAAGAAAATGAGATTGTTAGATCATTCAATTTGTCAATTTGTCTAAGTACATCTTACTTAGGTACGTAAAGACCTCATATGATAGAAAAATGTTTAGCAATTTAGTAAAATATTTTTTTAATAAACGTAATTTGAAGTTAAGTTTTTAAATGTTTAATGTTCTACATATATTACGGTACTAATACATAAGTATATGTATTAGTACCGCCTAGTTGGTCTAGGGGCTACACGCCTAACTCCACCTACCAACTGCGAGGCTCGGATTAGGTTGTTAGGTATTACGGATTAGGTAATTGTGTTACTCCTCCAGGGATATTTATTCATTCACTAGAATCTTGTAATTTGTTATTTTGTAAACTACCTAATTAGGTAGTGCTTTGTAATAATTGAAAAAAAAAACAAAGTTCTATGTTCTAGTTTATAGTACTATGTTCTTTCTACCTTGTAATGCATAGTTTTGTGAGCTCGTATTTTTATTAAACGTAGTTTATAACAACTCAAAAGGAATTTAACATATCTACTTATACTTAACTAGTAAGTGGCTAGTAACGTTTGAAAAAGAAACAAAGTTGTATATTTTAGTATCTGGTAACTTATTAGTTGGAAAACTCGTGATTTTATTAAAAGTATTTTGACATACTTATACCTACCTAATAAGTGACTTGTAACGTTTAAAAATAATGAAAGTTCCATGTTCTAGTATCTTGTTATTTGTTATCTTGTACGTAATGTAAGGTAATTTAATTTTAAACATTTTTAAACATTAATAACTTGTAACGTTTGAAAAAAATCCAATGTTCTAGTCTCTTTGAACCTATTAGTTTATTATAAACCCGTATCCATTTCTTGATTTACTTATTTAGATGGAGGTGGTTATATGTTCCTTTTTTATATTTTAGAAATTGAAGTCGGTTTCGAGCAGTTTCGCTGCGCGAAAATTACGGTAAATCTAATTGAATATATACCTAACTTGTGATTAGTTATGTTAAAGACTATTCTTAAACGTAATATTCGAGCATAGTTAGCACCATGTTTAAGCAAGTTAGTGTCATGAAATAGAGCTGAAAGTTGTGGAAATAAACCACTTAGCGTTCTCGGGATGTCGTAATTCTTTTCTACTTTTCTTTAAGGCTTTGGCTCCCTCATTCTGTCTACCACAAGACTAAAAAGAATTTATCGCATTCTACTGGCTGTTCTATAAAATTCATACTCTGTTTAGTTTTTTTTTTTAAATGTATATAAGTACACAAGGTCAACTTACAGCAATGACAGCAAGTATTAAGAGTACAGCCGCGCGAGACATCACGCCGTCTCTCCACACTCGTTAGAGGAGACTGGCTATCGCAATCTGAAGGTAGACCGCTTATGTGGGTACTCTGAGGAGGTGTTGAAAAAGCAACACTGGGATCTACTCTATAGTATCAATCGCTTTTATGTTCTAGTGGTCCGGTTACCTGTGTTGGGCGAAGATTATATGAAGTATCGCGTTCATTTTCCAGGTCGGAAAATACGTATTTTTTCTATTTTTAATAAAAACAACGTTCCTAGGGATTAAATTAGTGCCCGTTTGCCACATTGTCGGACTAAGTCATACCTTCGGATTATCGTAGTATCTCTGTCTACTTCGAGGATACGGGTGTGAATATACTTTTTTCTTTTACTCTTTAGAGTTCAGATTAATAAATAAATATCCCTGAAAAAGTCAAACAAATTGAATCTTACCCCAAAGTAAGCAAAACATATTATGCTTGTTATGGGTGTTAGTCAACGATTCTCATACACTGAAATACTTAAATAGATACCAGAACAAATTTAATAAACACCCAGGCCCGGAAATGCAGACATCTAAATGTTTATCACACAAATGCCTGCCCCCGTCGGGAATCGAGCCCGAACGGTCGTTCGATGTAATTAGGCGTGTACGCTAGCCACTCGACCAACGAGGCGGTCAAAATGATAAAAAATAACGTTACCTAGCTTGATAGCGAAGAAAGGTTAACCAGTTTTTTTGTTATTGCGTAATTACTCTTTTTATTTAAAATGAAATAACATTAGATTCGATAGTAACTATTCATTTTTTTTATAGTGCATACAAGTTTTTTTTTGTATAGCTAATATGTTGTAACCTCGCGGTTTTAACAGATTTACCGGACTATTTTTGGCCGAGCAGACTGCTCAGCCTGAGACATCATTATTTAGATGGATTGGACTGTTCCCTACAACGCCAGCAACAGGGCCTGTCTCTCAGAAGACCGAACCTCGACTTGGTGCTGTTATTTACTGGGTGGATTTGATGGAAGAGTAGTGGCTCGTCGCTCAGTGTTAGGCGCCGTGAGCAAGGGAGATCTTCGACGCCGAGACCGGCGGTGTAGTGTAGCGTCTTAAGGGTTTGTATTTTGGTTGAGAGGAGATTTGCGTTTGCCGCAGTTATTGAGTCCGGAGGATCCGATAACACTTGAGTGCATATAAGTTATGCCATTCTCCTACTGCAATAAATTTTTTAATGATATTGGAAGGCAAACAAGCAGACGGATTTCTTGATGGTAAGAAATTTGAGCCGCCTAGAGACAACAATGGTGGTAATGGTGCGTTGCCAACCTTAGGCAGGGATGTTAGGCCTCGAGCAACAGTAAGTTTATCCGCTACCTTCTCCTAACCGGAGCGCTGACATTATGGCGGAAGAAGTAGGTAAGGCGTTGGTACCAATCCGGTCGAGCCGCTGCGAGACTCTACCATCTAGTCAGACGTCAGGGTGTTAGTGACGGTATGCCTGTGCTCGCATTTAACGAGCGGCCTGGCACAGGAAGGCAGATGGTCTGCAAAAGAGCTCGGACCAACATGAGGAAAATTGAATTGTTAGTAATTTACGTAGGCAATATCCGTCAGTATATCAGCGGTAAACTCGTCGTCAAACGCATAAAAGACTTAGTGACATGAATTTCATACCCCAAAAATATTTGACATTTTTCCCCGCGTTGGTCTGGGCTCCTTGGCAGAATAGTCCATCTGCGTTTCTGCCAGGCACACATACATTTGAATAAGTTTTCCTAAAACCAGTTAACAGTTAAAGAGTTGTAATGAAAAAAACAATAACCGCCTCCTGTACTACAACAGCTTACATAATCTCGTACCAATAACCTATGATAACGGGATCCCAAACAAACGCAAAAATTTTTGATATTGCTTAATGTAGATTCGAACCGGTTATCTCAATATAGCAAAGTCATACATATAGCCTATACAAACTTCACAATTATATAAGCTGGTACCCTTAAAAATATCTACGGGAAGTCCATGACTAAAATAAATGTTTACAAGTCTTAAGTTTATAAGTTGGTAAAGATCAATTCATTGAGTTATTAAATAAAAGTCTTAAGTATAGAATCTCCACGCCCATATCCTCGAAGTGGTGGGCAGAAGCACAACCAGAGCACCCACGGCTAGACGAAGACACTAACTCCCACAATGTGATAGGTGGCAAGCTTTTAACCAACCAGGCACATATTCAATCCCGGGCAACGCTGTTTTAAGTAAAACGTGGGGTTGTTAAAAGTTTGACATGTCTGTGTGTGTCTATCTGGGGCATCGTAGCTCTTGCGCGGATGGATGGATTTTGATGCGTTTTTTTTGTTTGAAATTTGTTGTGATCAGGATGGTTCTCAGCTATAGTTTATGGACATCTGTACAGGTATTCAGGGTCATCATGGCATCTACATCATCTATCATTATCATCTGCAGGTGATAGTTTACGGTAGACAGGGTTAAATTAAATTATATTTTTAAAATGTTTAGTAATAAAAATTAGACTAGTTATAAATAACAGTTAAAGTATGAAATATTTTTTTTTATAAATATTAAAATATTTGCACATCAACATATGGTAGAACATGTTGTAAATATTTTTGTAACATCTCATTAACACACATATTCCGCAAAATAATAAAAAATAATTCTTTCTACAGCTTCGGAATGGATATTACACGCACTATAGGTATTTAATTCACATTTAAGCATATGTAAGATAAAACAGAACTAAAACTAACGAGTGCTGGTACAATGGAGCCAGTCTGATGATGGAGCTCGACGATAGGAGACGTAACCCTGGAATGAAGCTGCTGATAAACCCATCGAGTTTTAATTCAATTGATTCGCCTTCGCTTTGATTAGATAGATATTTGCAAATTTTCAGATGATAGGCAACAAAAATCTACTCTTTAAAAATTTGATTACTCTTTAAAGATTGTTTACGGTGAACATGTTCGTCATACTTACCTGTCTGCCTTTTCATTATGCATAAGGTAGTAGTAACCAATGATCTTTCGTATAAGGTAAGTCGTTTATATATACAACAAATATATCTGGACCAACAATAGAGCCCTGTAGAATACCCGTTGTAATCTCAGCACCTGATGAAGTTTTTCCATTTATCTTAATTCTCTGAATATATAATTCTATTATTAAAACATTTTCAGTTTCCTATTACAACATTTCTATTGAACTTCTCAAAATCTTGATATTTTCATGTCCTTCCACATATTTTAACACATGATCTGTTCTATCACTGTTTAATTCAAAATGGTTATTAAAGTATGAGACTTACATATTTTAGCACTATTAATATTAAATGTGGCCTTGATTCTATAAATGGATTTTGATAATATCTTTCAAATACATGGACTTTGTAAAATAAAAATAGAAATGAATAAAATAATTTCCATCTTTTTGAAATGTTTTTAACGAAGTCTTTGAACGCAATGTTATTTCCCAAATTTATATACTTTTATACTTTACTTATACTTAGTGTATAAGTAAGTCAAATGAATAACCTGCCTGTAATACATGGGTGCCTTGTTACCGTAAAATGCTCAATACCTGGCACCAGGTTTTAAAAGTAATATTTTAACCGCAGCAAAACCGCAAAAACCCCGACATCGATTTTTATGTAATATAATCGATTTATAATTATGCCGTGTAAATACAAAAAAACATAGTGGATAGATGGATGGATCCCGTAAGCAGCAAGACTGGATGTCTTGGTGGAAGTTCTTAAGATAACATGGTCTGAATTACACACAGAGAGATTCCGCACTACGTTCGATATGAATCCGATCCGAACCCGTGAAAATAAGGTCAGTAGCAGCCGTAGATTTACCATTTATACGTTGGTGTTTGTTGCTGTTGTATTCTGGTAAAGGGTAAACTGTAAATAAAACTAAATCTATACTTGAACATTTTGCAATAGCAATTATTGCTGAGTATTGTATGCAGGATACAGAACCCAAAACGGCCGGGATGTTAGGCCTCGAGCAAAACTAAAACGTTGTTATATTCTCTTCTTCTACCAAAGGTAAGTTTACAGGCTCTCTTTCCTTCGAACCGGAAATCTTCAACGGCAAGCACTGATATAAGGCAAATAACAAAAGAAAAAAAACTCATATTACCACTTCATGGCACCCATTTTCAATCGATGGAAGCCATAAAAGAGTATTTGCGGTGAGAACCAAACTCAATTCCAGAACCAGCGTTTAACAAAACGACGGGTTACACTAAGGAACTGGCGGCAGAAATGAAAACTTGAATATTAACATTGTTCATTTTTGATATTTTGGAATTGTTAAGGAATAATTTTTGCAACAAACTGCTTTAATTGTCTGTATGAAAGTAGTATCATTTATGTGGTCGAAAACAATGTTCATTTGTTGCGCTATCGTACACAAACATGACAACACGAACATTCCCGCAATCGCCCTGCGCCGTCTAAACGAAACAGCAGGCGCATGCATACATTTTCGTCGCGCTATAGAAAGAGAGGGGTTCCTTCCTCTCCTACGCCGCGCCAGCTATTTACTCTCCATCCGTCTTACAAATTTTCGATCAGGTCACGTGTCCTGACGCGAGTTTAGAAGTTTTTACCCATTCCAAAACAAGTGCGCAACGCCACTTAGAAGTTTTCACTTCAAAATGTTTTGATTATTGGATTATTTGTAGGCGTAAGAGAAGAGAGTTGGCGTTTTTGAAGAAGTTTACTTTAAAAGTGATAAAACTGATAAAAATAAACTTTGACGAATAGCGAACAGTTTGTGTGTTCGGTAGGTAGTGATCTTTTCCCGGATAAAAAAAGTTTCGCTCACGTTGTTTGTCCACGATGGATACCTATACCTAATAATTGATTGACATAGTATCGTCACGGTTATAGGTATTATGTATTGTTAACTTTTTTGTTTGAAACCTTCCACTTTAATCACTTTATCTATTAAAAAAACCGCATCAAAACCTGTTGCGTAGTTTTAAAGATTTAAGCATACAAAGGGACATAGGGACAGAGGACGCCAATTTTTATTTTTTTCTATGTAGTGATGATGCATGTCATCTCATACAAATTCCCGACCTATGTGGCAGGTTCATAGATTTGTTTGGATTAGTTTCGTTAGTAATTTTTTCGAAACGGAAGTTTCTGTATTACTAAGATTCTGAAGCTTTATGTATCGTTCACGATTCTTTTAAAAATAGCTCGTTTTAAGTTTAGTCCTGACTAGGATTTCTTAAAAATTTAGATTTAATTTCAATTGAGAACAATGAACCCGTTAGGTTTTTTATATTTTAATAGCTTTTTGGGATCATGTTTGTCATGAATCTTGTATTTTAGTTGACATAGGAATCCTCAAAAATGGTAGACCAAACCACAACTTCGATATCTGAACGGAGGTTGTAGCAGAAACACCACAAATAGAGAAATTCTGCTAAGCACCAACTAATTTTAGTTTAAGAACATTACATTTTTATGCAATAAATAAAAAGTAAAGTATATTCACGCCCATAATTACGAAGAGGTAGGCAGAGACACAACCAGGGCACCCACGACTAGCCGAAAACACTAAGTCCCAAAGTGTGATAGGTGGTTAGCCTATCGCCAACCGAGTACATATCATTTTTGTTTATTAAAAAAATTTGAAATACCAAATTTTCTTTTTGTTATGCGACCCGGGAATCGAACCCGGACCTCATACAGTCAAGTCCAACACCTGGACCACTAGACCAAAAAGGGTAGACCAAATAGATGTAAAATTTTAGACAAATCATATTAGTCGGCGCATGTCAAATCATGACGTTTGTCATGACGTTAAACTTATATCACTAAAAGTGTTCTGTCTCTTTTTACTACTTTCGTTAAAAGAAGATAGAAATTACCTAAAGTTAGTCTCGCCTGCTTGTTTGCCTTCCATGAAAATAAAAAAATATTGTATCAAAAACAATTTTTATTAACAAAATTTGATTTTAATGGAGTTACACCAAAGACCCGAAGAAACATGGAAAGTTGTAAAAAATTGAAAATCAATATCACAGTTGGATAGTTTACACATCAATCAAACAATCAGCATGTGTGAACTTGTCCCAGAACATCCTGGTCTCGTCTACATAGGGATGGGCCTTAACGAACTTCTCAACCTTGTCTTTGGTCTCTGGGGTCATGGTAGGGGTTCTTGATTTGACCCAAGCCACTTCTGAAAAAAGAAATACGTAATATGAGTTTGTTTATTTGGTAAAATATGACACCGTTCTCCTGACTGTTGGAGACAATAGTGACCTGTAGATACCGTAGATGTTACAGGTGCGTCGCTGTCCTTTGGCCGGGGTTTTTAGGCCTGATGAGTACCAAAGGCGACCTGTTACTCTATCCTCTGGATCGGAGAGTTAACATAATGGCGGCAGGAGTAGGTAAGGCGCTAGAGCTCTATCTGATTAACTATAAACGACATATTAAAATATTGACCATGCCTACGTCCTACCGCCATGTTTATTGACGGAAAATATTGACTAACATTCAATGTTATCATTGGTTAGCCTGGGTGCATGTGTACTACCACACCATAACCTCAAGGCCCAAACACCATGAACGATGCAGAAATTGGTAGAATTGTCTAATGCACAAGAGATTAAAAGCAATCAAAATTCCAGAAAAAAATCGAAATATAAATTGTGTCGAATCTAAATATATCTTAATATATCAGCTGTATGTCCTCGACTCATTACATAATTATGAAGACTACCTTGATGGTGGAGAGTCACCTCTCCGTACATGCCTAAAGTCACCGACCAACCGCAAGGCTCAGATGCGATTCACGACGGGCGCAGACATTTATATATTTGTTTTTCCGGGCCTGGGTGTTTATTAAATGTATTCTGGTATCTGTTCAAGTATTTCCGTTTATTAGAAACTTTGCTTAACACCCATAATATAAGCTTATTATATGCTTACTTTGGGGTTAAATTCGAATTGACCAAAGAGACGTTTTATGCGAGTTTATCATCTAGATGTCGCTGATGTCTGTGCGTTTATTTATGAACTAGCACAGACAATATATGTACATTAATCTCTGATACCAGCTATTTGTCGCCGACCTATACGTCCCAGCACATCAGCGTCAGTCCGACTAGGAGTCGAAGTAGTCTCTGACCGAAAACAGGCTGGAGATCATCATCGTTTATTATGGGTGATATTGTCAATTACACAATAATACATTACTTACCTTTAGGAGTCTTGGTAGCGTCGTCCACGTAGCAGTAGTAGAAAATGGAATAATTGTCGTAGTCGGTGTCTAAGACTAGGACGTTAACGTTTTCACCGACTGAAAGAAAGTAAAAACAAATTGACAGTTTGTATTACTAATTTGGTAGGGTTATTTCGATTTCTTTCGAACCGCTACATATAATTCAACTTCATCGCTATCTCCATGTTAAAAATTATGTCATGGTAAAACTACTTTGCTAGTTGAAAAAAGAACAAACAAACATACAAACACATTTTTGCATGAATAGATAAGCTTCAGGTTCGTAATGCCCCATTACAATCTTTGGTGTCTATTAGTGACATATATTTCTTATTATCAAGAAAAGTCTCCTTGTAGTCTTGTTTTTTGTACGGTCTAGTTTTAGCCGTGAAAGCAGGCAGCCAGACACGCATTTATAATACTAAATATGGATAAATAATATGGATGTTAGTTTATTAATACTAGTGGGTTTGGCGAGATAAAGAGAAAATATATAGAAAACTAGCTGGCCCAGCCACGCGTTGCTGTGGCTCAGTAATTATAGGTTAAATTATAGATGTCAAACAACATTGAAGAATTTTATCGATGAACTAACGTACACCGCCATCTATGAGAACTTCATAAAACTAACCAGGAAAGAAACAATTAATTAATACATTTTATTCGTTTACATTCACGACATAAGTTAATAATTGAGATGATAACTATCCTATCTTTTAAGTTAGACCAAAATACGGGTACATGTGAAATTTGATTGAAATCGGTTCAGTAGTCGGTAAATCGGTTTGGAGTTTATCGGTAACATACATCGTGACATAAGATTTTTATATATATAAGATTTATCCAAAAATATTGAATTCCATGTAAGTACGCATTGGTCAGTTTTGATGGCATTTTGTACAATTTTGTCCAGTGAAAGTGCACTTTCACAAATGAAATGACCTTGAAGAAATTAGTATACACTGCATCTCCTCGTTCCCGAAAATTCCATTAAATGAGTTTGAGTAACGATGTTACTGCTTTACTCAAGATCCTGGTATAACTTACTTTGAAGACTAATGACTAATTTTGAATAATTTAAACCCTATTTAGTTAATTCTAATAACTTTATGCAAATTTCAACTTGATATTATAACTTGGCAAATGCTATCACTAATGCCAAAAATTAAAGAAAAAAAAAGTGTTGTGTGTTGTCGCTATCGTGAATGAAGATGATCGTATTTTTTTCCAAATTATTAAACTTCGTGTAATTTATAAGTAAAATTGGTTAATTTAGGTGGGAATTAGATCACATTTCTTAAGTAAACGTGAACTAGCCAAATATTTATGAAGAAATGAGTGTATCGTTTAAGTCCTCGCTGCCGCCAAATCTCCTAAAGTGAGCTTGTGTAAAGTGACCACCGCTTTACTCAAGACCCTGACGTGACTTTGTTCATAGTGAGTAGTGACTTATAATAATAATTAATTACTACGGAAGACGTGGCAGCATGGCTCAAAAGTAGCCTTAGGGCCCAGAAAAGGGCTAATTAACTAATAAAAGAGTTTTGGCGCCATCGTGAATGAAGATGGTCGTATTTTTTAATACTTATTGAATTTCGTGTTTATATTGATTGAAATTAGTTAATTTAAATATGAATTAGTTTAGTTTTGTTCAGTGAACGTGCACCAATGAAATAACTACGAAGAAATTAGTGTATCGTGAATTTCCTGGCTACCGCCAAATTTCCCAAAGTGATCTTGTGTAAAGTGACCACCGCTTTACTCAAAACCCTGATGTGACTTTGTAAATAGTGACTAATGACTGTATAAGAATAATTAATACGGAATATATGTGACTAATGACGAAATAATTAATACGGAAGACGTAGCAGCATGGCCTAAAGGTCTGAGCCTACCCCAGAAAGGGGCAAATCACTTAAAAAAAATGGTGGGAGTTTTGGCGCCATCGTGAATAAAGATGGTCGTATTTTTTCATTATTAGTGAATTTCATGTTTATATTGAGTGAAATTAGTTAATTTAGGTGGGAATTAACTAAGTTTTGCTCAGGAAACGTGCACAAATGAAATAATCATGAAGAAATTAGTGTATCGTGAATTTCCTCGCTGCCGCCAAATCTCCCAAAGTGTGCTTATGTAAAGTGACCACCGCTTTACTCAAGAGCCTGACGTGACTTTGTAAATAGTGACTAATGACTGTAAAAAAATAATTAATACGGAAGACATGTGACTAATGACGAAATAATTAATACGAAAGACGTGGCAGCATGGCCTAAAGGTCTTAGCCGGTCCCAGAAAGGGTCAAATTAACTTAAAAAAATGGTGAGGTTGGCGGGAACGGTCGGAGGGGGAAGGCGCGCTTTTCGAGGGTTCCCTCCAATCTTTAAGCTAAAAATGTGTAATATAATGTAAAAATGCATAATTTGTAAATTAATTGTAGTGTAAATATTACATAGTTGTCTGTAAATGTGATTTAGTAAATTAACTATACTAGTGAAAGAGTATTGTAGTGTTTTATCACGACAGAAGAGGCAGAGGCCTGAACAAGAATGAAAATTGAAGACGAAACTAAAAAAGGCATGAAATATTAAGATATGTGTTTATTTCGTAATATAAGACTAGTATAAAATATAGATGTAAAAGAAGAACAATAAAAATATTTTTTGCACTGTCGTAGAAGTTTTGGCGCCAACATGAAAGAAGATGATTTTGGTGTCCAGAATTTTAGTTTTATAATTTGTGTGAAAATAATCGTAATTCAAGGATTTGACGTACTATATAACAAATTAACGGAGAAATATATCTAATATGTAAACTTCAAGAAATTAAAACTAAACTAAACTATTGAAGGACTCAAATAAGCTATGTCGTAGTGAAGGAAATGACTATTAAAAAGACAATATATTAAGAAACTGAAGATATGAATTTAAAATTTTAATTTGAAAAAAAAATATTATTACGGAAGACGTGGCAGTATGGCCTAAAGGTCTTAGTCGGCCCCAGAAAGGGGCAAATTAACTTAAAAAAAAGAGTTTTGGCGCCATCGTGAATGAAGATGGTCGTGTTTTTTCATAATTATTGAATTTTGAGTTTATATTGAGTGAAATTAGTTAATTTGGGTGGAAATTAGTGTAGTTTTGTTCAGTGAACGTGCACAAATGAAATAATAATGAAGAAATTAGTATATCGTGAATTTCCTCGATGCCGCCAAATCTCCCCATAGTGAGCTTGTATAAAGCCACCACCGCTTTGTTCAAGACCGTGACGTGACTTTGTAAATAGTGACTAGTGACTGAAATAAAGACTTATTAATACCGAAGACATGGCAGATTGGCCTAAAAGTCGCCGTAGCCGGTCCCAGAAAGGGACAAATTAACTACTAACTAACTAAAAAAAAATGGTGAGTTTTGGCGGGATCGAGAGAGAAGATAAATTTGATGTATATTTGATTTTATATATTATTACTGAATTTTGCGTACACATCATATATGTACATATAGTAATATTGCCAGGATCTTGTGATTAACGTACGTATGTACGTAAGAACTATTCGTTGCCTATCTAATGACCGGCTCCTTTATTCAAGAAATCTAAGGTTGGGGTGTATCCTTAAGGGCACTATGGAAATCTATGGAAACCGAGACAGAAAAATTTTTCAAGTTTTTTTTTAAGATTTCTCGTTTTATTAGTTTTTATAAGACTAAAGATGTGATCGTGAAAACTTTTTGTCATTAGGACCTTTGCGCTTGTCCTCATAGTTTTTGAGTGAGAGCCAAATAAAAAATAACAACAACAACAACTTGGAACGCTTACATCTCGAATGACTTTTGGGAAAACTACGAATTATTACACTTACATAATATAGTTGGACTTGACTGCATGAGGTCTCGGGTTCGAATCCCGGGTCGGCCAACAAAAAAGGAAATTGGATTTTTCCAATTTTCTAATAGAAAAAAATGTTGGTCGGGATTGGAAATGTGCCCGGTTGGCGATAGGCTTGCCACCTATCACATTGTGGGACTTAGTGTCTTCGGCTAGTCGTGGGTGCCCTGGTTGTGCCTCTGCCTACCTCTTCGGGGATATGGGCGTGAAGATACTTTTTTTTTTACATAATATAACTATTCCTTTATTATATGAGCCGGACATAAACGTATGCGATAGTTTCACAAAATGTAGAGTTTTATGTTTCAAGATTATATTTCTTTCCGATTTTACTAATAGACTTTAGGTATACATGTTACCTACGATTCGTACCAAAATTGCCTCCCACTAACCAAACGTCTGGTTTCTTTAATTAGGAAACATTATTACATTAATACTAGCTGACCCGGCAGACGTTGTTAAGCTGCTATGAAAAAGTATGAGTGATGTATGAGTCACCCTTATCACTAAGGGGTATGAAAAAGATTCACCCTCATCACTTAGGGTTATAAAAAATAGATGTTGGCCGATTCTCAGACCTACTCAATATGCTGACAAAATTTCATGAAAATCAGTCAAGCCGTTTAAGAGGAGTATGGGAACGAACATTGTGACACGAGAATTTTATATATAAGATTATAAATGCGAAAGTTTTTCTTTTTGTTACTTCTTCACGCAAAAGCTGCGCAACAGACTTTCATGAAATTTAGTACACATAAAGAAGGTAACTTAGATTATTGATAGTTTTGATCCCGAAACAATATTCCTCTGGCACCACGCCGCGGACAACAGTTAGTCTTTCATAAAGAGTAGAACATTGCCTCACCATTTCTCAAGAAGGAGTAGAACAGTTTCCCTGTGGTGCCGGCGTCGGGGGCGGGGCTTACTGTCCACGTCTGGGTTTTGGGCGTTTTATTGACCACCTCTTTAGCAGTACACGTGGCTTTGCCTCCTTCCGAGCTGTAATCAAACATGACGCAGTCTGCCCCCTTTTCTATTCCGTTATCGTATCTGCCCACTTCAAACCATCTTCCTGTAGCATACTGAAATACAACACAATGTCGTTTTAAAATAAATAGTACCTACACTGAGGCAAAAAAACAAGTGAGTATATTCACGCCCGTATACATATTTTTTATGTATGTATTTATATGATATTTTATTAAACAATTTCAAAGTAATATAAATGTCAAATTAATATAAAATATTTGTACTTTATTAAACTATTAGTATTAAACTATTAGTACCAGTAACCATGAAACTTCAGTACGCCACCTACTAGTACGGCCACTTCGTACTTTACCTCGGCCAGTTAAAATAGTATTATTTATGAGATAAAATATGATGAAATATTTTATTTTTCAACCTTATACTTAATTCGATTCAATGTAATACATATTTTTATCGATTTTCCTTCTACTATTATTTCCTTTGTTAAACTTACAACTCTATCGAAAACAGCTTAACTTCTGCACAATGTTGAACTGTAATTTCTGTTAACTGAGAAACTTTGATATACGATCCCCCATATTGGATTTGGAATGAGGTCACACTGTTTTTTAGTTGCTCTCAACGAGCCCTTTCGTTTGATATCCATATTGTAGAAGTGCATAAAACTTAAAAGTAACAACTCTGCCATCTTGGATGGTCCACCATATTGGATTTAGAATGACTTTACATTATTTTTCGAGTTGCTCTCAACAAGATCTTTTATTTGACACCCGTATTGTAGAAGTGCATTAAAAATATCTATTCCGCCATCTTCGATCTCGAATGAAGTCACAACATTTCTCGAGTTGCTTTCAACGAACCCTTTCTTTTGATACACATATTGTAGAAGTGCATTAAAAATACCTATTCGGCCATATTGGATCTCGAATGACGTCAAATCATTTTTCGAGTTGCTCTCAACGAGCCTTTTCATTTGATACCCATATTGTAGAAGTGCATTAAAAATAACTGTTCCGCCATCTCGGATGGTCCGCTATATTAGATTTGGAAATACGTGTCGTATTTTATCGTGTATTGTTATCCAAACTAAACGTGTTTACAAAATTTCAGCTCTATCGGTTGAAGACATCTGCTTCAAAATTGAGTTCAAAGATTCCACCCGAACTAACACACATACATTGCAAGTTAATTAAAAGCTTTAAATATTTTTTTTTGATATTTTGGAATAGTTAGGGAATAATTTTGCACGAATTGCTTTAATTATCAGTATGAAAGTACTATCATTTATGTTTTAGAATACAATATAAATTTATTGCGCTATCGTACACAAACATGACAACACGAACATTCGCGCAAGCGCCCTGCGCCGTCTTACGAATTTTCGATCTTACGAACTGACGCGAGTTTAGAAGTTTTTACCCATTCCAAAAAAAGAGCGCAACATCGATAAAGAAGTTTTCACTTAAAAAAAGTAGCAAAATTGCTCCATCCATTCAGCCGTAATGCGATGGGTAATAATAAATTTTCATGGATATAGATTTAAGTTAAAATATTAAATTAAAAGATCAATTTAATTAAAGTAGTAAATTTAATTAAATAAATTCACATCTCATTCAAAATAAATGAATCGTTATCTCCCTTAAGCATCGCATCACTTCTGAACGGATCCCTGTCAAAAATTAAGCATATGTAATGTAGTTAAAACCATCTCACTGATGTTAGCTTTGAAACAAAAGCATCGTACCTCGGTCCATCGTTTCGAAAGTAATAATAATACAGGTACACACAGACAAGTCAAACTTACGACAACTTTTTTTGTGGGTGGTTAAAAAGCCTTAAAAAACCTTAGGAAAACTTTTAAAACTAAAAAATAAACAAAACAGAACTCTGCAACAAAACCCAGCAGCAACTTGCCCGGGTTAGGTTTTATCCCGTTCCTGTCGGGATGATAGGTTATGCATTGCAGAATTAGCCTAACATCCCGGCTACAGATTAGAGATGCATCCAGAGGCGTATTATCCTTAAGGCAAAGTAGTCACGTGCCTAGGGGCGCAATATTACGAAGTGGCGCGAGCGCGGAAGTTTTTGAACAAATAAACAAAACAAAAAAAATTATGTTCATGGCAAAACACATACACAGTCAGATTTGGTTCCAGAGGGGCATCATGGATTTACATGTTCCTTCTGTACTTCTTACTTTCTTCACTCTCATCACATACTTCATTCATACCTAAGTACACGTGTCCTGGTTTACCTAGTTATCTCTAATAGAGGAATGCCAAAAATGTGTTTGCCCAGGATGCTCTCCACATTTCACCCGCCTCTGGATGCATCTGGGACATAAGTTGTCAATTAGCCACGCCTAACTTAGGAGAATCATGTGCTTATTCGCATCATCTTCCTCAGCATCGTGAAAAAACTAGTATTGTGATAAAAGCTTACCTTATTGAAATCAAAGTTAGCCATTGGTTCAGGAGCGGGACATGAGTTGGGAGCAGCAGCTACCACACTCAGTACGAAGGCAAGTCCCACAACATACAACATTTTTGATTTTGTCTAGACTTGGTTGTAAGTTGTACTGATAATGATGCCTTTAGGTTCTTAATGAGTTTATATACTTTCGAATATTTCATGTTTAGTTTAAAAAAATCGTGACATAATATTTTTTGATGATACATGGTGTTACAATTTTAAAATTAAATTTGATTTCATGTATCATAGAAAAGTTTTTTGTATTCATCAAATACAAATAGAGCTGGCTATAATTCTAGTATTAATAATTTTCGATAACCCCTTTCAAAATGGTATATAGAGTAGTTAAAATCATCTCGATCAACATCTTCTTTCAAACAAAAATCCGCAACGACTTTGGTCTATCCACTTATAAATTATGACACACGAATACACACGAGAGAGTAAAAGAATCTTTCCCTCTCCCCTATCCCTCGATGGGGATATTTATCGTGCACTAAAATACATTAAAAAATACACTTAAAATAAAACTTACTGCTAAGTGATTCACTAAGGCGGCATTATCGCCAAAAAAGCGAAGTCTTTCGAGCATCTTATTTATTAGAATTTCGTATTTTTTTTAAATAATTCGCAAATTTATTTTTTATTTTTTTTCGAATAAAAAAAAACATTACACAGGATTGGATATGTGTTTGGTTGGCGTTGGGTTTGCCACCTACGCGGGATTTAGAGTTTACGCCAATACTAGTACTACGACTATAATAATACTACAGTGCCCTGGTTTTAACTCTGGCTATCTCCTAGAGATACTGGCGTCTACTTTTATGTTTTGTGACAAACATGTAAGCAAAAAAACATGTACTTTACTCACATATATACAACAACACTTTTTTCAAATTTTTAAATTTCACTCTTTTTTCGGATGTCACCATGATCAGAAAAATCTTTATTTATATGAATGTATGGTTCATAAGTGGTACTTGTGGGCGAGAAGATCCAGCGAAATAAACTCTGTCAGCGAGCGTTATACCACAGATTTTTCGTATCGCCCTCATTTCGACCGCATTTATCCTACTCTCATGCTTTTGCTGAAATACTAAACTCTCAGTTCCATATAATAACTTTGGGGTAATAACAACCTATAAAAGAAACTAATTACATCTGTAAATATGAACCTGCTCCTGACAATCAATAACAAACAAAAAAAAGTTGGTTTGCACTCCGGGAGTGCCGGCAGAAGTGAATACTTGAATATTAACGTTGTACATGTTTTGGAATGGTAGGGGAATAATTTTGCACGAATTGCTTTAATTGTCAGTATGAAAGTACCAATATTTATATAAGCAAAGAATTATGCAAAGCGAGTCTAGCATCTTGATTCAAAATCTCGCCTTACCTAGCGCTCCATTTACACTAATCCCTGCACACACTTTCCTTTCTGCATCGCGGTGTACCTTCCATCTGTACTAAAAGCATAACCAAAGTATACAAATTCTTTCACTTGTTCCAGCACTACATCAATTACAACTCTTAAGTATGTTCTGGCTACATATTTATAAAATGCACATATTCATAAAATACACTTTCAGTAGTTTGCACGCGCTTAAACAAGTTAGAAGTTTTAGAGGGAAGCCAGCCGGAAGTACTACTTTCTACTACTTGAGATTTCTACTTATAAGTAGAAATAGATCTTTTTGAGGAAGGTCAATATATTGTTGTATTACCTTTAAAAACTCTAGACTTAGCTTACCTAACTTACCCTAGTATAATTTTCTCAGAGATATTTTTCATGATAAGTCTATTTTCAAAACTTAACATTATTTATTCCCAGTAAATCTACAAAAACATTTTAATCATTTCAGAAATGACAGCAAAATCGATAAAAATCCATAAGAAATGTAGGAGTTATATATAGAATTGTAGTATATAATAAATAAATATCCCAGGACAAGTTACACAAATTGAATCTGACCCCAAAGTAAACAAATGATGTGCTTGTGTTGTGGGTGTTAGCCAACGGTTTTAATACATAGAAATCTTTAAATAGATACCAAAATAAATTAAATAAACACCTAGACCTGGAAATGCAGACATCTAAATGTTCATCACACAAATGCTTGCCCCCGTCGGAAATCGAACCCGAGCCACGCGGTTGGTCGATGTAGTTAGGCGTTTACGCTTGCCACTCGACCAACGAAGCGGTCAAAACTACAATAATCTAAACAATAATACTTAACTTAAGTTTTATGCCGTGTAGGTCCGGGTTCTTTTGCAGAATAGACCATCTACCTTCCTGCCAGGCATAGGTGAGAACAGGATTACCATCACTGACACCGTGACATCTGATCAGGTGGTAGTTTCGCAAAGACTCGCCTAGATAGGTACCACCGCCTAACCTATTTCTGTCGCCATATACCACCAGCGCTTGCCGTTGACGTGTTGAGGTTTAGAGGATAAGGTAGCTGGTAAACTTACTTTAGCTCGAAACCTAACGTCCTGTCCTTAAGTTGGCAACGCACCATTACCACCTTTGATATCTTCAGGCGGCATAAATTTGTTACTATCAGAAAATCCGTCTGCTTGTTTGCCTTCCAATATTATAAAAAAAAACCTTTTCTTTGTTTCAAAGTCGGTTAAAAATACGAAGTGTTTCTAATCATGCTGTATATATTTTTCGAAAACAACATGAAGTCAAGAGCTGTAAGATAATAAACATGAAAATATGCTACTGTAATTATTTTACCTAATAAATTTTTTAAGATTTTTTTAAAAGGACAATGGCTACGTTTTGTTCGACCCTTCTTGTTTAATACCTGCATAATTTAAAAGTCTAAAAAACTGTGAATGTACTTTGAGGATACTGTAGAAAACGTACTATAATCAATATACTATGCTGTTTGCTGTTTTTTTTTTTACGTATAGAAACGTAAAAAAACCAGCTTATTGTGGGATTTGTTTGTGATCTTCGCTAATATAAGTTAAAAATTCTATTTAAAAATTTTCATTAAAATAAACGTAGAACTTGCTAGAATTGTATGAAAATGGTCAAGCCACAAGTTTGGGCTTGGTTTAATAGACCTAATATGAAATAACACTTTCCTTCATTTGATAGGATAGCGAACAAACACAAGGATTTCCTGATCAGTGTTGCCAATGCATTTTTTTGACTGTGTTTGTGTCTGTAAAAAGCCGTGTCTGGGGCAACGTAGATTGTAGCGGATGGACGGATTTTGTTTCGGTTTTTTTTATTTAAAAGCTGATATGATCTAAATGATTCTTAAATCTTAATTGAAGTTTATGGAAATCTGTCCAGGCACTTAAGGTCATCAGCTCATTTGCAGCTCATTCATAAGCATCAGTTATGTGAGATCTAACATTAACAGAAATCCTAACAAGTGCTTTAAATAACCGAGCTGGTTATATTAAAAGACACGGCTCTCCTGATGGTAAAAGATCACCGTGATCGATACAGACCATAGATGTTACAGGTGTATCCTGAGGCCGGGATGAAAGGCCTATTGTGCAAGTCTAAAGGCTACTTTACCCTCTAGACAAGAACATAACAGAGTCGTTACAGCAGCAGGAATAGGTAAGGTGATGGATTCCTACCCGCACAAGTTTCTGTACAATACTCTGTCACCAGCAGTCTTGTTGGTAATGATCAACATTTTAACATGTGCTCGACTCTTACGACCTGCCTGGCATAGAGGCAGGTGTTCTATTTTACTCAGCGAACCCGGACCAACAAAACTGTATTTTGCACATTGTAACAAATATTTACCCGCGTCTTCGTTATTACATTTTATGGGAAAAACCTTCTTACTAAAACAGATTTTCTTGGAGAGAAAATTAAAATCCTTCTTAGTAGTGATTTTATCAGGAATTTAGTTACATATATAAATATTATAAAGAGCATATATTGCATATCGCAATATATGTTTTTTTGTAAATAGGTAGGAATTTTTTTAGGGTGCCTAGTTTTTATTCAAATATAAGTTGTTGTTATTTGAATTACAATTATCATCTTATTAGCAGACATGGACTAAAGTAGGAGTAAAGTTAAATTGATAGTATACTCTGTATCTCATTGTAAAACAGATTATAATACCAGGGTGAACCTTAGGCTAAGTTATATTAATTAAATATAAATTGATGCAAAATATTTTTGCCATTCTCCTTTAGGCATTCACATTAACATTCAATCTTTTTTTACATATAAAAATGAATCCCTTGCTCATCGCATCACGCCTATATGGATAAATCAATTAGGCATTTTTTATCTTAATTGTAGTCAAGATCAAGTTCAAATGAAAAAAAAAAACAATATTTCTCTAATATTTTTTTATTTATCAGTATTTTTACCGCATTTATCATGACGAATGGTCTGAGAAATTGTTTGGTTGGATTCCTGCCGCTGAGTTTTACCTTCGGACTTCGTGTCAGAGTTTAAGGTAATATGTCCATCACCGTAATGGGTGGCGATCTACAACCGTACGATTCCGAAGACATTTCTTACCCCGCACAATACCTTTGTGGAACCAGTTACCAAGGGCGGTATTTCTAAACGAATACGACTTAGGAACTTTCAAGAAAAGAGCGTACCCATTTCGGCGTCGCATCTGTGACATTTCTGGTGTAGCGGATGTCCGTGGGCGGTGATAATCCCCTTCCATCAGATGTCCTCTGTTTGCCTCCTCTTGCATAAAAAAACATTGTTAGTAAAAGAAAAGGTCTGTCGGCTCAGCTAGTTTACAATGTCATATATTTTAATGTGTACTTTGTACCTATAAGATACATTTTTTATTATTGCAAATGAAATGCGGCAAACATCAATTGTAATAAAATATTATAACATAAAACCTTCAACTTCAGAATACATGTTTTTGTAAAAACGATAAAAGAAAATGATGTGTTAACGATATAATAAAACATATTATGAATTATTTTTCTTTGATTTGATATCTTAACGGTTTAACATATGTTACTAAAATACAAATATTTCAATACATTTCATTATTCAGGACGCATTGGTGGCCTTATGACATATTTATTTATATTAAATTAAAGGATAAAGTCGAAGATAGTAAGATGAGTTCGCGGCCACTCTGGACGCAATCTGGCTTAATAAATATTCATAAAATTTACGTCCACATAATGGACTTTTAAACATACAAAACAAACAAAAACATCATTATTTTTATTATTTTGTTCATTTTCAAGGTCTAAGAAGGACAGATGCATTTTTTTAATTAAACATAAAACGTCGAAAAATTAGCTATGAAACGCGCGCCGTAAATATTTCGGATAGGTATATACTTACATACTTTTTTTGCATAGCTAAAATTATTTTTTATAAACAGGAAAATTTATGCGAACGGTATAGTAAAAAAAAGTATCTTCACGCCAATATCCCGGCAGAGGTACAACCAAGACACCCACGACTAGCCGAAGATATTAAGTCCCACAATGTCACAGGTGGCCAGCCTATCGCCAACCGGGCACATATCAACTCCGGAGCAACATTTTCTTTATTAGAAAACTGGAAAAACCCAATTTCCTTTTTGTTGCCCGACCCGGGATTCGAACCCGGGACCTCATATCATTTGTTCCAAGGCAGAGACTTTGAGAAAGATTGAGAAGTTCACTCAACCAAACTCACCCGACATTACACCGAAGACCTCCGGGACGTCAGCCTTTACGAGTTTCAGGTGACCCTGAAACAACTGAAGAACAATAAGGCGCCTGGGGACGATGGCATTACTTATGAGCTACGCAGTGCAGGTGGTTTGCCACTCTGCTGAAATACGTCAGCAGTATAATGTTTTTTTCATACAAAGCAATCGTGGATTTTGGTGACCAAAATACACAAGATTAACATTAATATGATTTATAAGACTAGTGTTTCTAAAACAAGATTCATTTTACTTTGCTCGATAGAAAAAAATCAAAAAGTTAACCCTTTTCTGAAAGCAAAACCCAACTGTCTACTTCAATTATGAAAATATCGACACCAGATTTAACATAAATATAGATAAGTACTATACCTAAAAGATAAATGTTTCAGTTTAATGTTTTTTCAAATTAGTTTTAAAGTGTCAAAAATAGTGGTTTGTCGCTTATTTCAATAATAAAATAATATTAAAATAATATTTCATAGTAATCACGGAACGGGGGAGTGCGGCGATTGGCTCTTCTGGCTGACTAAGTATGGGTCCCTTAAGGTCCTGCAGAAGATATTTAATTTAAGATGACGATCTTTGAAGGCTCTGTTCCAGAAGCGTAGACCAGAAGTGTGGTGGTTCTATTTTTTAAAAAAGGTGACAAATCGTTATTGAAAAATGTTACCGCTTTTAGGCTGGAAACAGTGCTCGACCGACGGTCAGCGCTGACCGTACGTCCTGACCGTCGTCGCTGACCGTCGGTTGGGAAAATGCATTTAGTGCTACGCTGACGTCGAACTGCGACGCATGTGTACAGTTAAGAAGAAAAATGAATCCTTTTGCTATTAATGCTTTAATATGTGCACGCTATTTTTGGCGGAAACGACGGACCCGAAGGCGGCGAAGATATCATGTACACCCTATACTTATTGAACGGTTATTTGAAGGCGAATTCTGTAAACTATATTCGAGGTTGCAAGAAGACGAGGAAAAGTTTTTTGATTATTTCAAGATGTCAATCAGAAGTTTCGATGAACTACAAGCAAGATTACATGAGACATTGAAACATTCCGATATGTTTCGAGCTTCTGTTCAACCCAAATTTATTATCTCATTTGTTTTTTTTATTTAAATCACAGATTATCATTAAGTAAATAATGTATATATGAATGTCGTTGCTGGCTACATAAAAAATATCGATATCGATTTGTTGCGAAAACACTAGATATCGTATTTTTCGATAACATCTATTGCTGTCAGTTACATCACTAGAATTTGCAATGTAATGTTGGCAACAAATATTTTTCGAGAAAGTTGGTATGATTTTCTTTATTATTCGTAGCTAAGAGTGATGTACCAAGTGCCGTCTCTTAGAACGTAGTGATTATATTCTCTTTGAGCGAAGCACTGAACGCATTCATACAATCTCATAGCTCGTCGGCCGACCGATGTACGCGCGACTGACGGGCCGGGCCGACGGCTCGACCGACCGTACGCGCGTACCAAATGTCGCGCGTACTGTCAGCGTAGCAATGTGCGCATTCTTTGACTTGCATAGATACAGCTACGCCGACCGACGGTCAGCGCTGACCGTCGGTCGAGCACTGTTTCCAGCCTTAAACTTGAGCAAAAAAATCGAAAGAAACACTTTTACTATACGGGGACCCCACCTAATATTTATTTATTTAATTTTTTAGTATTTGTTATAGTGACAACGAAAATATAACGTTGTGAAAATGTCAGCTTTCTAGCTATCACGGTTTATGAGATACAGCCTGGACACAGACAGACGGCGGAGGCTTAGCAATAGGGTTTAGATACGGAACCCTAAAAATGAACCACAAAGGGGGATAAATGTGGGATGAAAATTTGTATGGATGATAATATATATTAATATACAAAAGGTAAAGAAATAATTGTAAGTAACAATTAATATCTCTCGTCAAATTGCACAAATTGAATCTTACCGCAGAGTAAGTCGCAACGCTACGTGGTTTAACTGATCGTATCGATTACTTCTAGTATAACGCCGTGAAGATGGTCCAGAATGATTTTGCTTTTCTACAACCCTGTTTAGATTCGGTCTGTGATTGGTAAAGATCGGATTATACGCAGCCAGCGGTGGATTTACACTAGGGGCAGTCGCAGTGTTATTATTGATACGGCAATTGCCGTAATATACGGTAATTCACGTTTGTTTTGTCACAAAATACGGCATCCGGCAGGACTTTCAGTGCCGTATCAAAAAAAACGGAAAACGGCTATAAATGAAACAAAACGTAGAGCGCAGCTAAACGCACCACTCATAACCAATAGTCGGGAAAATCCAGACATTCGGCTAAACAGTTCATATCGCTACATTTCTTTTACTTCAGTAAATAATGAATGTGACGACATGATTGTACTAAATAATTTGGTTTATCTATGAATTTTAATGAGATCTAAGTGTTGAATAGCTCAAATATTACGAACAGATCATTTTGATTTGATTGATTGATTTAACAAAAAAGGCTAAAAAAGGGTAAACATAACCATAAAAAATTGGGAACGTGCCGATTTTTTCAAAGATTGGATTGCTCCTGTTGATGATAATATGTACTGAGCAAAGTGCACCGTATGTGACTTTAAATTGACAAAACTGAAGTGACAAAATGAGAAGCAAGGAAAATTGTGCACAAGCTAAACATAAATATAAAGTTATACAAACGATAAGAAACCTTTATAGAGAAGAAACAAATATTTTTAAAACATATACGGCAATTCTTAGAATTTTCCTTAAAATACGGAAAATCGGAATGTCACATACGGGAACCCAGATTTTTTCGATAACAACCATGGGCAGTCGGGGCAAGTGCCCAGGGCAGCAAATGTTTTAGAGCGGCGGCGAGAGCGGCGCGATCTAACAATAGATTATTATTATATGAACTGGACGTCAGCGCAGCGGGCAGCAGTGCCCGAGCGACGAGCGACAGTCAAGCGGTCTCCCTGCTATTGAGGCAACGTAGTGCGCTAATAAGGGGAACCCTTTGTATTTAATATTTGTCGATAAATTTACGTATATTTTGTTAGATCACCAGTTTGGAATAGAAACAATTTAATAATAAAAAAAGATTATAACATGTGTAGGTAGGTTCTAAATTGAACTGTATAGTTCCTATAATAAAATGTATTAATCAAAAGTCTCTCCACCCATTCCTGTATGATCGTGCAACTTGTTGGGGTATTGTCTCTGTTCATGATAATAGAAAAGTCGCATTTTTCTTTCCTTTGTAATAAGGATGAAAATCTACTTTGTCCATAAGCACTCAACAACATATATTTGATCACAAGCACTCGGTTCAAGATGTCGCCGCCGTATCGACACCGTGCTCACATCAAACACAACACTTCGTCGCCGCCACAGTCGCCGCGACACGAGCGATCTGGCCGCTGATATCAAGTTCAAGCATGGAGTTTTGGCGCCATCGAGAGAAAAGATGGTCGAAGTTTTTTCATAATTATTGAATTTCGTGTTAATATTGAGTGAAATTAGTCAATTTTGGTGGCATTTTGTACAATTTTATTCAGTGAAAGAGCACAAATGAAATAATCATTAAGAAATTAGCGTACCGTGTATTTCCTCGTTGCCGCCAAATCTCATTACAGAGCTTGTGTAATGAGCCACCGCTTTACCCAAGAGCCTGACACGACTTCCTGACGACTTATGACTGATGACTAATTATAATTAATTGAAATTGATATAAAATTCGATGCAAATTTCTACTTGACTAATGGCCAAATACTAACGTGAATGCCAAAACCTAAAGAAAGAAAGAAAGAAGTTCAAGCATAGCTCGCCGCGCCCGCGCCCGCCTCGCTGTCGCCGCCGCCCCGCAAATCGCTGAGATCCAGTTTGAGACCACGATTGAAATTTAATTTACGACGTTTCTAAACTCTTCGAGCTCAAAAATACAATTTCTGTGTTATTTTGAGCTGTCCGAGCTCAAAATATTAGCTTTTGAACTTTTCTTCGAGCTCAAAAGGCTGATAGAAGTTTAATAAAACAGTATTTTTTGAATTTTCAAACTGAAATAATTTCTAAATGAATTAATCGATTTTCATGCGGTTGGCAGTGTTCCACGCACATTTTTATAATGTAGGATAAACTTTTGAACACAAATTGATCGAACCGAAAATCTTAGGAAAATTTGAAAAATCCACTTTTTCCGATTTTTTTTGACAACAATAACTCTTTTAACAATCAACCGATTTTCACGTTTTTGGTGGCGATCAACGTGATTTTTTTGGACTCTAATAATTAATTTATTGTGTCGAAAACGATCTAAGCGTTGAAATTATGTGAAAAAACACTTTTTTCGAATTTTTTCGTTTTCGATAACTTTTGAACAAGTTAACCAATTTTGGCCAGATCGGTGGCAATCGACGTGGTTATATAAACTTAAGAGCTGATTAGTTTTTGGAATTAGTCGGGAAGTCTTTTAGAGGTTATTACATAACTGGCAGTATTTCCAAAACAGTAGTTTTTGAATATTTTTTTTTCGAATATTAAGGAGAATTTTAATTCTACAAAGCAAATAATAGTTTAAAAAATCACGCTTTTATAAATTAACCAAACTAAAAAGTAAAAAATAAATATTAGTTTAAAAAAACTCGAAACACGCTTTTATAGAAAATAAAACTAAAAAATAGAAAATAAATTTTAATACATTTAAATTAAGAATAGTGTTGAAAAATCAATTAATATAAATTAATAATAATGTGAATAAAAAAATATTTTATTTATAAAAGCGTATCCCACACTTTATAAGACATAATCAAAATGATAATCACTCTACTCATATCTGTCAATAAAATATCTATAAATAAAAAAAATATAAAAAATCAGTATGAAACTAAAAGTATTTTCCCCCTTAAGTAAAATTCTAGTAATAGAGCGGACTTTTTTTCCGGTGCCCAGTAGCGGCATTGAGTTTAAATCCGGCCCTATATGCAACATAAAAAGTTTGAAATATGGATGCAAATATGAACGAAAAATGCTTGAAATATGCACAAAAACTAACAAAAACTGAGTATTTTTATGTTTTTGTATATATTATTCCTTTAGATTTAAGTTTATTGTTAGTAAAAACTTGTTTTAGTATTTCTTTATTAAGTATGTATGTTTACAATTTATTGTTTTTTAATAAAATATTTTTATTACAAAATCAGCATACATTTAGTAAACTATCCATCGATAGACTATAATCGATACAGTAACGTGTAGGGTCAATCTGTACATTGAAAATATTGAAAAAATAAATAGCAAAGGTATCTGGATCTGGATCGATACTAAATCCAATGTGATTAAAATTTTTTTGTCTGTCTGTATGTTCAGGCATTACGTAAAAATTAACGATTCGATTTCGAACTTCTTATAATTTTAGCATAATATAATTATTATCCTGGACAAAAAATGGGATATTTCATCCGTGAAAAATACGTAGAATAAAAACAAATCTTAATTTTTCAGTTTTATCACGCGAAGACCGAAATCCGTGCGGACGGAGTCGCGGGCGGAACTTAATATTACGTAATATTTTTGTAGAAAATGCGCGGCTGCTGAGTGCCCTGCGCTCGAAAAATACTGTAAATTATAGCGATAATAATATGCATCTTCACTAGATCTTAAGAAAAATTTGCTATTAGCGCTGAAAATGGCTTAAATATGCAATAGCATATTATCCGGTCTCTAGTGATTGGTATGCCATACATGTCATATATGTGGAGATAGACTAATCGAAAGACTGCTGATAAGCTTATATATATATATATAAACTAATTTTGCCAATTATTTTTTTGTTATCTTATTGTTAGAAGAAGGTTTTCGTGATGAAAAAAAAACAGGAAAATTGTAAGGAAAATCGATAAAACAATACTTTGATCCAAACAAACTTAGTAACTGTTAACGTCAAGCGATACGAAGTTTACCGGATTTTCTAGTATCACAAAAATCAGTCGCTATTTCCTTTTTACACCGCATCACTCCTTATTTTTTTGAAGTGTTAGTTATTGTTAGGAGTTTAATATGTAATATGTCTATGTATAGTTAGGTACGGTTTAAATTTGTAGTGATATGAGATTCCTATTCACTTAGGTACATTCTATTAAAATAAACAAATAAAACAAATTATTTTAGTCGAAGTTGTTGTATGTGTATTTAAATGACGCACAATGTGTATGAAACTATAAAAATAACACCTTAATTTCGTATAGATTTCCGAATTCTAACAATTTCATCTTTTATATAAAATTCTCGTGTCACGGTGTGCGTGATTGAACTCCTCCGAAACGACTTGACCGATTCTCATGAAATTATTTGAGCATATTGAGTAGGTCTGAGAATCGGCCAACGTCTATCTTTCATACACCTAAGTGATAAGGGTGACTCACCACATTTTTTTTTACTAAAATCGCATTAAAAATATAGGAGAACAACGTCTGCGGGGTCAGCTAGTCTTATCCACACTATTATAAATGCGAAAGTAACTAAATATTATTCTTTGGAAATTGAACCCCTAAAATTGTTAAAAGGGGTGGCAAAGTTTGTATGAGAAAATTTTTTTTTATTGCACATTTTTGCATGAAACTTTGAATTAATGCTTTTTAGTACAAATTATGGAACACGTATTTCAGGGTTTTTCGAAATTCGATCCCATTGGGGGTTAAAAGGGGTGGCTAAGTTTGTAAAGGAAATTTATTTCTATTGAAATATTTTGCGTGACACTGAAATTAATTACAATACAAATTATGAGATATATATCTAAGCGTTTTTTGAAAATCAACCCCTATGAGGGTTAACGGGGGTGGCACAATTTGCGTAGGAAAAACATTTAACAGTAATTTTTACTATCCCTACTTCCCTACTATTATTATAAATGCGAAAGTAACTCTGTCTGTCTGTTACGCTTTCACGCCTAAACCAGTGAACCGATTTTAATGAAATTTGGTACATAGATAGAATAGACCCTGGGAACAACAAAGTATAATAATAGAATGGGTAAAAAGAGGGAATGACTGTTCATATGTAAATTCGTCAATTTTAAAGCTGTAACAGTGTAACTTTGTATTTAGACACTTTATGATAAACGAAAGAACATAGGCTACTTATTATCACTAAAAATGAGGGAGAATATTATGTAAAAAGGGGTGATGAATATTCATATAGAAAATCGTTTTTTTGTTTGGAAGGGTATATTTCAGAGGTGGTCCCACGGTCACCAGGTCAGGATCTGATGATGAAATCCTGGGAAAATCGAGGGAAACTCTAAAAAAATGTTGGCAAGTTTTTGTGGATTATGATCACTTGCTAGCATTCGACAATGATCACTCCATACTCAGACTCAACAGACTTGCGGAACAGGCTGTTAAGTAATACCGTAAGTAGTAAAACCATTAAGTATCTTAGAGGGATTTGGAGATATTAAGACAGACGCAAGGGAGAAGATCGGCTAGCGCTCAGCGTCAAGCTCAAAGTAGAATCATTTTCAGAAGGTGTTACCGCTATTTGCTTTTTACCTGTTAATATAATCCTTCCCGAAACCCGAAAGGCACAAGGAAGAGCAAAATCACGCAAGGAAAGAGGCGCCATGTTTATTTCAGTCGCTGTTAATAAATCCGCCGCGAGTGCACGCTGGCCGCGACCAAAAAACTATTAAAATTCAACCGCAAGTCTGTTGATACAGATTTTATTTTCTTAATTCGCATACCGCTGTTCAAATGGTGTGATTCCTTGTACGCACCACATTTTGTGGTCCTCCAGACGGATTGGCTCTTTTGTGGTCCTTTTATGCATCAGAAGGTTTAATAAGAATGTTTTTGTTAATGCAGGATTCTATTATGACCATACGTTACAGTATAAAAATCCTCCTTTGATTTTAATAGGAAAAATGATTAAAAAACATCAGCATTATGATCCCTTAAAATTCAAAGATGAAACGCAGGGTTGTGCTAATGGTAACGTATTGTCACCCTTGCTTGTTGAACCAGCTGAGCCGTTAAAGTCTCTTTTATTGTGCAGTTCTGATGAATGTCGGAGATTTTTAAACAATATGCGCAAAAGCAATGATTGTTTTCAAATGGCGTCGTTTGGAGGAGGTAAACACATCATTATGCTAGGATGTTCTCCCACATTTTTCTGTGCAAGGTCAAATTTATCACAGAATCGGTTCAAACTAATATTAAAAAGCTGAAGAGTTTAATTTTGTTGCTACAATTTCTAAATGTGAGTTTCTGAAGATGGGATATCTGGGAAGGGTTAGTTCGGCCTAACTGCACAACCAGAGCGCTCACGACTAGCCGAAGACATTAAGTTCAATGTGGTAGGTGAAAATCCTGTAGCCATCCGGGCACTCACGTAATCCCGGGCAAGTGGCAACGTTACTTTCAGTAGAAAATTGAAACTTCACATTTTCTATTTGTTTTTTTTTGTTGCCCGGACCGGAGATCGAACCGAAGATCTCAAGAAGTCATTCTGAAGACGGACGTTTAGACCACAGAGACGATATTATGTTACATATTTCTAAAATTTCGAAAAAAAAATCTTTTAGAGGTTTCATAACTTGCTATAGGTATAGTTTAGTTTCACAGGAATTGCCGAAGTGCAGATAAAACTGTGGAGACAATAACGTATTCCTAATATTTATCTGAGGTGAAATTAGTAAAGAGAAAGTGTATGTTCAGTTTTGACGGCAAAATTGCTGAATTGATTTTAATGTGTAAAAAAAAATAGATGAAACTTTGGATAGCGATATAGGCTACGTTTTATCATAAAATTTTAACTAGCAGTGTTCAAGAGCTAAATATCAAATTAGTTGACTACGCGGGCGAAGCCGCGGGTAACAGCTAGTCTTATATATGAAATTCTCGTGTGACATTGTGCGTGTTTAAACTCCTCCGAAACGTCTTGACCGATTCTCATGAAATTTTGTTAGCATATTGAGTAGGACTGAGAATCGGCTACTATCTATTTTTCATACTCCTTAGTGCTGAAGGTGACTCACCCTAATTTTTTTAACTAAAATCAAATTAAAAATATAGCCGAATAACGTCTTCCGGGTCAGCTAGTTTTCTTATTAAAGAGTCTGTAGTAGATAATGGAAATAACATATTAAGGCATATCTATAAAAGATAACATTAAAGCCGATGAATTCTTTGTTTTTGTGAGTCAAATATCTACTGAAACATAGGAGTAGATATTATTATATTAAATTATATTATACGAAAGATAAATTTAAAGAAACATCTAAATGATGTCTTAATCATTTTAATTACGTTAAGGATATTTAATTGCAAATAAAAATAATTTATGATTGTTTCACTTTCATGTTTGGTTATATTATCGTTGTAATTACCTAATGTCTGTATAGTCCGAGAGCCAGCAATTTTTTTTTAGATATCTTCCTTCTCTTGGGATGAAAACTTCTAAGTGCATGTTCCCCCCGCCGTGATGGTCCGAACTCTCTGCGTAGCTGTAGTTGGTTGTAGAGAGCGGTGCAAAAACTTGCTATAGATTTCGCTGCTTTATTTATTCCTGCCACCATATTAACACTGTTATATTTGAGCCTGGATAGCAGAGTAGTCGGGAAACTTATTCATTAGGTATATATAACATACAAGCCATAGTACAGCGACACACGTATAACAACTGTAGTGTCTGTAGGCGACGGTTATCTCTTACCATCAAAAGAGCCGCATGCTTGTTTGCTGGCTTTTTATATAATTAAAAACTCTGGAAGACGTTGTGAATTTCAATTGCGGCTCAACAGGAGTTTGCAGCTTGTTATCCACCTACCTACCAAGAAAATTTGTTTAGCCAGATTTACCTATTTGAAAAATGCAGCTGCTTACACATATATTTAAAGAAAAAGTCAGCTGATTATAATGTGCTGGATCATTGGGTCACACGAACATGACACCAAAACATATTACTTACTGTTGTTGTATTATTATGTAATTTACAGCAATTACAGGGGTGTTGCACGTCATACAAACACGCTAGCTAGTTGCACACTGATGTTTTTGAAATAAACATAACTGCAGGTCGCAGCCCGCGTAAGTATATATAACACATACCTATATGTTTTCTTCCATATTAAAAAAATATCAGACCAGACGTATATGTTGCTGGAAATAAGTATGTGAGCTGGCTATATCTTGTTGGAATTCTTGGCAACTGTGCAACAAGTTGGAGGCTGTCACTGCCCAATCTAAACAGGGGCCAAACCGTCGTTTACAGTATAAGCAATCTAAACGTAGGTTTGTCTTAATACAAATATCTGATAATCTTAATCTTTAATCTTTGATAATCTTGTCTTAATACAAATATCTGATCTGAGCTGATAATTGAGCTAACTTCCAAACTAAATTGTTTGACGAAATTAACACCAGTCTCTCAGACTAGAATGCATTTCGTCGTCTACAAAGAGTATGTTTTTTTACTTGTGAAAATAACGCAGTTAGATTATAATATTCATGTTGTAAACATATATCAGGTAAAGGAGTTTTTACTTTAAGAAGTAAATGCTTTAGCATTTATTTATTATTTATTTAAAATTCATGCACTATAGTGTACACAGGTGGACTTATTTCTACATGGGATTCTCTACCAATCCACCTAACTTTACTTGAAAGAATAATTAAATGGGGTGCAAAGAAAAAAAACATTAACTAAACATTTGCATACACATTTAAACCTAATTTTAGGTAGCATAATAAATACATAACAACACATATATGACAAGAAAAATACTTAGCATATCAAAATATTACACGAATAATATGCATTCTATAAATATAATTCTACATATATAAATATAAATATTACAGTATATATATTATACAGGAAATGTTTGAGGGAAAACTTAGTTAAGCTATTTCTGATATCAGTTTCCGATATCTTATAGTTGGGGGATGCAATTATATATTATATTTCAATTTGGATTGAAATATAATATATGGATTGCAAGAAATGGACATCCTCGTGAAGCGCATAAAAACGAAGCACACCCAGACGAAGCACACCTAAAGTTTTGCACACTTTGCACACCCGTAGATGGGCTTCAAATAAATAAACTAATAAAATTTCGTATTCCACGAAGCACACTAATCACTAGACTAATGCGTAGACTAAGAGTGAGTTGCACCATCTTACTTTAACCATAACAATTTGAAAAAATTGGTTAAATTTCCGGTTAAGGGAAAAAAGAGTTGCACCATTTAACATTGGTGAAAATTGACGTCACGATTTGACGTTAATCATAACTGTTCAATTTCGGCCGGTTACTGGTTAAAGTTATCTGTAAGCAATCAAATGTCAAACGCAACAAAGCTTTAATTTTTGTTTTCAAAAGCATCTCGCGGCTCCATATACTGTTTAAATACGTTAAAATACCTACCAATCACGTTAAATACCTAAGTTCAGTTGTGACAATGTCCCTACTACAAGAAATTCTTTGGGAAAGTAGTTCTTCTAATGAAGAACACGAAATCAGGAGAAAGAGAAAAGTTTACCTGCCAAGAGTAGATAGATTTGCAAAATGGGACGATGATTCATTTTTGGAGAGGTTCCGAGTTTCCAAAAATTTAGCACGGGCTCTATCTATACGTCTTGAAGAATATTTAATACATCGGACGACAAAGTAGTAGTAAGTACGTGGTTTAAAAGTACAATATATGAATTATCAAGTAATATCTAATGCGACATAGAATAGAATAACTCTTTATTGTGCACCAAAATACCTACATAAAAATAAAAACATTAAAAGAAACTTAAAAACTAACAAACATGTTTACGAATTTGTAGCAAATAGTTAGTTAACCTATGGTTTTTATAGCAATTCTTGCCAATTTTGAAGGACATTACTTTTAATTACCTATTCTATTTCTTTCAGAAATTATGCAATAACCCCGATTCAGCAAATATTAATAGGTTTAGAATATTATGCATGTGGCTCATTACAAAGATGTATTAGTGATACGTCTGGAGTACATAAATCAAGTGTATCTAGAATAATACACAGAGTGAGCATAGCAATTGCTAGAATGCGACCCGCATGGGTATTAATGCCACAGACAATTCAAGAAATGGAAACAACGGCTAGAAAATTTTATGAAATATCTGCCTTACCAAAAGTAATTGGAGCTATTGATTGCACTCACATACCAATCAAATCACCAGATTAGAACACAAACATTATTAGATAACAGTGCTAGTAGTTCCCTGCAGTTTCACTCTCTGAATGATAATATCCGTAAACCCATAATAATGTTGCAGCATTATCTCATAATATAATCTATGTAGTCAGTAGTTAGCAAAAATTAAAAGACCCTTTTTGCAAATTATATTTCCAAGTAAAGAAAGTTAGTTCGTTACAGCTTTATTTTATATTCTCAGAAAGAACACAACATGGCACTATAGACATTATGGCAAAAGGAATAGAAAAGATGCCTGGTACCGAGTCAATAGAAATAGCTCTACTGCTAGCTGTTGATGGTTTTAAGTACAAAGTATCACCTTATTACTACCCCAGTACCCTATTAATATTACCCTATTATATTTTAGTAAGATATTACCTTATTTTACTGTTTATATGAATGTTGCTAAAAAGTTATAATATTGCTGTTTCAGGGGGGAATGATGCTGAAAACTACAGAAACAGAAAATTAATATTTTCTGATATGTACATAACAAACATAGTAGCACGATGGCCAGGTAGTACTCATGACAGCCACATTTTCAATAACAGTGTCATTAAAAATAAATTTGAAAATGGAGAACATGAAGGTTTTTGGCTCCTGGGAGACAAAGGTTATGCCCTAAAGTCTTATTTATTAACCTCTCTGCGTGACCCAATTACTGGTGGGGAAAAACTATACAATGAGAGTCACATTAGAACTAGAAATGTAATTGAAAGGATGTTTGGATGCTGGAAAAAAAGATTTCCGGTCCTATCCATGAAAATACGCACAGAATTATCCCGAGTCCAAGCAATCATTGTGGCTACAGCAGTATTTATTACACAACATGTGTAAAAAAATGAATGAGCCTATGCCATCTATTACCAGTAACAGTGATGACTCTTTTGATGACGATCTAAATTATCACGAAAGTTCATCCAATACTGATGACCAGAACCGAACAATGCTAATTAACAATTACTTTAATAGATTGCAAGAAAATTAAGGCTTTGGGGATTAAAAAGGGTTTTTATGTTAGATGATGTAGTATGTTAGAAAATTATTTGTATCAATAAAACCTCTGCAATTAATTTAATTCCTTTTATTTTTAAAATATGTAAACAATAATACTCTTAAATCGATTAACTTATAATATATAGCTATATTTTAGCTATATAGCTATATATAAGTTAGTTAGTAAGCAGCATTGATCGGAAATAATAAAATTAGAATTAGATATAGAAATTTTAAAATCTAAAATATAGCTATATAAACTTTTTTATTTATAGCTATATTTTAGATTTTAAAATTTCTATTTCCAATTCTAATTTTATTATTTTCAATCTATGCCGCTCCTCATTGTGCTTTAGTTGTTGCTCATGCAACTCTTTTTGATATTTCATACTATTTTTAATTTTTTCCAACTCTAAGGAATTTAGTTGCTCCAACACGGACAGTTTTTTTTCATTTAATGCTGTTCGAACCCATTTGAAGTTGACATTATCACCTCGTCTACGCTTAGTTAGACCTAGAAAAATATATATATTCTATATTAATCAATATAAATTTAGTCCATATACAGTGGTAATGAATTTGAACTTAGTACTGAAAATTTTTGTACACAAATCAAGTGTACAAAAATTGCACCACCTATGCATCTTTGTGCGGCGATGCGGCACACTCCACATATTACATGCCACCGCACCCTTGAGTGGTCGTAAAGTACCTTCACGCCTATTATCCACGAAGGAGTAGGCAGAGGTGCGCTAATATAACCACTACTCATAAGTCCAGTAGATATACTATAACACACCCACGTTTAGCCAAGGCACTTGCTTGTTTGTCTCCTTCTTCCATAAAAAAACTTACGTTTTAAAGGTACACTGGTCTTTTTAAAGATGAGTGAGGTGTGCTTGTGTAGAATATCAACTCCCTAGGATTATTCTCAGGCTCAGTCATTACAAAGTCATCAACCTTGTTCATATGTTGCTGGCCATCTCTGTCTTCTATTATTTCGAAAATTATATTTGGGTCTGCCTTTGAAGTCTGTGAATAAAATAAAATTGTTATTTAAAATTCATATATTTTAGACTAAGCACGAATATGTGTAGGTTGGGTACTCAGACAATTTCTGTACAGCATGATATTGGCAGAGAAATTATGCAAAAGTTATGAATTGCACCTCTCATGACTGCAAATGTAGGAAAATATTGGACTTATATTGGAATAATGAATGGACAATATTGCACGGGCAGAAACAGAGGGGACTGGGATGAATGCGCAAGTGAAAAGAAAGTGAAGCCGATGAACTTATAGCTATATGGGCATTTTTTTTAAAGTTTGTACGGTGAAGAATTTTGGCCAACAAAATATATAAATATAGTATTGGTGTTTTCATTTCCTCAGGGAGACTCTTGTATATCCATATTTTGTTAAAAATACAAAAAGACGTGGAAAATACAAAAGATCTTCAAGAAATTACTATTCAAAAAGACATTGACCCGACATTTTCTTCCACTGCGTTACTAATTTATATTTCTCTTTATAGGCAAATTAAAAGAAAAATACAATAAACGTTGTTGTTTATTAAAAAAAGTTAAATAAATTTTTCAAAATCTTACAAAAACTTAACGTTGTAGCAATAAAGAAACATAAAAATCAACTTTTTCTCTCCTCTGAGAAACACTCTGAGAAAGTAAACATAAAAAAGTTTTGTTTATTTGGCAAACACGAGATCTGAATGAAAAATTAAACAACTAATTAAATACTTGTATCAAGTAGGTTAATATTAATTTAAAAAAATAAACATTTCTATAATAACAATAAAAATAATATCGCAAATGTCATGATTCAACAAAGGGACCATCACTCAGTGGAAGTGTATGGAAAATATAAGGCATAGTTTACATCAAACATTTTAAACAAAGAAAAAACTTTACATTGTAATAATAAGGAAAGTAGGTTACTCGCCAAAACAAGTATCGCAAATATAATCGTTATAACAATCTTTAGGTAAACTGTAACAAGACAAACAAATGAAATTATTACATGCCATACATTTCTTCAATAATAACAAAGATGTTCGAATTTTACATTTATAACATGCAGAGTGACGGCTGACATTTTTAATAGATTTGATTTGTTTTTTCGTGGCATAATTTTCTTTATTTCGTTTAGGTATATTTTGGGCTGTAATTTCTAGAAATGAAAATGTCGATAGAAGAAAATATTTATTACTTAAAAGAATAACTCAAAGATCTAACATATTTCAGATACAATATTTGTCATGTTTGTTACTGTTTAAAATTACACATTCACATTTTTTTTCAACATTTTTCCTATTATTTGCCTTTTTTGTGATCCTTACAGAATCACAGGCTGTTCGATAATTATGAATCGCTATCGTAACGTTATCGTATCGCTGTCGTAATGTTATCGTATCGTGGTCGTAGTGTTGTCGTACCGTTCTCGTATCGTTATCGTATCGTTATCGTACCATTATCGTACCGTTCTCGTATCGTGGTTGTAGCGTTGTCGTACCGTTATCGTACCGTTGTCGTATCGTTATAGTATCGAAATAATATTGTTATCGTATCGTTATCGTAACGTTATCGTATCCCATGACCATTCATAGCGTTGTCGTATCGTGGTCGTACCGTTCTCGTATCGTTCTCGTATCTTTGATCGTTATCGCTATCGCATCGTTATCGTATCGCTATCGTGACGTATTGTGGTCGTAGCGTTGTCGTACAATTCTCGTATCGTTATCGTATCACTATCGTAACGTTGTCGTATCGTTGTCTTATCGCTTTCCGTATCGTTATCGTATCGCTATCGTAACGTTATTGTATCGCAATCGTAGCGTTGTCGTATCGTTGTCGTATCATTGTCTTATCGTTATCGTATCTATGACGTAACGTTGTCGAACCGTTGTCGTATCGTTATGATATCGTTAAAATAACTGCAATATTTGGATCTGCCTTCCTACATATCGGCCTCAGGTTGGCAACGCACCAGCACCACCTCTGGTGTCTTTAGCCGGCGTGAATTTCTTACTATCAGAAAAGTTGTCTGTTTGCTTGACTTCCGATATCAAATAAAATCTAATTGGCACGAAATCGGGATATAATATAATATCAGCTATACATTAATACTTTGGACCCCTTTTTACAAAAATTGCGCTGACGGAGGAGCATGAAATTTGGCACATTTATAGTTTATGTGCAGGAGAAGTGCAGAACGCTTATATTTTTCAATGATAATGTTTATATACTATAAAGTGCATTAATTCAAAAATAAAACATTACACATATTATCATGCATTTGACACACACAAACAAATATATTGACGATAACGATAAAAGATTACAGATGGCGCACTACACAGTTTTGAAACAAAGTAGTTGGTCTCGAGTAATGAAGATAGCGTTCTTATCAACAAGATATTAAAATTTAATATGGTTGAATTTCGACCAATGGCCGTCCACTAGCCTATATAAAAAAACTTTACTGATTGGGATAATAGTTCGAAATGTTGCGGATGTTCGTGAGCGGTGGTGATCACTTTCCATCGGGTGGTAGTAGTAGTATCTTCACGACCATATCCACGAAGTGGTAGGCAGAGGCACAACCAGGGCACCCATACTAGCCGAAGACACTAAGTCCCATAATGTCATAGGTAGCAAGCCTGCCGCCAACCGAGTACATATTCAATCCAGGGCAACGTTATTTTTATTAGTAAATTAGAAAATTTAAAATATACAATTTCAAATTTTTTTGTTGTCGGACCTGGGGATCAAGTCTCAAGAAGTTTCAGCTCGAGGTCTAACATCCCGGCCTCAGGTTGGCAACGCACACCATTACCACCTATGGTGTCTCTAGAGGGTGTGATTGGTGAGATTTCTTACATCATCAGGAAATCCGTCTGCTTGTTTGCCTTCCAATATCATAAAAAAATGCTTAAGAGAGAGTGAGGAATTGTTTGAGATGCGTTAACTATGGTTTCGCTCATAATTTCGCCATACACTACTAAACAAGACACACAAATGGGCTATATCACCGATAGAAAAACGATATTTACGTTTCGGATTCCATAAAGCTGGACATGTTAAATACAAAAAAATAATCTTGATGAATTCCTTCAAGCCAGTTTTTACTACTCAGACTTTTATTTTAATTTAAACTTAACTTGGACATGGGATTTGAATTTGTTTATATTGACACATTGAAATATTTCAGCTTCCATATGGAAATCGTATCGTATGGAATCGTGAAGTAAGTTTATTATCGTGTCTATAATCTATTTAATTAAAAAATAGTTATTTGTAATGGTACACGTCTCATATTATGTGCTAATGTTTTATTTATAAATTATAATTATTGTTAAGGGACGCACAGTGTGGCACAAACCTAATTAACGTTGTTTTTAAGTAATATTATACAAAATTATTTTTAAGTACCCACAATCACATTTGCATAATAAATCTATACGCCTACACGGCAGGTTTTAGAGACCAATTTTGGATGTATCATCAGTGTAATACCTCAAGACACAGAATAAATGGACTTTTGACTTTGTTCCGTCATGGCTACAAGCGAATACTGCATGATATATGAATGAATCGCGCATACGATGCGCTTGCATTTCAATAATACCTATTGAAGCCGCGCCTCCTGAATATCTTATATTTCAAGATGTCTGGAAATCTTGTGATATTATCACGATAACGTGATACAGAATAATACACTATCAATATTATCACGGTATCGTGATATAATTGATAGTGAAATATTTGCCAATAAGTAATCAAATTGCAAGGTGATAATAATTTAATAATAATAACAATAATCAAAAGAATTGTGGTGGTGATAGAATAGAATACTTTTTGTTGGGCAAAAATACATATAAAAATATAAGATGGACTAAAGATGAAACTTAATTTTTTTTTGTAAGCGGTGAGCGAGTTTTTTTACAAAAGTTGTGTACGCTAAAGAATTATATAATTTAAACTTTTCTTTGCATTTTTATTTGAATTTGCATTTTATAAAACATTACCACCTGTTGGCTGTTTTAGAAAAACTTTTGTTGTTGCTAGTACATACAATACAATATAGTACATGTACTATACAATACTTATATTTTCATATCTCACTATCATACTAGCTGTCCCGGCGAATTTCGTTCCACTCGTTCTGTTCTTATGGGAAAACTTAAAACGTTCGTGTTGTTTGTTTTATTTTCCTCTCAGTTTTTAAAGTTAGTCGCCCCTGTGGTCTAGCGGTTCAGGTGTTGGACTTGACTGCATGAGTTCCCGGGTTTGATTCCCGGGTCGAGCAACAAGGAGAAAATTTGGGTTTTCCAATTTTCTAATTAAAAAAAATATGCTCGGGATAGGATATGTGCCCGGTTGGCGATAGGCTTGCCACCTAACACATTGTTGGACTTAGTATCTTCGGCTTCTGGTTGTGCCTCTGCCTACCTCTTTGGGGATATGGGCTTGAAGATACTTTTTTCAGATTTTAAACTGAGTGAACTGTACCAAAAATAGTATGTATAAATGGTATGGTTACTGAAAAATTAAAAAAAAATACTCCCTTAATTTCCACCCCAGTGAAAACCCACACAAAAAGAACATTTTTTTTCTTGAGAAAAAATAGTTTCTGCTTCAAAATAACTTGAAATATAATTATAATACGCAAACCCGTAAATCTGTATCGCCTCTGGGCTGTGGGGCCTAGCGGTCCGCTGTTGGACTTCACGAGATCTCAGGTTCGATCCCCGGATGGGGCACCTAATAGAAAATGTATGTTTTCAATTTTCTAATAAAAATGTCGTTGTCCTGGTTCGGGTTTGTGCCCGGCTGCCAAAAGGCTAGTTGCTACGTATCACATTGTATATTGGCTAGTGTATATACTCATATGCTTGTGTTATGGGTGTTATTCAACGATTCAAATAAATATAAATATTTAAATAGATACCAGAATAAATTTAACAAACACCCACATCTAAATGTTCATCACACAAATGCCAACCCCGGTCGGCAATCGAACTCGAGCCTCGCGTTTGGTCGATGTAGTTAGGCGTGTACGCTAGCCACTCGACCAATGAGGCGGTCAAGTAAATCGATCTTATCTCTAACTACAGAAATTTCTTCCATCCAACCCAAAAATTGAAGCTATGAAAACAATGGAAGGCATCGGTTACAAAAAACAATTATAACTATACTTAGAAGAACTAAATATAAATATAATAATCAAGTATGTAAAAATAAAACATTATCAAAGTATATACCTATATACGAGTATGTTACTGTATCAACGAAAAGTAATGTTCCTTCAATCTTTCTTAAGAGTAGGTAGGTAAAGAAGGACTGTCATGAATCTCGACAGGAAGGGAATTCCACAGTTTAATTGATTGAAAAGTATAAGATTTAGAATAAAAATTAGAGTGCGAAGCGGGAAAATGAAGTCCAGAGTTATGGTTGGTTATTTAAAAATAAATTGAATTCGCGAATTTTGGAGCTTTTGCAATTTATTCAGAAGAGCTTCTGGAGCGTCAAGGAAACATACATCACCATAATAAAGAATTGGAGTATAAGAGACTGTACAAGGGAATTTCTTGGTTTTTTGAAGAATTTTTTTAAGGAATGTGACGTATGAAAGGTATAATAGACTTTTTTACTCAATAATATGATCCTCCCAAGAAAGTTCCGAGCTAAAAATAACGTCTAAGTTAGTAACGCCAGTCGAAATAGGGATAGGGAGTGCCGTTGTAAGCTATAGGTGGCAGATTGGTTGATGATCCCCGTGTTGGACCGGGCTCCTTTGCAGAATATACCATCTGCCTTCCTGCCAAGCAGCTCGTAAAAGGCGTGCATAGGCTTACCGTCACTAACACCGTGACATCCTGCTAAGTGGTAGAGTTTCGCAGCAACTCGCCCGGATTGGTGCCACCAACATACCTATTCTTGCGACCATAACGATCAATACATGCCGTTGACGTGTTCCGGTTCGGAGGGTAAAGTAGCCGGTAAACTTACATTTGCTCGAGGCTTAACATTCCGACCTCAAGTTGGCAATGCACCATTATCACCTTAAGTGTCGCTAGGCGGCGTGAATTTCTTACCATCAGGAAATCCATCTGCTTGTTTGCCTTCCATTATCATAAAAAAATTGAAATAATCAATAGACCCAACATAGACCCAAGCTGATATCTGCTACCGAGAATTATAACTTTTGATTTTAAACGGATATAGACCATAGGATTCTGTAGTTACTGTGTGGTACCATATAAAACAGTTGAATTGATAATTGATAAAAATTGAATTGAAAAGATATTCTATTTGATTTTGAATAGGGTAACTAATATAGTTTTTGTTCCTCTTCCTACTCCTTTGTGAGCACGAACGTGAAGATACTTACATCATGTAATTTACCGTCAATAATAACAAGTCACGATTACTCCAAGGGCACCATCTGACGTCAAAAAAGCTCGCCTTTTGTGACTTGCAAGTTGCAACCGGATAGTTACATCATGTTAAGGTGGAGTTTCACTACAGCAACTCGGGCCCGACTAATAAATTCCGTTTTATTACAGAATCCCATTTCGAAAAACCGAAACCAAATTTCTATAGCAAATTCTCACAAATTATGTACGAAAAATTACTGGTATACTGTAACATCAGCGATATAATTTACCATTGACTTAAACTACCCTACACGACGAATTGTGTGCTCATTTCAATAGTTGTGTATCGCTCGTTTCACTGCACGTGCATTTGTTAAACAACTGAACACCCCGCACTTAAGGAAGAAGTTAGTTTATTAACGGCTTTCGATACCTTCATTTAAAAATAAAGAAACGCAAAAGCGCAAGTTTTGTCACTATCGACGCTTTTGAGTGTTAGTTTTGGTTTTATTATCAACGTTTGTGGCACCTATAAGAATGTATTATTTTCAACACGTTTTTTAAGCTGTTCATTAAAAAAAATATATGCATGAAAGCAGACCCAGCAAACTTTGTATCGCTTGAAATTAACAGCTAATACTTGATGCTTCCATAGTAGCGCAGTCTGTCGGATCCAATGTGAAACGTTCCAAAATCAACAACTACTTCTTATTAAAACAAATATTTAAAAAAAACATTTCAAAGAATACCAAATTGTGAATCTAAAACATTATCGAATTTCCTTGAAAACACACAAAAAATTCATCAAAATCGGTCCAGTCGTCTAGAAGGAGTTCAGTGACAAACACACGAACACCAGAAATATATATATATATATATTAAGATGTAAAGTAAACAAAAAGCATAACATATATAAAACTGTACATAGTAGGCACAATGATTAACAAGCAGAATCAAAGTTATCTAAATGTAAAATCAAATATTTTTGACATGTTTTTTAAATACTTTCTTTGTATGAAGAACTTTTAAAGAACTTATGTGGAGATTTTGAAGAGAAACGTTAATACTTTTTTTTATTGCCGGCATAGCATTGGCAACTGATTTTTATGTTCCACATTTTTAATACTCAAGACAGCTTGGCAGCTTCGATAAAACCAACATGGGTCAAATCTTTGTCGCAGTGTCTTTTTCTTGGAACAATTATTTCACTGTTCAATGTTGTCTAAGGCCTAAGTGAATGAGCATCCTCAGTTGGCAGCAATACACAGTAGAAGCTGGAATATCTGCAGATAATCCTTGTAGAATAAAATCTAGTAAAATAATATGTTAGCAAGTGTGTTCATCGCTTTTGTGTTCTGTGGGGTAAGTAGTGAGTAGATATAAAAGTTTTTTTATTGTATTAAATGAAATAGTTGCACTCAACGTAACAAATTGATAATAAACTAAAGACCCGACGTCTCATGACATAAACTTATGTTTAACCGACTTCAAAAAGAAGAAGATTCTTAATTCGATTGTACATCTGTTTCGCAATTATTCGACCAATGGCCAACCCATGTTGATGTTTCTTTTTTTTAAAATATATGTCATGATTCCGAGAAGGTTCCCTTTTAATTTTATCATCATCTAACAAGAAGTTGTTGAGTTATTAGTTATACATAAAAGTAAATAAATTGTTCGCTTACGTTATCGATCTAATCATTGATCAATTCGAAAAGGAATGATTAAATCGCGACGTTCGTAGATGTATCTAATGAAAAACCCAGTTGGTGTCGGTTTTTGCAGTTTTATTGCACTTACGGCCAATGTTAATAGTATTTCTCTAAAGATGGATTTCAAGCAATCTAGATAGCTGCGTATCCACCGGCCTATCCTACACCTAATTGCCATATTTATCCTGTGCACAGATATGTTATTGGCAAGCGATAACATAAAAATGGATCAAAATATCAATTTTGGACAGCAAGTTTTGGATTAGGATTGATTATTAATATTGGCTGAAGCCCCATACATTGTCAGCTAGAAGAGCCAATTGCAGCACTCCCCCGTTCCATGATTACTATGAAATATTGCGCTCTAAAGTAAACGTCTTAAGCGACTTTCCCATTAAAAAAAACATAACAAATATATGATTTGCAAAATTGGTCCAGCCGTCCAGGCGGGAAACGAAATGGGGATTCATTTTTATAATCTATACATAGTGTAAAGCAAAGTCGCTTTCCGCGTCTGTCTGTATGTATGTATGCTTATATCTTTAAAACTACGCAACGGATTTTGATGCGGTTTTTTTAAATAGGTAGAGTGATTCAAGAGGAAGGTTTTTAAGTATAATAACATGCTTCATATATTAGAGAACCACTGATAATTTCAAGATATCTAATGCGAAGTCGTAAATAAAAACATTTTTTTGCGCTTGCATTGCAAACGCTTTCTGAACTCTACGAGATAGATCAAAATAATGTACTAAGTATTGTTTACCTTATAAAGGTCTACAAAAAAGTTCGCGATGGTATATGTTTATCTCTTAGGGATAACTTACAATAACCAATTTTTATCCTTTACTTTTTACGAATAATAATGGCTCATTTACGAAGCGATTTTAAGCAATACAGCATTAATCCTTATCTATTTAAGTACCTTAAATAAATTTTACATTTAATATATAACAATATCGCCCTTTACGGCATGTAAATTAAACGAATAGTTTCGGAGATATTACAGGTTTAAAATATAGGGACATCGCGGTTGCGGCGGTACCGGCTGGCCGCGGTGCGTGCCTATCCCTACTAATAATAAAAATGCGAAAGTAACTTTGTCTGTCTGTCTGTTACGCTTTCACGCCTAAACCAGTGAACCAATTTTGATGAAATTTGGTACAGAGATAGGATAGACTCTAAAGAACAACATAGGCTACTTTTCATTGCAAAAATAAGGGAAAATGGGTAAAAAGAGGGGATGAATGTTCATATGGAAATTCGTCATTTTTAAAGCTGTAACTTTGTATTTAGACACTTTATGATAAACGAAAGAATATTTTAGGTTTTTTTATCACTAGAAAATGAGGGAGAATGGGTAAAAAGAGGTAATGAATGTTCGTATGGAAAATCGTTTTTTTGTTTGAAAGGGTATATTTCAGAGGTGGTCCCATGGTCACCAGGTGAGGATCTGATGATGAAATCCTGGGGAAGTCGAGGGAAACTCTAAAAAATGTTGGCAAGAATAGTGTTTTTGTGGATTATGATCACTTGCTAGCATTCGGCAATGGTCACTCCATACTCAGACTCAACAGACTTGCGGAACAGGCTAACCGTTAAGTGTCTTTGAGGGATTTGGAGATATTTTTACAGACGAAAGGGAGAAGATCAGCTAGCGCTCAGCGTCAAGCTCAAAGTAGAATCATTTTCGGTAGGTTTAATAGGAATGTTTTTGTTAATGCAGAATTCATATAATATGACCACACGTTACAGTATAAAAATCCTCCTTTGACATTAATTGGAAAAATGATTAAAAAATGTCAGCATTGTGATCCCTTAAAATTCAAAAATGAAACGCAGGGTTGTGTGAATGGTAAAATATTATTGCTTTTGCTTGGTGAACCAGCTGAGCCGCTAAAGTCTCTTTTATTGTGCAATTCTGATGAATCTCGAAAATTTTTAAGCAATATGCGCAAATGCAATAATTGTTTTCAAATGACGTCGTTTGGAATAGGTAGACATATCATTATGCCAGGATGTTCTCCCACATTTTTCTGTGCAAGGTCAAATTTATCACAGAATCGGTTCATACTAATATTTAAAAGCTGAAAAGTTTAATGTTATTGCTACAATTTCTAAATGTGAGTTTCTGAAGATATACCCGAAGGGTTAGTTCTGCCTAACTGCATAACCAGAGCACTAACGGCTAGCCGAAGACATTAAGTCCCACAATGTGGTAGATGACTATCCTGTAGCCGGGCACCCATCCAATCCCGGGCAAGTGGCAACGTTACATTTCGTAGAAAATTAAAACTTCACATTTTTTTATTTGTTTTTTTTGTTGCCCGGACTGGAAATAGAACCCAAGATCTCAAGAAGTAATTCCGAAGACGGACGGTTAGACCTCAGAGACGATAATTATATTTCTAATATTTCGAAAAAAAATATGTTAGAGGTTTCCATAACTTGCTATACAGCTTAATTTGCTATACACAATAACGTATTCCTACTATTTCTCTGAGGTGAAATTAGAAAAGAGAAAGTGTATGTTCAGTTTTGATGGCAAAATTGCTGAATTGATTTTAAAAAAATATATAAAAAATAGATAAAACTTTGGATAGCGATATAGGCTACATTTTATCTTAAAATTTTAACGAGCAGTGTCGGAGAGCTAATTCAAATTAGTCTAACTCAAATTAGTCTAACTAATATCAAATTAGTAGACTACGCGGGCGAAGCCGCGGGTAACAGCTAGTATTATAATATATTGATGATACACGCCTGATTTAACAACTTGTCTAATAAGTACTAGGTACTTATTTGATGATTTATTAAATCAGGCGCCACTTAAACTTTTATCATCTATAAATATATTAAATCTGTAGAAGAGTCAATACTGTGCACTGAAAATATTGAAAAATAAATAGCAGGGGTGTTACTGGATCGATGCCAAATCCAAATATGTGATTAAAAAATGTTTGTCTGTCTGTATACTTTTTACCCTCAAAAAATACGTAGAAAAAAAATCTTAATTTTTCAGTTTTATCACGCGAAGACCGACATCCGCGCGGACGGACTTGCGGGTGAAAGCTAGTTTATATTTGTTGTTTGTGTTCTAATCCTATCGTAAGTACAAAAATAACCCTTCCCTTCACGTTCCTCTCTGTCGTACTTATTTTGTTTCCAAATCATTGACTTTTCAAGCTGTTCGGTTTTGGAACATTCTTCCTATTGAAATCAGAAAAAGCTTTTCCCTTAAACACTCTTCACTCTTCAATTATTTATCATAATATTGCTATTATATATTATTAATTATTCAATTATTGTATGTATTAATTTACATTTAAGTAAATATAAATTAAATACATACAACAGTTTATAAAGTCACCTCTGTGGTCGAGCGGTCCGGGTGTTAGACTTGACTGCATGAGGTCTCGGGTTCGAATCCCGGGTCGGCCAACAAAAAGAAAATTGGATTTTTCCAATTTTCTAATAAAAAAAAAATTTTGGTCGGGATTGGAAACGTGCCCGGTTGGCGATAGGCTTGCCACCTATCACATTATGGGACTTAGTATCTTCGGCTAGTCGTGGGTGCCCTGGTTGTGCCTCTGCTTACATCTTCGGGGATATGGGCGTGAAGATACTTTATTTAAGTAAATAAAGTAATATTTGTATAATATGTAGAATGACTATATTTATAAAATACGTAGATATTTTTAGTGTAAAATTTTGAAATATTATGCTAGGTGTCTTCATATTGTATATAAAGATACACGTGTTGTTATTTATGTATTTATTGTGCTACCTAAAGTTAGGTTTGAATGTGTTTGCAAATGTTTAGTATTTTTTTTATGAACCCTATTTAATTATTATTTTAAATAAAGTTAGATTGACTGGTACCGAATGCAATGTAGCATTAAGTCCACCTTTGTACTAGACTACAGGCCTATGCCAAAAATAGATGGGTCATATGAACCACCAGGTGTCGTATATAGGACAATATAAGAGCATAAAATATTAAGATTCAGCACTATGCTGTCATCTGTAAGCTGTCCAACTGAGTGCAGGTGAGAATTCAGAAATGCAGGTAGAGTGAGTTCTTTTTGGTCATTTATTTTTGTACGGCATTGTAGGCTCCGAGCAAAAGTAAGTTTACCGGCTACCTACCGCCAACGGTAAGTGCTGACACTGGCAGCAGGAATAGGTTTTGGCGGTGTACCAAACCGGGCGAGTCGCTGAGAGACCACCTAGTCAGATGTCACGGTATTAGTGAAGGTAAGCCTATGCTCGCCTTTTAAGAGCTGCCTGGCATAGGAAGACAGATGGTCTAGGAATAGGTTTTGGCGGTGGTACCAAACAGGGCGAGTCGCTGCGAGACCACCTATTCAGATGTCACGGTATTAGTGAAGGTAAGCCTATGCACGCCTTTTACGAGCTGCCTAGCATAGAAAGGCAGATGGTCTATTTTGCAAAGAAGCCCGGACCAACACGTTAAAAATACTTGTGATAATACTTTTATCGAAATATAATTCTAATAATATTATAAAAGCGAAAGATTGTATGTGTTTATTTGTTACTCCTTCAAGCAAAAACTGCTGAACCGATATTCATGAAATTTTGGCACGCACATAGGAGCTAACTTGGATTAACACATAGAATATTTTTTATTTAAAAAAAAAATGTAACTATGAGGGCAAACTATCATATTATCTAATGATTTTTTTTTGGAATGACTAATATGTTGCCAACCTCGCGGTTTTTACCACTTCACCAAGCCTTACCGATGTACCTAGTCTTACATACAAAGCAAAACTTGCAAGTAATGAAAAGCTGATTTTAGATAATGTATGGCCAAAATTTAAATAAATTAACGAAGTTACTTTTAGTAATTCTGTTGGCACAAACTGGTTCCTTAATATTCGATATAGAACAAGTAATTACCATAGAAATAGGAATATGTATATGAAAAGTGCAAAAACATTCTGTATACCTAAATACCGTTGGAATCGACATGTAACTTAACAACATCTCTTTGTCTCTTTTACAATATCATGTACGCCGAAAGAGATAACGACATTTTTGTCTATACCTACTCATTTTGGCGTCGATTGACAGTGACGTCATGACAGTTCTCATGCTTGCCAAGAACGTATTTAGTGTTTAATTTTCTTCTCTACCCTTTCTGGACAGTCTTATAATGTCAGAGTGGCAGCCATCTTTAGTAGGCAATGGCAAGCTTTTTTCGTATTTATTTCATGTCCATATACTGAGGTCAATAGTAATTACTAACGTAGTTTAGTCAAGTACGCGCTAAAAGAATTGCTGCCATTGAAGTCTGTTGTTCTCCTCCTCCGAAACAAGTCAAAACCTAAGAGATTTACGGTCATACCACACACATCAATTAACATTTAATTTGTTTATTATTATTTTACATACCTTAAGTATAATTTTTTTCGCCTCTGTCATCTAGCGGTTCAGTTGTTGGACTTGACTCCATGAGGTCCCGGGTTCGAATCCCGGGTCGGACAACAAAAAGAAAATTCGGGGATATGGGCGTGAAGATGCTGCTTTTTAAGTATAATTTTGCAAAGAAAATGTCGACTTACGATCAATATTAACAACCATCTATCTAAGATAAGGAAAAGAATAAGTAACTGTAAAAACAGACTTTCTTTAGATCCCGTTGGTCGGTACTTGAAGAAATGAGTAAATCGCCAGTGTCCGCCCAGTCTATCGATGACGTATTATACTTCAGTTTGAACTTTGATTGGCAATCAATGCAATTAATTGATATTGCAATCACGTCAAGGCTAACCAGACTTGCATTTTTCAAATTATTTATATGTTGCTCGTATGATCTGACGTAATAAAATGTTTGTACAACAATTCCTTTGTTTTATAAGATACTAGCGGCCCGCCTCGGCTTCGCACGGTTATGAAATATGCATATAAACATTCCTGTTCAATCACTTTATCTATTAAAAAAACTAAATCAAATTCGTTGCGTAGTTTTAAATATTTAAGCATCCCCTTTGTACGCAATGGGGACAGAGGAAGTGGCTTTGTTTTATGCTATGTAGTGATTTTTAGGATTCCGTACCTCGAAAGAAAAAAAACGGAACCCTTATAGGATGTCATTGTCGTCCGTGCGACCGTCTGTCAAGACTATTTCCCGGGAAAGCGTGAAGGTATCAAGCTGATGTTTATAACAATTACTAAAGTCTACTTTAAAAGGAACTGTAAAAAAATCAAAATTTAATCGCCTTTGTGGCCTAGTGTTTTAAGGCGGCGTGAATTTCTTACCATCAGGGAATCCGTCTGCTTGTTTGCCTTCCAATATCATACAAAAAAAAAGAAATTGTAAGATTCTCAGTTCACGGGAAGAACCATTTAGGTTTTGATTCCCTTGTGAGTTTTGGAAATTTGCAGCACAAACGGCTATATCTTTTGACTACGTTGGTTTAAAAATTAAAAAAAAGTATCTTCACTCCCATATCTCTGAAGAGGTAGGCAGAGGCACAACCAGGCACCCACGACTAGCCGAAGACACTAAGTCCCACAATGTGATAGGTGGCAAGCCTATCGCCAAGTGGGCACATATCCAATCCCGAGCAACATTATTTTTATTAGAAAATTGTAAAAACCAAATTTTCTTTTTGATGCCCGACCCGGGATTCGAACCCAGGACCTCATGCAGTCAAGTCCAACAACTGAACCGCTAGACCACGACACACATATTATAACTTGTTTAAAGTTCACGGTTTTTTTTCCGTCAAGGAGCCTAATGCTTGTTTGCTGAATATTTTCATAAAACATATTTGAACCACACAATGTCATAAAATACGTTGGTGTGATAAAATACCTACATTTAACACGTCTATTATGACACAAACATTTTTTTTGTATCACATAGTGACACATAATGTGGATTTACAGGGTGTCCTGGGATCAGGAAAGCCGCCATGGGTGAAGATGAATGATGGCAGAGACATCCCCAGCTTTGGGTTGGGGACTTGGCTGGGGTTTTCAAATAAGGTAGGGATCGAATAACCTGAAATCATGCACAACGCTGGCGTATTTACTCATACGATTATGTTTATAAAATGCACATAATACACATAAACACCCACACATAAAGATCTTCAGCCTCCTGTCATTTAACAACGAATTCCTTCGGATTTGTTGGTCAACTAGTTTATAATTGTCCGAGAGCGATACAGAGCAGACGTGTTGTTAACACAATATAACGGAATCACTATAAACAAAGACCATTATAGGTGACACCATGCGACCAGCTTTATTTGGATTAACACTCGAAGTTATACTCAAATAACATTCTCGAAAAAAAAAATACGTTGTCGCCATAACGTTAAAATATGAATCAAATATCAGTGAAATGCCCCAGTACTAGTCAGATGTATTCCTTAGTGAACGGTCACGGGACAACGAATTATGGATGTGTACGGTACGTTGTCTTTTATAGCACTACCTACGATGAGCCGCAAGTTTCCTGCCTTATCTCTTAATAAAAAAAATCTGTTACAGCCCGAAGAATATGCAGCTGTGGAAAAAGCAGTGGAGTATGCAATAGATGCTGGATATCGACACATTGACACTGCGTCCATTTATTTTACAGAAGAGCAGGTACAACAGTTATATAGCACAGCCATACATCGTAAATTTTAGTTTCAAATTTAAACACAGGAAATGGCAAAATCGACTCAAATTTACCAGCATCCAAAGTGTTTTAACTGCGACAGTCTATGGGTAATATTTTTTGAAAAACGTCCAAAAACATTTCCCATAGACTGTACCCATTACTAAATCATTTAAAAGTAATTGAGTACAAAAACGTCCCATTTTTTTTATATCCAAAGTCTTTTAACTTCGACCCATTTATCCAGAGACGTTACCCATAGACTACCCATTACTAAATCATTAAAAAGTAATTGAGTACTTAAAACGTCCCAAATTTCTTTTATATTCAAAGTCTTTTAACTTCGAAAAATTTGTCCAGAGACATTACCCATAGACTGTAACCATTACCAAATCATTTAAAAGTAATTTAGTACAAAAAACGCCCCGAATTTCTTTATATTCAAAGTTTTTTCACTGCGACCCATTTGTCTAGAGACATTAACAATAAATCTTAATTAACCATTTAAACTCAACTAATTACAAAAAAAACAATTCAAATTTGTCCTGCCATAACAGTTTTTTTTAAATTTTGACCTGTTTCTCCATTAACACTAACTATAAACCCTAAACATGAATAAACAATTTAAACGCAAACAACTGATGTTTGAAAAGAAATTGAAAAGTTTTAAAAAAACCCCGATCAAGCCTATACTCACTCGTACGTAATGTAATACTTGTAGTCGGGTCAATATAAGATATTGGTTGCAATATTGTATTACAAGGTTGCATTAAAGACACATTGCGAATTTCCCCGTGTTGGTCCGGGCTCCTTTGTAGAATAGACCATCTGCCTTCCTATGCCAGGCAGCTCGTAAAAGGCGAGCATAAGCTTATCATCACTAACACCGTGACATCTGACTAGGTGGTAGAGTTTCGCAGCGATTCACCCGGATTGGTACTACCGCCTTACGAGGGTAAGGTAGCCGGTAAACTTACTTTTGCTCGAGGCCTAACATCCCGGCCTCTGGTTGGCAACGTACCATTACCAACTTTGGTGTGTCTAGGCGGCGTGAATTTCTTACCATCAGGTAATCCGTCTGCTTGTTTGCCTTCCTATAAAATATATATATAATATATATATATATCTTTTAAAAAATAGTATGAATGTATTATTATACATTCAAGGTAATTTTCATGCTTTAGGGGGGTTGCGCTGCGAGATTTAGTTAGCGAGTTTGCGAGAGTTACCTAAAAATGCGTTTTTTTTCTTTTCCGCAAAACCAAAAATATTTTTTAAGTGAAAATTGGCACATATGTTCTATAATACTGTAAAAATATAATTAAAATAAAATTCCGTAACAGTTGTTTATCTTAAAAGATATGGGTATACAGATTTTTGTTAAATGTTAAAAAAAAAATATGACTTACAAAATAGCACTTTTGGGGATTTCGATGGCTATATACTCTAAATAATAGCTTTTACCGTTAATAAGTTCTAACTTTGATCACTTTATTAGAACTAATTAATAACTGTTTTTTTTAGTTTGCGCTAAAGACACTCGAGGGATGTTACACTTACTTAATGATGCACATATTCTTTACTGAAAATACTCATAACATTTAGAAGTTCTTGTTTCTAAGAACCATCTGGATCACGTCAGCTATCGTTCGAAAGCAATGCCCCAGACAGACAGACACACAGACTCATCAAACGTATAACACTCTTCTTAAGCGGAAATGTTGAAAAACGGTTCATATTTTCCTTGCACATAATGTTTTTTTATATTGACCATTATTTTTTTTGGACCAAGATGTTTCTTATCAACAATGTTGGTAATAGTAGAAGATCCGAACCTACATCGGCTTACACCGAGCTGATAATTGAATAAAACATATTTTATAGTCAAGTAAGTATATTTAACGATCATATTAAAAGTGGGTTGCTTAAACAAATCCTGGACCGAATATTTTTAATTATATGTATAACAAAATAATTTTTCATAATTCCAATATTTTTTTCAGGCAACTCTCAGGCGATAAAAATTGTAAAAATAGTAATAAAACTGCACATAATAAGTAGATATATTTTTTCTCTAATATCCGATCCCGTGAAAGTAACTAGCATCTACAATTATCTGTTTAAACCTGGCAATTCAGATATATAACAGGCAACCCAACGTCTGCAACTTCATTTTATACCTACTTTAAGTCGGGATAAAATCTGATTATTGCTTCAATTAATGAATAAAAAACATTTAAAAATATAAAAAAAATACTAAATTTGCTATAAAACCAGTTTCATCCTATTTTCAGCTCGATGTAGGTCCATCTAACTTCGTATCTTAGGCTATAAATTGTAGATTATGGAATGAAATATGTAGCGTAAGATTATTTTTTTTGATAATATGTGGATGAAAATATTTATTTATTACTATATTTATTCTGGTATCTAAGTATTTCTTTATATTTGAGTCATTAACTAACATATCACAAGCATATAATTTGCTTACTTTGGGGTTAAATTTGATTTGTAGGTCCAGGGTTAGTTAGGTTTTTCAATTTTTACTTATTTCAATACTTATATTGTTTTTGTAGGTTGGTCATGCTGTCAATAAAAAGATAAAAGAGGGAGTTGTCGCAAGAGAAGACCTGTTCATCACCACAAAGGTAATCATCACATCCATCATGTGTTCACTAACATCTAAATACATAAACAAGATTTTTTTCATAGATACGAATTTTTAAAACGATTTTAGGGTTAGGTAGAAACATTTTATCGTTCGGCTTGCCACAAAAAATGTAGATGTTTGTTTAACTAAACACTTCTTAAATTTGACATCCAACCTATAACATCCTACACGTGTATGACGTGGCAGCATGTCATTGGTTATAAATGCCATTTTAGACACTGTTTACTAAAACGCGTGATCAACGAGTGTTTAACTTTTTTGTAGTGAGACAGTAAATTTTTGTTTCTTTCTAATAAGGTATTTACAAATGCAAAAGATTGTTAAAATATTTGCACTTTAGGATGGTTTTATAGTATTAGTATACTAGCCGACCCGCCAAACTTTGTCCCCTTGGCGCTCGGTACTCTGCCTACCCAGTAAGTCTAAGAAGACTAGGTGTAAAGATATGTATGTATATGTATGATGACATGAAGGCACGTTCAAATGCTTCTCTAAATTACATATTTTAAGTTATTTGGTCACATTATACTGAGATATATCTGAAATTTGTAAACTGCAAAACTTATTGCCTGATCGCCTCTGTGGTCTACAGTCCGGTGTTGAATTTGACTTCTTGAGGTCCCAAGTTCGATCCCTGAGTCGGGCAACAAAAAGAAGAAAATGTTTAGCTATTTTAAATTTTCCAGTAAAATTAACATTGCCTGGGATTGGCTATGTGCCCGGTTGGGGATCGGCTTGCCAGCTACCACATTGTGGGACTTAGTGTTTCCGGCTAGGCGTGGGTGCCCAGGTCGTCCCTCTGCCTATCTCTTCGAAGTTGTTTTAAAAATGGCTTTAATATATAAACTTTGTCACCTATATTATTTTTAACCCCATATACATAAATTTTACACATAAATTTACAGTAGATGGTGCACCACGAAAAAAAGAAATTCCACCTACTCTTGTATTTTCCAGCTTTGGAACACCCATCACGCGAAGAAAGATGTGATCCCAGCTCTGCAGGAGTCGCTGGCCAAGCTGAACATGACCTATGTAGACCTGTATCTGATGCACTGGCCAGTCGCTTCTGATGTAAGTATAGTTACAGAAGTTGTACAAAATTTTGTCTTCGAATAATAATCTAGGTATATATCATTTACGTGATGCCAAAACTTTGGGCCCCTTTTTACGAAAATTGCGCTGACGCAGGAGCATCAAATTTGGCACACTTGTAGGTTATCTGTAGGAGAAGTGTAGAACGCTAATATTATTCAATAATAATGCTTAAAAAGTACATTAAATCAATAAATAAAACATTACATGCAATGGTAATGTTTTATTTATTTCACACACACAAACAAATGTATTGATGATAACTATAAAAGACCACAGATGGGTCACTAAAAAGTTTGGAAACAAAGTTGTTGGTCTTGAGAAATGAAGATGGCGTTCTTATCTTTAACCGCCTCGTTGGTCGAGTGGCTGGCATACGCGCCTGACTACACCGACTAGCCACGAGGCTCGGGTTCGATTCCCGACTTGGGCAGGCATTTGTGTGATGAACATTTGGATGTCTGCATTTCCGGGTCTGGGTGCTTATTGAATTTATTCTGGTATTTGTATAGCACAAGCATAATATAGTTTGCTTACTTTGGGGTTAGATTCAGTTTGTGTTGCTTGTCCGGGGATATTTATTTATTTTATTTATCGACAAGATATTAAAATTTATTATGGTCGAGTTTCGACCAATGGGCAACCACTAGTAATAATAAATATCCCTGAACAAAATAACAATAGAATCTAACCCCAAAGTAAGCAATTTATATGCTTGTGCTATGGGTGTTAGTCAACGATACTAATACATAGAAATATTTATATTGATACCTGAATAAATTTAATAAGCACCCAGACCTGGAAATACATTCATCTAAATGTTCGTCGTGACTGTGGAATGTTAACCTTGGTCTCCTCGGGTACCTACATATGGATGGATGGCCACATTCGCATTGTATATCTGCTTTGTCCATCTTTCGTCCCTAAATGTTCAACGTACACATGCCTGCTTTCGTCGGAAATCGAAACAGAGCCTTAAGGTTGGTAGAGCTAGGCATATACGCTAGCCCCTTGACCAAAGAAGCGGTCGTATGAAAGGCTAATATGTACGTGGTTATCAAGTCCTCTTTCACACGCCATCATACAAGACAGCCTAAGTCAAGCATTATGAGTTCAAAAGTGTTAAGCGGTGTGCAAGATCTCATCCAGTTGGAAAGGTGCCACCGCCGTAACTATTCTTCCCATCGTCATGTCAGTGCTCGCTATTTATATGCACCGTATAGAAGTTTATGTAGCGGATAGACTTGCACAATTAGCTAGATATCTAGTTTTATATTTGTTTATATACAATCATTATAATTTTAGGTAAAGTTAATTTAATGTTTAAGAAAAGGCGGGTTGCACTCCGGGAGTGCGCCAGAACTCAAAAATTAACGTTGTGCATTTTTGATATTTTGGTTAAGGAATAATTTTGCACGAATTGCTTTAATTATCAGTATGAAAGTACTAACATTTATGTCGTATAATACAACAGTCTTGTGCTTAATCGGACATTTTTGGATTCGCACTGTAATCGTACAATCCATAAAATGTACTAGTACACCTTATTAGTACTATTAGTACCTACCTATTAGTATTCTGTGCTAACCCATGAAACTTCAGTACGCTACCTATCTACTAGTACGGCCACTTCATAATTAACCTTAGCCAGTTAAAATAATTATTACTTATGAGATAAAATATGATGAAATATTTAATTTTTCAAACTTATATATAATTCAATTCGATATAATATATATGTGTACATCGATTTTCCTTCTACTATTATTTCCTTTGTTAAACTTACAACTTTTTCGAAAACAGCTAAACTTCTTAACAATGTTGTACTGTAATTTCTATTAACTGAGAAACTATGATATATAACTACAAGTCACAAACAAATTAAATGATGTTTTACTAAAGTAATATAATATATTTTATCTACTACAAACTGCAAAGCATTCAAAGCAAGAAACAGTTTACACTTTACAGTAAAGTTTTTCCTACCTCTTCGTGTATACCCACGTGTAAAGATACCTACATGTTTTTAACCGAGTTCAAAAAACGAAGAGGTTCTTCATTCGGCCGGTATATTTTTTTTAATTGTGTACACCGATTTCTCCGTGGTTCCTGGTCCGATTTACGTAATTCTTTTTTTGTTTGATGCGGAATAGTTTCGAATTGGTCCCATAGAAATTTGATGTAGGTAGGCCCTTTAGTTTTTATTTTACGAGTATGAGCATTTTTAACCTTTTTTCACTTATGACGATGATTATTTTTATTAAATTGAAACATATCAGCAATAAACTAAAAAGTATTACATAAAAATAACTACGTTACTTAAAACCGACATTAAAACTAAATAGTAAAAAATAATAAAGATTTAATGTTAATTATATACTACCCGTTACTATTAGGTATGTACTATTTACTAATAGATTTGAAGTCGGTGCCAATCCAATATAATAATTACTTATAATTAATTATTTAAGGCTTAGCACCGACTTCAAATCTAATTGTAAATATCACATACCTATAAGTAACAGGTAGTATATAATTAACATTAAATCTTTATTATTTTTTACTTTTTAGTTTTAAAGTCGGTTTTAAGTAACGTAGTTATTTTTAAATTTATTGAAGTTATACTTCTTAAGGCGCTTTAGGAAAAAATGATGAGGGTAAATTCTTACGATGCGCGCGCACACCGTCACGAAAAACCGAGGTGATGAAGTTAGCTATAGATAACATTTTAGTTTTACAAAAAAAGGTACCAACAAAGTAAAAGTAAGGACATCTACATAAGTTTACGTGAGAACTGACAATTGTATTACAATATTTCTTTATTTCTATGGTTAGTGTCATTTTGTCTACAAATGTAAAATAAGGCAAAATATAAAATTTTTAAAAAGATTTTTATCTTATTACGCCGAAAAAGTATAACTTCTAACGCGTGTACATAAGTACACACACAATTTTTTTATTAATAATATGTTTTATAAATATCTTAATCAGAAATACTAGTGACATTGTTTACTGATCATTATAGTTGAAAGCAGTGTAACATCAACAAAATACATCATTGTTCGTCTTTCGGTGTTAGCGAATAACACGCAGGTAATTATTTTTTAGTCTAAGGAGCAGATTTACGATGTGGACTACTTGGAAACCTGGGACGCCTTGGTCGAGGCCAGGGAGCAGGGGCTGGCCAAGTCTATAGGGGTCTGCAACTTCAATGTGCACCAGTTGGAGCGGCTGCTTAATCATTCTTCTGTGAAACCTGCTGTACTCCAAGTCGAGGTCATTTCTTTTTTTTAATGCTATTAATATTATAGACACAACGCAGGTGAATTCAGAAATACAGGACGCTTTTGGACACCTATGATGTTAATGGAGCATTCACAAAAATCAGTTCAGCCTTTGTTAACATTAAATTGAATTTGCAAGAAATAAGCAACATTACATGTATCTCCCTGGGGTTGCCAGGTGTTGGATTCAACTTTATTAAGTCCCGGGTTCAAACCCCGAGTCGAAAAACAAAAAATAGAAAATGCGTATTTAAAAATTTCTAATAAAAATAACGTTGCCCGTGATTGGACACATTGTGGGACTTAATGTATTCGACTAGTCGTGGGTGCCCTGGTTGTATCTCTACCTAACTCTTCGGGGATATGGGCTTTTAGATACTTACTTTTTTTTAAAAAAAATTTAGATTGGATATTTGTCCGGATGGCGATAGGCTTACCACTGCTCACATCGTGGGATAAAGTGTCTTTAGGCTAGCCGTGTATGGTTGTGGCTCTGTCTACCTTTTCAGGGATATGAGCGTGAAGATATATTCGAATAGATTGTATAAGATTGTTTTTATGTAACAGGTAAATTTGAACCTTCAACAACCGGAACTCCTGTCATTTGCTCGCGCTCACGGCATCCAAGTGATGGCATATACGCCATTCGGAGCTCTGTTCGGAACACGGTACAATGCTATGGAAGCTCCTCCTCCTCGGTCCACAGACCCTGAACTTCAAGATATTGCGAAAAAGTACAACAAAACCGTTGCGCAAGTGGCTTTGAGATACCTTGTAAGTATCTTTTTTATCAAACTAGCTATTCCCGCGAACTTTGTTCCGCCCGTTCAGTTTGTATGGGGAATATTAAAAATGTTGTTTTTCCCAGTTTCCTCACAATCGAACAGGATAACATGTATCCTATGTCCTTCTCCTGGTTCTAAGCTACCTCCCCACTAATTTTCAGCCTAATCGGTTGAGCCGTTCTTGACTTATAAATAGTGTAACTAACACCACTTTCTTTTATATATATATAAACAAGCCGCTAGTTTATATATATATAAACTAGCGGCCCGGTACGTGCTTCGCTATGTATATGACCGCATGAATGACATAACACAACACAAACAAAAAAGAAAAAAACTACTTAAAAAGTTTTAATATGACAGCACAGACTCCATCTGCGAAAAGTTTCAGTGAGACTGTAAAATACTAATTAACGAAATGATCCGCCATTTATTGAATTCATTTGTTACAAAAAATGTGATAAATTAAGAACCGCTTGACCGATTTTATGCAAACTTCACATATTGAACCATTTACTAAATAGTCCGAACAAAGCCTAAACATTTGGTTTGGACAGGTGAGCCCGTTCTTGAGTTATACAATTACAACAAAAAGTGGCATTGATTTTTTTTATACGTAGGTATATAGATTATCCGATCTTCGAAATACGTATCGCTTGACATTAACAGTTATTAACAGTTTGTATGGAAAAAGTAATGTATCGTTTTTCCTACTTTTCCCTGTTTTTCTAATAATCTTCTCCTGACAATAACTAACACAATTAAGAAATAATTAGCAAAGTTGGTTCATCGGTTCATGACTACGGGAAATAGAGATTTGTTTTCATACGAGAAGATATAGAAAATCAATCTCCATTCTTTACAGGAATTTATAGCAGCCTTCTTCTAGAAAATAAATCTGACTGTATAAATAATTCTGATGGTATAAAGTTAGTTTATTTGGGAATACATATTCACAAGGCTGAGGTTTAGTGCTCGACGGAAGCACGTTATTTATTTAATCATCACTACACAGTATAAAACAAAGTCGCTTTCCACTGTCTGTCTCTTTCATACTGAGATCTTCAAAACCACATAACGGATTTTGATCCAGTTTTTTTTAATTCAAGAGGAACGTGTATATACATGTACATTACATGTATTTTCATGTCAAGTTTTTGCAACCGACATAATGACGTCTGTAGCTATATGTAACTGTGTGTGTTTGTTTTGTTTGCGCGCATGCGTGTGTGTGTGTGTGTGTGTGTATGCGTGCGCGCGCGTGGGTGTGGGTATTAATGCGTGCGTGTGCCTGTAATGTAATACATTTCTTTATATTAGATAATTTATTAAATTGCTATTACAAATTTTTTTCCAAGACAATATTTCAAAGAACTATTTCCAGTAGTAGGTACCTATCCTTGCGAAGTAGTATTCAAGACGCACCTATTAAAAGAAAGAATAACGTCTGGATTTTTTGAACTTCCTATGATAACTTCCGCATCTACCATCATAAGTCAGATCTACTAAATACATGATACACTCATGAGCATTACATTTAATTGTGTATGCCGGAAACTAACTAGTCGGTTGAATATATATAGCTTCTTTGAGCTTGAGTTGCAAAGAGTGTCACGTACAAACATACACTTTGGCACATTGCATTTTCATATGTTAAGTATATTCCAAGTTTAAGCAAGTTAAACAAAAGCTTGTGAAAAACATATTACACTATGAGTGCTGTCGGTTCAGGTTAGTAAGTATAATTAAGTAATTTTTGTAATGATTGTACAAGAATACTCTTAAAAAAACGAACTTACCTGATGTGAAGCTTAAGTAACCATTTGCTTATCGATTAAGATTTCTTACTTTATAAAAGAACTAGTTGTCTGTGAGGAGCCACAGAAACATTTAACTATTTAGCAACATGTAACTAACAAACTTTCGCATTTATAATATTAATAGGAAATAAAAATGAAAAAGTGTAAATATTGACACAAAATGTACTTACTGATCGTCAATAGTAATAATGATATCAAAGTAATAAAAATAAATAATGCTGCTACCATTGTTTCAGTATGAACTCGGTACAATTCCGATACCAAAATCGATCACCAAGAAGAGAATAGAAGAGAATATAGATATCTTCGATTTCCAATTGACTGAAGATGAGCGTAACCTGCTGAAGAGTTACAACAAGAACTACAGGACCCTTATTTTACCTTTTTGGAAGAATTCACCGTACTATCCATTCGAACAATAATCATTAAAATTTAAAATGAAAAAAAGAGTTTCCTAAATAAAATTTCTTTACACAAACTTGTTCAATTTATTGACCTCAAGAATCTATATATTAATACGTGATGCAAAAACTTTGGACCCCTTTTTAACAAAATTGCGTGGTTGCAAGAGCATAAAATTTGGCACACTTATAGTTTATGTGTAGAAGTGCAGAACGCTAATATTTTTCAATAAAAATGATTATAAAGGACATTAAATCAATAAATAAAACATTACCCACACTACCATGCATTTGACAGATACAAACAAATATATTGATGATAACGATAAAAGATGACAGATGGCGCACTAAAAAGTTTGGAAACAAAGTAGTTGGTCTTGAAAAATGAAGATGGCGTTCTTATCAACAAGATATTTTGGGTAGCGAACAAGCACGCGTGACTTCTTAGAGTAAAGACATAGGTCTATGGACATTAAAGATGTTGTAGGTGCGCAGATGTCTTGTAGCGGAGATGTTGGGCTAATTATTGTAATTATTGTACAAGTCTACAGGCTACTCTACCCTCCGGAGAGAAACATGACACTCTCATTATGGGGGGTAAGAATAGGTAAGGTGGTGGATACCTACCCGGACGAATTGCAAGAAAATAATTGGAAACTTGCAGCACGGTACTCTGCCACTAGATCTTAAGGAAACGAAAGCTATGGATATTATTTAATGTTAACTAATTCACAATTCTATACCTATCTACAGTTCACTCAAAACATAAATGCCCTTCCGAAGTAGTTAACATTTTCTTGAGAAGAACTCATTTCAAGGTATCGGCGGAGACATGCAGGGGGAAGTGAGAGGCGTACTGCACTCATTCTTCATATTCGTGCTTGGTTTCTTTTGCTTGGGTAGGTAGAGTTGCGTAAAACTTTTATTTTATTATAAATATTGTAATTATACTATCAAAATAAAGATTGATATTTTGACAAACATATATTTTTGGATAAATGCGTAATCCACACTGATATTATAAATGCGAAAGTAACTCTGTCTGTCTGTCTGTTACCTTTTCACGCCTAACCCACCTAGCGCTCAGCGTCACGCTCAAAGTAGAATCATTTTCAGAAGGTTTGATAGAAATGTTTTTGTTAATGCAGGATTCTATTATGACCACACGTTACAGTATAAAAATCCTATTGGAAAAATGATTAAAAATATCAGCATTGCAGGGTTGAGCTAATGGTAAGGCATTATTACTTTTGCTTGGTAAACCAGCTGAGCCGCTAAAGTCTCTTTTATTGTGCAATTCTGATGAATCTCGAAGATTTTTAAGCAATATGCGCAAAAGCAATAATTGTTATCAAATGACGTCGTTTAGAGTAAGTAGACACATCATTATGCCAGGATGTTCTCAAACATTTTTTCTGTGCAAGGTCAAATTTATCACAGAATCTGTTCATACTAATATTAAAAAGTTGAAGGGCTTAATTTTGTTGCTACAATTTCTAAATGTGAGTTTCTAAAGATATCCCCGAAGGGTTAGTTCAGCCTAAATGTACAACCAGAGCGCTCACGACTAGCTGAAGACATTGAATTCAATTTGGTAGATGACAATTTCTAAATATGAGTTTCTGAAGATATCCCCGAAGTTCTGCCTTTCTGCCTTGCCTTCTGCAGTTGCACAACCAGAGCGCTCACGACTAGCCGACGACATTAAGTCCAATTTGATAGATGACAATCCTGTAGCCAACCGGGCACTTATCCAATCCCGGGCAAGTGGCAATTTTACTTTTAGTAGAAAATTGAAACTTCACAATTTCTATTTGTTTTTTTTTTTGTTGCCCGGACCGGAGATCGAATCCAAGATCTCAAGAAGTCATTCCGAAGGCGCACGGTTAGACCTCAGAGACGATATGTATATTTCTAAAATTTCGAAAATAAAAATCTGTTAGAGGTTTCCATAACTTGCAATACAGTTTAATTTCACAGGATCTGCCGAAGTGCAGATAAAACTGTGGAGACAATCGTATTCCTACTATTTATCTGAGGTGAAATTAAAAAAGAGAAAGTGTACCTATGTTCAGTTTTGACGGCAAAATTGCTAAATTGATTTTAACATTTAAAAAAAAAGATGAAACTTTGGATAGCGATATAGGCTACATTTTATCTTAAAATGTTAACGAGCAGTGTTGGAGAGCTAAATATCAAATTAGTAGACTACGCGGGCGAAGCCACGGGTAACAGCTAGTATAGTATATAAGTAACATATTATGATAATATGATTTTCTTCCTTTCTTGCATATGCATACTTGCCCTGTTTATATGACAAATTATAAAGGTTAGATAATTAATATACTTAACCCTAACATACTAAAAACATATTTTTGAATTAATACTGAAAGCCGCTATTCGATTGTTGGATTAAATGCAACAATTTTGGTACAATAAATTTTGTTGTACCTGAGCGTACAGAATAAACTTCACGCAAGGTGGTTTTAAGTTTTGCACCAACTGTACTCATATAATAAATAGTATTGCCGAACAACAGCTAAGCATGCAAGCAAAATTGAAACTTAAGACATCATAAGTCTACATTACGCTGCCTTGCCAGAATCTATTCATTAATAGGTACGTGATGTCAAAACTTTGGACCTCTTTTTCCTAAAATTGCGGGGACGTAGGAGCATAAAATTTGGAACACTTATAGTTTATGTGTAGGAGAGGTTCAGAACGCTAGTGTTTTTCAATAATAGTGCTCATGTACTTTACATTAAATCAATAAATAAAACATTACCCACACTACCATGCATTTGAATCACACAAACAAAATATATTGATAATAACGATAAAAGATCACAGATGGCGCACTAAAAAGTTTAGAAATAAAGTAGTTGGTCTTAAGAAATGAAGATGGCGTTCTTATCGACATGATATTAAAATTTATTATGAACGAATTTCGACCAACGGGCGACCACTAGTACTAAATAACCACGCACCGATATTAATGGTTGTCATCGAGTCTTCAGGTAATACATTTTTTATTACTGATTGTTACTGGTCATTATTAAGGTTTCTTTATTAAAAGCAAGGAATATAAGTACTCTTTAACAAGAGATTAAAAGGCACAAGACGACTGTTTGAAAAGGTAAAACACATTCTTTTTCTTTGACGTTTGAAACAATACACCCTGATTTCGTCATCCGTCACAATGTTATTGACAGCCAATGACTCTCTCCCATTAAACTTTTCTATAATTTTTAAAACCACTCAACACGCAGTCGTTGTTGGACTTCGTTAAATCATGCCATATCCGTCGAGTGCAAAAACACAACTTTTTTTGTGCGCTGAGGCAAAAAAACATGCAGTAGATTATTCAGTCTTAACCACGGTCGTTAAATAGAAGTATACTAAATATTAAAATACAATGATTAAGAAAGAAGAAAGAAAACATTTATTAACAGACAAATACTTACCACACATAACAAATAAAAAAAAAAACTAGAAATCTAATCTAACTCGAAACATAAGAAACTTAAATAACATACAAAAACGTGATAGAAGATCTATAGAATATATAGATATAGAGTGTGGTAACATGAGTCCGCCAAGGAAAAGCTTAGTATTTGTTGAGGCTTAGTCTACCCAACACTGGTTTTCAGATTTCTTGATTTCACAAATACTGCTAACTGCAGCTGGCAGCACAAACGTAATACAATTTGTACTCTGCAAGTCAACTTAACAAAATTACATGAGTAGATAAAGCGTAGTAACACTGCAAAGACTTGTGATTTGAGAATTATTTTTTCGAATTCAATGTTTGTTGTTTCGGAAATGATCTCAAATACATTTTATCAACATCCTACTAAGTATTAGCAAAGATAAACATTTACTAATATCTGGTATTAGTTTTGGAGTGACTATTAATAATACATACATTGAAAACATATCGATGAAAAAAGTATAACTCAAAAACCACCTTCCGCCACCGAAGATAATAACACCTAATTAAATAAGCTAACACTAAGTAAGCTTCTTGAATACGGGTGTAAGTCCCAAAATGTAATAGGTTTATGCAAGTCTATCGCCAACCGTAAACGTATCCAATCCCGGGCAACACTTTTTTTATTAGAATATTAGAAAAAAACACATTTTCATTATTTTGTTGCCCGACCCAGAAATCGAACCCGGGACCTCATGAAATCATATCCAATGCCTGGACTAAGTAGTTTTTGAAAAAAAAATAATGCTTACATTGTTTACTTTTCTTGACGACCTCATCACCGACGAAAAAACTATGAAGTATGTACCTAGATAACTCAAAATCCACCCGTCGGATTGTGATCTACAACATCAACTAGGAATCATGAACTATCTTTCTAATAAGAAATCATCAAAATTAGTTGTCTATTGACTGGTTAATCACGTAATAAACATACAATCGGATTGACAACCTCCTCCTTTTTTGGAGTCAGCTGAAGAAACCGAAATTTTCATGTTATTAGAAGGCAAACAAGCAGAAGGATTTCCTGATGGTTAGAAATTCAAGCCACCTTGAGAAACCAAAGATGATTGTGCGTTGCCTACCTGAGGCCGGGATGTTAGGCTTCCATCAAAATTAAGTTTACCGGCTACCTTAACCTTCTAACCGGAACACGTCAACGGCAAGCAATGATATGGCGGCAGATATAGGTAACGCGGTGGTATAAATCCGAAAGAGTCGCTGCGAAACTCTACCACCTAGTTGGATGGCACTCGCCTGCCTTTTAAGAGCTGCTTGGCAGAAAGGCAGATCGTCTATTCCGCAAAAAAGCCCGGACCAACACGGGGCAAAAACTTCACCACATACAGGATTCGTACGGGCCGCGTCCGCCTAGTGCCGACGACGCTCTATTAATTAAAATAAGTAATAAGGAATTGTCTTAACGTCCATACTTTCGAAACGGTAGGCAGAGGTACAACCACGGCGTCCACGATTAGACGAAAGTACTGAGGTTATAGTGATAGCAAGGAAGTTCAGGAAGGATCATGAGATTTGGTTCAACGGATAATCTCTGCCTGTGCGTGTCGATCCAAAATTATAATTATTACCACCTTGTAATTAAAAATAAAAATATTTAAATATATGCAGAATACAACATACAGCTAAGAGTAATATCCTTAACCTCGTGTTTTTGTTCTTTTTCTCTTACCTTATAGATTGTGCATTAAGTATATCGTATATATAAAATTCTCGTGTCACAATGTTCGTTCCCATACTCCTTCGAAATGGCTTGACCGATTCTTATGAAATTTTGTGAGCAAATTGAGTAGGTCTGAGAATCGGCCAACATCTATTTTTCATAACCCTAAGTAATAGGGGCAACTTGCCCAAATTTTTTTATTTACTAAAATCACATTAAAATAAAGCAGAACAACGTCTGCTGGGTCAGCTAGTTTTTATATATAATTTTTTTTATTGGTAATATACGTATGATATATGTTTAATATGTGTTTTTGTAATTTAGTGCACATTATTTGTATGTATATTTAATGTACTTTATTTAACATCTATGTATTATGTGAAATAAAACAATATGTTTATAAGATTAGCATAAGTTTTGTTTTATGAAGCCCTACCTTAGTTTTTAAATTACATAAATTGTCTCCTTCACCATAAGGTTGTCTGGCAGAGATCGCTTTAAAGCGGTAAGACCGCCTTTGTGCACCTAAGCTAAATATTATAAGTGTAAGAGTGTGTATTAATTTGTAAATTTTGGTGCATAATAAAGTGTATTCATCATTAATTCATTTATAAGGGTCTTAGAATGAATGTATGTATCATCGACCACACAACCCAATGTGTGGTCGATGGTATGTATGAACGTAAGTGATAGGTGGCAAACCTATCACCAACCGTATTTTTTAATCCCTTGTCAATTTTTAAAGAAAATTGAAAGAATAACATTTTCACGGCGATCGAACCTGGGACATCATAAAGTCAAGTTCGTCCTACACCCGACCCTTTGACCACAGAGGCGATATACAAATAAGTTAATTTAAGTTTTTCCAGCTGCTTTATTTTTAATGATATGTACTACATTTTACATGTAAAAGAAACTCAAATTATAAGGAAAATCAAATGTTTTTAAGAATCGATGTAATTATCTGATAACAAAATTTATTCAACTAAGTATATTTAGTGTATGGAACGTTTAACTTATATGGCATTGTATAATTATTATGTTCTTGTTCATCGTCACGTGTTATGTAAATATATGTCAATAGCACGTGACCTCACCTACAATGAGCAAAGTGTTTTTTTTTTAAAAAATAAATCCGAAAAAGGAGCAGATTCTCAGTTTGACTTAATGTTTTTTTTAATGTTTGTTATGCGATTACTCGGCCAACAGCCAACAGATTTGAATAATATTTTTAGAACGAAAGGATAAAATCAATGATTAACGTTAAATTAGACAATAATTTATCTTTCTTTTTTTAAGTTTTGGCATTCGCGCTAGCATTTTGCCATTAGGCAGTAGAAATTTTTAATCAAATTTACCAAAATCGGTAATGATTAGATAATTTACTATTGTAGACCATTGTAAATTATAAAAAAATGTTTATTTAGAATTTTAGCGTATAAATAATTAAAATACATTGCCATAAACAACAACTTTCTTGTTTTTAACTGTTATCGAAAAACTAAAGTTACGTAAATAATTATATAAAAAAAAACAACATAAAAAAGTTGTTTATTCCGCCTTGGCCGAAATGTTAGGAAAAAACACAACGATGTTCATCTTCGTGCCGCAAGCGGCTACGGTTACGGCTCGGTCCTTACCAGGCCTCCTCCCACGCTGAAAGAGGAGCGACGTCGGCCATTGGTATCGCCCTCTCGGCATGCGAGGCCGTGCTGGACAAGAAAAGTCTCCCGACTCCCCCCGGCAGCCTGCCATTGGAGGCGCTTTGAAAGTGAAGGAACCGTCTTCTTGCAGCCCCGGTCCGCCTGCGCCTGAGCGGACCTGTATGGAATCGTCCTCCCGGGCCCGCTCTGCGGTCTCCTTTTGCGTCATTACGTCTTCGCAAAAGGAGACCACCGCCTGCCATGACCTGTCACTACCGAGCATAGCTTTGATGACGCTCGGCTGTGAGATTTCCTCTCCCACGACCGCTGAGAGGGCACGCTACTGTGATTCGAACGCGACGCTCGGAGAGTGTGTGACGCCGTATCTTCTGGCGCCTCGTACTCGTGGCAGGCGGAAGTCGCCTCCCGTCTCGCGACCTTGTGCAGATAATTCCCGAAGCAAAACTCAACTTCGTGCAATGGTATTGATAGTAACTTTTCACTGAAATTAAATCATTTCATTGTTCTGGTCTAACACCCGCCTGACAAATTTCCTGACGCAACATATATTATAATATATAAACTTTATACTATAATGATGCAAAAGAGCCCAAAATGAATTCAGAATAATTAACTTAATAGTTATAAAATAATTAATTATTTATCCCGTTGACCGCCTCGTTGGTCCTAACTACATAGACTAACCGCGAGGCTCGGGTTCGATTCCCGACGGGGGCAGGCATTTATGTGATAAAAATTTAGATGTCTGCATTTCCGGGTCTGGGTGTTTATTACATTTATTCTAGTATTTACTTAAGTATTTCTATGTATTAGTATCTATCGTTGACTAACACCTATAGCACAAGCATATAATTTACTTACTTTGGGGTTAGATTCAATTTGTGTTACTTGTCCAGGGATATTTATTATTTATTTATTATTATTTACTCACATCCATGAGACATTGCAGTTTCTGCTTTTAAATAAATGTAAGAAATTAAAAAGTGACGTTAGATATTATTTGTGAAAAATGAAAATCGATGTGCCTATTTGGTTTTCGCAGTAAAATAAGATCGCAGCAACTAGACGTCGATTTACCAAGTTTTCTCAGTATAGTTTTTCGATGTAACGAAACGTCGTAGTAACAAGATATCGATTTGACAAGGCTTATTAATTAGCTATTAGGCTTTAAATTCATCTACTATTACTATGATTTCAAAAATCATAGTAAACCAAAAAGAACAAAAAAAATCGTTACGCCCATAACCCCGAAAAGGTAGTCAGAGGCACAACCAGGGTACACACGACTAGTCGAAGACACTGAGTCCAATAATGTGATAGGTGGCAAGCCTATCGCCAACCGGGCACACATCCAATCTCGAGCAATATTGTTTTTATTAGAAAATTTGAGAAATCAAATTTTCTTTTTGTTGCCCGACCCGGGATTCGAACCCGGAACCTCATGCAGTCAAGTCCAACAACTGAACCGCTAGACCACAAAGGCGAAAAGTATTTCTAAATGTCAACGTTGGTAAAGTTTTGATTAACGCAGAATCAGAATCAGAATCAGAATATTCTTTATTCACATAAACCATACAAGTGGTATTTGTGCGCGTCGACATTTTTTTAAACTACCACCGGGTCGGAATCGCGGCCTCACACTGAGAAGATCCGGCGAAAGAAACTCAGCGGGCTTGTCTTTTTTCAATAATAATATATACAATATAATCTAGCTTAAGCTTAGGTACACCGCGGATGTAGAGAAGAGATTGAGTGCAGGGAATAGTGTGAATGGAGCGTTGGGTAAGCTATTCCAAAGCGAGGTTTTGAGTCAAAAAGCTAGACTCGCT